>JAKRZM010000328.1:126403-164803 GCA_036379175.1 Heliconius cydno galanthus
TATATATATATATATATATATATATACATTGATATTATTTTTTTCTTTAATAATAGAAAATGTATAGGGGAAATAAGCTAACTCAGTACGCAGTGACCGAATGTCTTATAAGGTTTCCTGTCTTTATCCTGATATACGTATGAGTAGGGTTGCCAGATCCAGGCTAACATTTCCGCGGCATTTCTGGGGCGACAAACGAAAGTTTTGGAATTCGATCCGAGATTAAACTACCCACTACCAGAACTGTTGGTTCATAATTTCATTTTCGTGAAAATATTTAATTACGTAAACTGTAACATAAACGTAATTAAAATCATTAAGCACATAATTTAAGCACATTTAAGCTTTAAGCTTAAATATTAAACGTTAATTGACTATAACTAGTAATTAAGAATTCCAGAACAACAAAATGAAATTATTATCACAAAGGACAATGCTCAGCCATCTGGTATCCCTAAACCCTATATATAAAAATACTAACCTGACATGCATCATTCCCTTCTTCACCGCCAGCACAGAAGGAACTTGCTGGTAATATAAATATTTTCTCAGTAACTGCATTAACTTTTCGAATGCACTCTGCATCACTCACTATGGGTAGTTCCGCTTCACGCACACGAAGTGGTATTGGACCGGCTGGAAGTAAATTGAAATATAGAAATATACTTCACTAATATTTATGTGTTGAGGCTAGTCGTGGCGCTGGGACACAAGCGTGCGACTATAAATGCGACAGGCTATGAATTCGATTCACACTTGAGTAAATGAAATGTTTAATATTTTCATATCCTCTCACTAAAATATTTTTTTATATACAAAATGAAAATGATACATACTCTCTCCCATATATCCGTACCCGGTGACAGTACAGCGCTTGCCGGCCGCGTGACTGACTCCCCGTGCCGGCAGACATACGAGACAGACGCCTGGAAATTATAAAAAAATATATATAATAACAAATAATATTTTTTTCATAAAATACTAAAAAAACTTTATATTTTAATGACAATCATAATATTACGGCCATTTTAGTAGCAATGTATATTAAGTGAACGAAACCAAACGCCAGTCCACCAAACTTTACAAATGAAAATATTTTAATGTGAACATTTAACGGGGCATTTATTTATTTTAACATTTGTCTGAGACGCAATGACTGTGGGTTCGATCCTCAATCAAGAATACGATTATATTTTATTTATTAAATAAAATTTTGTATTTTTATTTCTTCGTATGATATAAATAGAGCGGCGTAGAGTCCCGCCAGGATAGGAACGTAGTATCATAACAATAGTTTGATTCTTTCTACCCACTATGCTGGTAAAAGCGAAGAGCTTTCTGGACTTGTTTTTTAGCTAGCCCTATACATCCAAGAAGACAATAAATTCGAAAAGTGAAAAGACTCCTTAAACCTTCACTTAAGCCGCATCCCAATCACCCTATAAGAATCCTAAGAAATTTCATATATTCTTAAACTCACCTTCTTTAAGCTCAGCCTTTCCATGCAGCTTCAGCAAAGCGATATCATTGTCCAGGGTCTGGCTGTTGTGGTTGTGGTGTATGTAAGTGGTGGCCACGCGTAGCGTCTGCGCACCAGGAGAGCCGTACTTGCGGGTGAGGTCGTGGTCGCCCACTCGCACGTATATCGCGTCACCTGAGCGGACGATGCTAGAAGGAAAGAAGAATATATTACTCGGTATATATGTAGTAGGGTAGGCAAAGGGAACCTAGGAACCTGGTGTTAAGACGCTGGTTCCCATTAGGACACTTCCGTTCAATAAAATATTAAATATCTCATTTCTTCGAGTAGGAAAGGAACCCACAGGGCACCTGTTGCGTTTACAAATTCAGTTTATTTACAATTCAGAATATGAATTTTAATTTCGTTTGAATATTTTTCAAATACATGCAATAATTCAACACTTTATACTCACTTAGTAACACAATGAGCGGCCGTCAACACCCACTGAGTGCCAATGAGAGCGGCACCACATAGGTATTGATTGAGTGAGTTGATGAGAGCCACCTGCCAACACCACTCTCCGCGCTCTCCGTCCTCTCCGCCCATCACACGGCCAGCACGGCTTGATGTACCTAAAAGAGACAATAGTATATATAATACATTTGAATATGACTGCCATTTGGTTCAGTTTACAGGGGATAATTTTACGTTATAAGAAAACATTAATGAAAAATTGCATACTTTTATCAACTGAATTGAATTATTATAGTGAAATTTTTATTATTTTATATATAGATTTTTTTTCAATAAATTAACATTTATTTGCACTCCGCCACTTTTACAGCCGGCGTTCATCGGTATCATATCAACAGATTTCCATTTACTTACATATTTGTAAATAATTACTTTTATCTATATTTATACTATTTATTATTATTACTTGTAGTATTTAATTTAAGTATTACATTACCTTTAACTCCGCAGACGTATTTATTGTATTTCTCGGGACTCCGTAATGTCGTTACGTAGTTTGGTTCGTATTGTGCTGAAAAAAAAAATGAATTATTAATTAATAACGTCATCGTAAAATTTTAAAATTTATTGAACGAATTGCAGTTTACTTAATTATTTACCAAATAAAGAAATTATATGATGCTATTATTATTAACGTTAGTAAAATAATAAGAAAATGGTTTTAATGTGGACTTTTTTATTATAATTTGTAAATATTATGGTTTAATTTTAAGCGTATAGATAAAAAAAAGGCCAAAAATATTTAAAAAATCACTTGTTACTCTAATATAATTGTTCACTATATTAAAATAATATATTTACATATTTATTAATAATTATTTATTTTTTTAATACTTACGTAAAGGCGTAGTAAAAGGCAGCGTATATGGCGCAGTATGGGTATGCGGGGTATAGCTATATGTGTGAGTCGTGGCCAGCGGGAAGGAGTCGTTGCGATTAACGCCGATAACCTCTTGCACTTTCGATTTCGGCGCACAACACTGCGTACCGGCCTTCTTGCATTTGAATACGTCTGTCATTTCTGCGTTGCCTGTTACAATTTGATGTTTTCTATTAAATAATTGTAATATGGAAAAGAATGGTATTTATTTACTTACAATTTTTTTTAGCGCAGGGGCACAAGCTTGTGTCTATAAACTAAACAGGATGTGAGTTTGACTTCCATTCGAGGAAATGAAATATTTAATATTCTCGTTGCTTCGCTTGTCCCGCCATTTAACACCCAATTCCTCCAGAATTCTACTAAAAGTGGGGAGAAGTGTTTTAATTGGAACGGAGTTTCTTAACGCTATGTTACCAGGTTACCTAACCTGCCAGAAGGGGGATTGTTGTTGTTTTATTAACTTCATGCAATACATGAAGTTAATAAAAAAACAACATGTTTTAAAACATAGGGTATCTAATAATTTTCTTTAGAGTAAAAATTATAATAAATATATAATATTTAGTTATGATCTGATACCAAAAAACAATCTCGCAACAATAAACAAACACATACGGAAACAAGTAAAAGACAGCAGTGAAACAATGCAGGAGCCGGGACAGTCAGGGCGCGGGTCGACGGGCGCGGGGGTGGTGGTGGTCGTCGTGGTGGTGGTCGGCCTGGGAGTGGTGCGTGGTACTCTGAAAATTGATAGCATAATAATATTAGTATAGGAAATCGATTTCTGTATATATATTTGCTAAGTAAGTAATTTTGATAATATTCTTTTAGTATCACGCTGGGTCCAGCCCATAGCAGATGGAAACCTAGGTAAGAAAGTCCATCGCCATCTTCTGACCAAAATTCAAGACGTCAGTGGCTGAACTTATTGTCGCTCTACTTTTATGAACAAGCATGCAGATTATAGGGTAAATGTTTATTTAAAACGCGCGGAGCGCGTGGCCAAGTTTTTTTACGAACAGAACTGGCGAGCAGCACCGTGTGTTATTTTACACGAACCATTTGAAGCCACTTTTTACCTATTCGTAACTCAAAAACTATTCCACCTAAACNCACAAGCTTGTGTCTATAAACTAAACAGGATGTGAGTTCGACTTCCATTCGAGGAAATGAAATATTTAATATTCTCGTTGCTTCGCTTGTTCCGCCATTTAACACCCAATTCCTCCAGAATTCTACTAAAAGTGGGGAGAAGTGTTTTAATTGGAACGGAGTGTCTTAACACTATGTTACCAGATTACCTAACCTGCCATAAGCGGGATTGTTGTTGTTTTATTAACTTCATGCAATACATGAAGTTAATAAATAAACAATATGTTAAAAACATAGGGTATCTAATAAATTTCTTTAGAGTAAAAATGATAATAAATATATAATATTTAGTTGTGATCTGATACCAAAAAACAATCTCGCATTAAAACACAAACACATACGAAAACAAGTAAAAGACAGCAGTGAAACAATGCAGGAGCCGGGACAGTCGGGGCGCGGGTCGACGGGCGCCGGGGTGGTGGTGGTCGTCGTAGTCGTGGTCGGCCTGGGAGTGGTGCGTGGTACTCTGAAAATTGATAGCATAATAATGTTAATAAGTAATTTTGATAATATTCTTTTAGTATCACGCTGTGTCCAGCCCATAGCTGATGGAAACCTAGGTAAGAAAGTCCATCCCCATCTTCTGACCAAAATTCAAGACGTCAGTGGCTGAACTTATTGTCGCTCTACTTTTATGAACAAGCATGCAGATTATAGGGTAAATGTTTATTTACTTTTAATGCACACCGCTAAGCACATTTACTGTTCTTATACGAAACACATCTTACACATCTTATACATTGCGGCAAAGAAAAGACTTGTAGATATAATACGGATACACACATACTCAAAAAATATTCTAATTTCATATTACCTAATAACATTATAAAACTAAATAACAATAAAAAATAACAAAAACTTACTTAGAATAATCACAGCACACATATCCGTTGGTCTTGCACTGCGTGTTCGGCACCAGCACGGCGGGGTGCTCGCACAGCCAGCTCACGGCGTTGTGGTAGCACTTGCCCGGGCACTTGGGGAGCGGAGGCTTTTGGGGAAAAAAGAATAATATAAATAAAAGAATAATAATAAATCAAATTAGCTTCACACTGTATCCCCCACACAGCGGAGCAGGCAGAGGAAACCTAGTGTTAAGACACTCCGCTCTCCACTCTTCGCCGAATCCTAGACGATTTTTACTTTAAAAACTCAATAAGAAACACTAACCGGGGTAGTAGGTCTCGTAGTAGTCGGCCTTCTCGTAGTAGCATCAGTAGAATACGAGTCAATCAAGCAACAGGAACTGTCTCCGGGACAGGTGGCGTCCGAATCGACCTCACACAAGTAAACGTAGAGTCCGGTCATACACTCTCCTCTACATTTCTTATGTTTTTGCTGCTGTTTTGATGCTGGCGTTGTTAGCTGAGAAATGTGGAGTGAGTATGTAAGTAATAAGAATATAGAAATAAGTCACTTCGTTTTACTTTTATAATATTTAAAAATTTTAATAGTATATACAATTTGTTCGAACGTTGAAAATTAAACCAAAGGAAATAAAAATATTTAAGATAATATAAATATGGTAAAAGTTGCAGCTAGCCTCGTTACCAGAGCGAGAAATAAAAAAATATATATTCAAATTCAAATTCAAATTCAAAATATTCTTTATTCAAATAGGCAATTATTATAAGCACTTCTGAATCGTCGAATGAACATATGAACAAAAAGCTACCACCGGTTCGGAAGGCAGTTCTGCTGAGAAGAGCCGGCAAGAAACTCAACAGTTGCTCTATAAAATATTTTATTGAATTTGATCGAGTCAAACCCACAACCATCACGTTAACAGTCGCACACATATATGACGATATGACTTAGGGATATAAATCCCTGAGTCATATCGGTATATAAATACATAATTACAAAAACTATAATAACTTTACAAGGCAATACTGTTATAACTTACAGCAGTAGTGGGCCGTCTGGTCGAGGTTTTCTTCTCATTCGGCACCACCAGGTCTGGAGGTCGTTTATCCCCATATCCATCTTTGGAAACACAGCACAGCCTCCCAGAGATGCACAGATCGTTGGTAGTGAGATATGCTTCACAGTATTGTGTTAACCGGGATTCTACGCATACACCGGGGCAGGCGACGTTGACTGGAATTTTATATAGTGTTTTTTGTGAAAATTCTCTTTTACTGATATTTTTGGCATAAAACATTTTGGAATTTAAGAATATATTAACAACGATTAATATTCTTTTTTAAGAATAATGATTTTATTTATTAGAACTTGTATCTCTATTAATATTTCTATTTAAAACTAAATACAATAATATATTTTTATAGCGATATTTTGGTAAGTGTTAAAATATTTAAACTAAGCTTACTAACTAAGTATAAAATTAAACTTAAATTTAGACTTTAACGACAAATTAATCTGATATTTATCTATTAGGCACAGATTCTTCCAAATCCCCATATCAAAAAACAGAAAAAAAAGAGACTCGTATAATCAATCGATATCCTAATATTTAATAGGGTGTACCTAATAATTACCACTGTCTTTGTATTTGTCGTAGGGCACGCGCGTGGTGCTCTCGTCAGAGTAGTCGGCCTCGGTCGTGGTGTAGCGGGTGGTGAACGGCCTCCTCGTGGTGGTTGTGGTTTCATTGCCTGGAATAAAAAAGTAAATTTTAATTAGTACGTAAAAAAATTATTAAATCAGCTTCACGCAGCAGGCTAGGCAGGGGGAACTTCGCGTTAAGACACTCCGTTCTCCACTTTCCTCCAAATTCTGGAAGCATTGCATGTTGAGGAACTCAAAACCGCACTTTACCTCGACACCGGAGCGAAGAAGTGAAAATATTAAATATAATAATTAATTTCTTCGAGTGGCAATCGAAAGTACAACCTGTCACGTTGTGCCCCATCACCACGACTGACCCCAATAATATTCATATAATAATTTTTAATATTCCCTTACCTGAAGGTTCATCGACACAGCATTTCATAGACGGATTGGGGCACTCCACCTCCTCCAGCACGGTGGGGCACATGAGGGAGGCCAGCGCGTGCATGCACACGCCAGGACAGTTTTTCGCATCTTCCTGGGTGTCTAACGACTCTAAAAGACCTGGAATATTATGTTTTACTAATTAGAATATGTATAAATATAAATTATTTCATTAATTAGTCATCTAGGGAAGATAGGAAGTAGTAAGTTTCCATAATATCTGTAGTTGTTTTATCATTTTTGTTAAAGAAAACCTGTAGTGGGTTTTTGGGACCCATCACACAATGTATCATAATAGACTAAAAATTCAGAGCAAAATTATTTATGAAGGGGATCCCTCCGTTTAACCTACAAAGTAGGTAATACATAAAAAAAAAGAAATAATGCTACAAATGTTTAGTTTATGAGTATACGAATTAAAGGAACGAATTTATGAATTTAAAATAAAATTCATTAAAACAAAAAAAAAAGCAAAAAAGAAATATTTTTAGCTTTACATAATCCGGTATATTTATATTAATATTTATGACATATTTTAATATCTACTTATCATATAAATTGAACAAAATTCACAGTGACGTCACTGGGCATACCAGCAAAGCGAAGCTTACGCATAGCAATACTTAGTGGTCGACAGACGGACAACTACTTTTTATTCCCGCGTCGTACCACCACCAGGCCACTTTTAGCCTTGTGAGAACGAATTCTTGGAAGGAAAAGAGATAGAACTCTAGGCAGCTTTCACACAGTACGGACTAGAATGTAAGTGAATGAGACCTGTATGTATGTGTATGTTATTTGAAAATATATAAATATATATTATGTTATATTTTATATTCATAATCCTTAAGAGGTCGTCATGGCGCAGTGGGACTCCGTCTGTCTGACCGTAAGCGCGACGGTCGTAGATTCGATCCACACTTGTGGAATAATTATGTTTAATTTATTTTCAATTCCCCGTATCAAAAATCTGCCTTTTTCTTACTTTTCGGTTCCTGCAGAATCCTACACATAATAGGATAGGTAATAGGTAAGGTACCCTTAGAGTAGTATTAAGGCACTCTGTTTCTACTAAAAAGCCTAGATTTTTTTACATGAGTAAAGATTGATAAAACCCTAATAAAACAACATACAAACTAAATCAATACATAACAAAAATATAATATTAAGGCACTAGATTCAAAAAAAAATCGAAAATCCCTGACACATACATAGATCAATTTAAACCCTAACAGCTTAAAAAAGCAATATAACAATTTCCAACAGATTGACAATCTTTCATCCTATTACATCGCGGCCTTCACCTACAACTACAAAAAGAAATAAAACCACTAAAAACAACAAAAACGCACCTTAAACTCTTACATACATACAGTTGGTACTTTAAAAGTAAATTAACACGAAATTGCCTCAATTGGATCTAATATCGAATCTATTACAATCTAAATAAGGCTTTTGGAGGATCTTTCTCGTAAAGAACCTGCAAGGTATTCTGAACCTTATTGTCTAAAACAATAACATTTGTCCTCAGACAACCTGCGGAACTACATTCCTATACACAAACCGTTAGGCCCTGCCGAGACAGTTATCGAGGCAAATGAAAGGAAAATATATGGATTTTGGTGTAAGCGATGAACTTAGAACTTGGTTGTTAATTCTTTTCTTATCATTAAGCAATTAAAATAATATCATTTTTAACAAACCTAGGTGACAATTTACTACTAATTAAGTATTCATACTAATCATTCATTCAGTACGGCGTTGAGTTTCGCCACTCAACACTCAATGCCTCATTCGGGGGATAGTGGGGAACGTAATTTGACTTTTACATAGCTCTAGGTTCTGTCTACCCTGCTATGTGCAGGATACAGCGTGACGCAAAAAATATTTTATTTTTTTATTATAATATGTACGTACATCCAATTTTCACCTAAGTCCTTCTACCTACCCTTCTATTTGCGGGAAACTGCGTGAAACTGAAATAAAAATCTATATAATATAGTCCGCGACCGCCTATAACTTGTCACGTAAACCCGACCGTTACCCGATGACCTAACGTCGCTGGTGAAATCGCCGAAAACGAAAGTACATGACTGAGACGCTTGTACGGCGTTCTGTCCTCTACTGTGTACGAGACGGACTTGGAAATACTTATTATTTATTATAATATATTATTTGTTGTTTTTTTAGTGTCTCACTTTAACCCGCACACAGCAGGGTAGGCAGAGGGAACCTTCCTTCTGTGGAATCTTTCGAGGCATTGCGTTTTGAGCCTTGGTGAAAGAGCGAAGAAATTAAAATAATAATAAATAATAATTGATTCCCTCAAGTGAGGATCGAATACACTACCATCGCGTTACAGTAACTCTTGTAGCAGTACCCCTGCAAAATACTTGTTTTATATTGTTATTTGTTGTTTTTTTATTATTTCTGTTAAATAATTTGATTGAAACTGTTGTGGCTCAGGAATACCAGCGTGTGACTGTATCGCGTTGCATTAGTCTTGGACTCGCTTCCCACTCAGGAAAATTAAATTATTATTCATTAATATGAAAAGACGCAAAATTAATAAAATATTAAAAAGGTTGATAGCTTCACAGTTAAGACTATCTAAGCTTTTAATATTTTTATGCGGCTAAGACTTGTTGACCATAATATGTACCCTCGTAACCTTTTTCAAAGACGTTTGATTTTGATAATTTATTTTTTATGGATTGGAGTCTATAAGGAGTGGTGGTCCTATATACATTTTCGTTTACGCGCTCTTATAGCGAGACAAACCGCGGCGTTAAGTTCCGCCACTCAACACGCAATTCAGAATTCAGCGGAAAATGCGAAAGAAAAGTATCGTAATAGGAACATAGTGTTTTAATACTATTTTCCCAGGTTTTCACTGCATATGTCCGGGATATAACGTGAGGTTAAAAATATCTAAAATATATGGGTTTTTTTTGCATTTTGCAACTTATCTAAATGGTTTTAGATAATTTTCAAAAATACTAATCCAACCACAAATCAATTACACCACCTTAGTACTAATTAGGAAGATCTTATTCTAATTCTTGCTAATTTAAAAACCTAAACAATAATCTTTAAGGCATATAGTTATTACTCAACACACTATGCCTCGAAAATTCAATGGAAACTGGGGAAAAAGTGCCTTAACACTAGGTTCCCTCTGTCTACCATGCTATAATAATATACCCAAAAAAAATGAAGCTAAAATAACTTAATATATGACACTGGCGAAGTGATTTTGTGCTCAACTGGCACGCTCGGAACGCCATATTAGAAAGAACAGAACAGAACAGAACAGAACTTAATATATTAATCTTATTAATATCCAACAACCTACACACATACAGATATATTACTGAGAAATTAAACAGTAAATTATTAAAGCATTTCACTTTTTTAATTATAAATCCAGATCTGAAACCAGAGACGGGAAAGTGAGTGCCATAGACCACCGACCTGCTCCACCATGGAGCCTAGAAAGTTTTAAACTACTTCTTTTTTACTTTATAACTTTGATGAGAAATAATTATTTTAAGAAAAATAGTGAGAAAATGGTACACTTTTCTATTACATATTTAAAGTGTGTTACTTAAATTACTAAACGGTATATTGAAATTACTTTAGTAATACAGTGTATTTTTGTGAGAGAGTTATTTTTTTGAGTCAGTATGTTTTTAATAGGTATATTTTCTTTACAATTATATGTTTTTTTCCCGCACTGCAAGATTAGCAAAGACCACGTAGGTAAAAAAGATTTATTTATTATTTCCTTTGCTAAAGCAGCGTTGTTCTAGTTCCGCCACTCAACACACTATGCGTTGAGATTTTGGCGGAAAGTTTGGAACGGAAGTCGTATCTTAGTCCTGACTACCCTGCTAAATGCTTATGACCTCGCTTAAAAATGATAATTGTCCTGAGTTGGAATCGAACCGATCGAATCGACTACAGCACGCTGAATGTGTTAGACGCTATTCCCATGCAAAACTAATGTTTTATGTAAATTCGTCTGGTAATGAGGACGAAGGTCAAAGATTCAATTTCTACGCAGCTATCTCATACTTATTTACTTATTTATGGTATACACTGATAAGATATTAAAATATTATGTTCATACATCTTAGTAATGGTATAGTAGATGACTAGCATATTCTCTATATAAGACAGTAATGTTTTACAGTATATCTATTATATATAAATATTCATATATTCATCAAACAATTCATTATTCATTATACGAATAATAAATAAATGAGTGCTAAGTTATAAAACTGTAGATACACGCTGTATCCCTCACATAGCAGGGTAGGTCGAGGGAACCTAGTGTAAAGACACTGTTACCAGAGCGAGGAAATGAAAATATTAAATATTTCATTTTCTCGAGCGGGAATCGAACCTGCAATAACAGTCATACGCTCCCTGAAGTTATAAAAAACATTGACTCTACATTATGAGTAGGTATTTGTTTCATATATTTGCTTTCTCGTCGCGGGTGAACGGCCGTGATCGTCCGTTCGGCTCGGCTCACTTTGATCATAATTCATGTTTTTGCGATTTTGTTTCCATATTATATATAGCCTGATAAGCTATAATATGGCAACGATAATATATACCTATATTTACTTATAAATTAAAAATAAATAAATGAATAATATGATATTCCACTTATAAGCGTGCGAGCGAGCATTGTAAACGTGGCGGCTGTGGGTTCGATTCCTATTCGATGGAATGTATTAATTACATTATCTCGCTCTGAAACGACGAAATACGAGTTCCGAGAGAGTTCCGCCAGCTAATATATTATATTATATATGATATTGGTTAACGGAGTGATAATATATTCCGCATGAAGCTAATCATTGAAATGTTTGTATCTGTACTTATCATAACATAATGATCTCATCTCAGTCATGAAATCTGATTTAAAGTAACGATTTTTTGATGATGATATTGGTAAATTAATTATACCAGACGGCCAGACAGTCATATGAAGTACGACGTTAAGTTTCGCGTTCTTAACGTATCTTTACAGTAGGTTTAACATATATAGAGACAAAATAAGATTTTTTGCATTTAGGAAATTATAACTTAAAATATTTTTACAGTTTCTCTGGCAATACTTAATATTTAAATACCTGGATTTTACTTAATTAGTGCTGGACTGGCACGCTCGGAACGCCATAGATAAAGAACAAAAACAATTTATTTGGATATTTTTATATAAAGAAAATAAAACCATTAATGATAAAATTAGAAAATAAAATCTCCTACTATATCGCCTATTAAGCAAAATAAATAATAAAAAATACAAGTTTATATTTGTTAATGTTCTCGATGTTTATCGTAACCGTTGTATAAGTAATATTACAATGTTACGTTAATGACAATGAAAATTATATACACGCGATAATAAATCTTTCGTTTCTTTTTAGCAATTACGATCTCATATATTACATATTTGACTACTTTTTCTGTGTATGAGCGAATTTTATTAGTATTATTGTATTTGAGCTGAGGAAGCAGAGGGAACCTGGAAACTAGTGTTACTGACACTGTTTCATTAGGACATTTCAATTATCCACTTTAACATGTTACCGGAGGAAATACAAGCATTAAATATTTTATTTTTTCGAGTGGAAATTGATGAACCCACAATTTAAAACCCACTCACAAATTTTAGATTAGACATTTATATGAACTATTATAAATTCAATTAAAAAAAATCTATATAAATATATAAAACGTGAAAAAAGAAATTTAATTTAATTTCAAGTTCTACTTCAAAAAGAATTATTTGATATAAGATCTTACTTTGGGACGACACAAGGCCACACCTATGGGCAAACAACGCCTAAATTTTAAGCTTATACCTGCTGGATATCTCTAATATAATTTGAATATCAAATATAATTTGAAGATAGCTTACAATATTTTATACGTTTTAAAACCGTTTGATATACTTCTTATGGTCAATAAGTTACAGCTGTTACAAACCAATTAGACAATGTTAATGAAACAGGAAGGAAATAAATTAAAAAAGGAAATAATATAACAAATACTGTAATTGCGTCATACGAATACATCGAAAAAGCAAAATTGAGAGCACTCGGCGTCAATGTGTCTATAAAACTTTCTCCACCTCCCTCCTCCTCCCTCCCCCTTCCTCCCTCAGAAGCGCTTCCACCAGCATCCTCTGTAACTCGTCTCACATGCGTTCATTGCTCATCTTGATTACGTACTAACGTGTGATCATTGAAATTGAATAATCCATTATAACATGATGTTATATATTAACTATATTAGAGGCTGTTGTGGCGTAGGGGTACAAGCGTACTAATGTAAATGCGACGGATGTAGGTTCGATCCCCATTCGGAAAAGTGAAATATTTAATATTTTCATTTCCTCGCTCTGGTAACAAGGCAAAGTCTGGCTCTGAGTTCTGATAAGAACTGACTTAAGAATTCCGTGGAAATTGGGGAAAGGACTGTCTTAACTGTAGGTTCCCAGGTTGCCTCTGGTCACCCCGCTATGTATATGCAGGATACAGCGTGTAGCTACAATTACATTAAGGCAACAAATACTTCAATATTATTACGTTATTCACAAATAATAATAAATACTATGCATTTACATTTTATATTCATTTCATATATTTTTTAAAATTATACCTTCTATTACGACTTTTAAATATAAATATCACCTTGAAAGAATCCATTCCATTAAAATTGTGTGTAATCAAATGTATTTAAAATAGTAGAAGTTATCCTTACGATTTCAAAGGGAAGGACGCGCGCGCGTTGATGTCTTTTGTATGGGAAACTAGATAATATTTGAAGGCGATACAATAATTTTAGGAAATTTAAGTTATATATTTTTATTATATATTTTTTTTCAGTTATTAAAGGTTTCTTTACTAAATGTGTACATAAATATAAAAAGAAAAATTGCACTAGTTTGTTTATACTGATATCTAAAAACATAATGAGTATAGAATATAAATTAACACCTAAAGAGGTAACGGACAGCGCACCGTTACTCGTACGCGTATAGCCATATTCATACTATTAAGAGCGTCCATTATATTAATGATTCAGCTTTTTATACTACACATGTGTCTTTAGCGGACTTCGAATTAGATGAACAGTGATCAGATAGAGGTGGAAACTCAATGAAATATTTAAGAATTATTACCAATACCATTTCTCTGTTAATTTACTTAAAAGGATGATTTTGTTTTAATATTTTCAAACGATAGTAAAAAAATATAATATCTTACAATATATTTCTTTTATTTCATTGACATAATTGGTAGAAAATTGCGTAAAACTCTTAGAAATAAGGTATACAAAGGCGTCTAACAGTATACTGTAATACAAACATCAACTGGAATTAGAAATCTCGCTTATACTGAACTTAGAGTATTACTCATCTCACAAACGGCGAAACTTTGTGAATATTTAACAATTATTCAAATTAATGAAGTGTTTTATTTTCTATTATTATAATTAAAATGCGAAAGTCACTATTTTCGTTTAATGTTCAATCTCACTTTTATTACCGACTGTTTTTTTTCACATTATTATAACATGTGATTTAATTTTTAAAATGAATTTTGATATATTTGTATTTTATATACTATAGACTATCATCACATACCCAAAGGCGGTGGAGGATGGAGGAGGTTCAGAAAAATAATTACACATTATCATTCTCTTATGCGACTCTACCGTTACAAAACATATAATTAGACTATTTCAAATATACAATTTTACAATAACTGTTTTACTCTATGACCGACTTCATTTTATAACTGATTTTTGTATATTTCGTTAGTTTTTTTACTGACTTTGAACTATACAGATAGACATTTTGTGTGCGTAGAATTTAAATTAACATTTTTTATTTTATGTAAGTAGAGTTGTCAAAATTTGCACGTTCTTTAATCTTGTTGCAAACTTTCCTTTTTACCGTACAACAAAAATGCTAATTGAAATAATACATTACGTAGAACCTTTTACTTCTTATTCTTTCTTGTCGTTATGATTTTCTAGAACGAATAACTATTCAATCTGTTATTTAAAGATTCGATCTCAAGTTCTAGATCTCATAAGAAAAACAACCAAATGCAACACTCGACTCGATTGTTTACGTGGTAAGTGGTATCTTTGCGTAGCTTAACAGCGTTGTTCCAATCTTTAGAAGATATAGGCCGAGAAGAACGCCGTTAAACTATACACTACGTATAACGTAGCGGTTTAAAATTCCTTACCAAATTAGTTCGGCACATTTCAATCGGGCACGCGGCTAATGTATGTAAGTGGGTGAAACAGTATTAGTGGCCTGTTTAGTGTGTTTACGATATTTACCTGACAGGAAGGAGGTCGCGAAGGAGTCGTCCTGCGCTCGCGCAAGCACTGTGATGAGGAGGAGAGCTATAGCCGCGGTCCTCATGGCGCACTGTGGAACTTATCACTGTCAACTGTCTAAAAGCATGGCGCGGCGACCGACCGCCGTGTCGCATAGAGACCAACTGCCGGTGAAAGAAAGAAAGGGGCTTGGTCGGTTTAGCAGAGACTGTGAAAGGTAGATGCGCCACTGTGCTGAGTTTTAAGCCAAGTTGTTAAATGTGAAAAGTTATATTATTATCAAATGTCAAATTAGATATTATAATATTTGTTTCTTTTAAGTACAGTGTTACTTCAATACAATATCAAAGCTCAAATATATATACAACTTTTTCGATTTTATTTAAATATTTAAGTAATAAAATGAAGTCACACATTTGACTATTCCTACGAAGAAAATACTTTATACAGAATTTCCTTAAATAAGACTTGAACTTACAAACATGGTTTCTCACATGATTGTGTGCATCCTAATCTAACGAGAAGCTCTTTAATTATTTTTTGTATTTTATACTTAAAATTGTATGTAACTTATTTTTATTTAGTTTTTTTGATTATCACTAACTCCGAGAGACTGTTATCATCTGAAGAGTTAAACATTCTTTGCATAACTTTTCAACGTACAGCAAACAAGCGGTCAGCTCGCTCTTCGGGATGTGGACAACGGCGATGAATGAAGCTATTGATCGCGCCAAACACTACCGAAATTAACACCACTTTCTTACTTATATACTAATGTATAATAGATTTTTTTTGTTACTATGTTGACTGTATATTCTAAAAGATTATGTTTGGATTTATATATTTCGATGGAGCCGAGGTTAAGTTGGACGTATGGGATTATATTCGATTGCTGTGAATTAGATAGTTTTAATCTTTTACTTTCTTTAGTTTTTTTCTATAAGACAAAGCGATGAGAATAAAATAATATGCGATGCTATACTCCGTTAACAAACAAATATTTTTTTCTTTAAAGAGTTAGTTAGCTAAAAGTAAAATACGTTTCATAGATACATAAAATAATTATGATATATTGGATATATGAAAGGAAAAGGTGATTGACTGGTTTGTTAAACATAGCCCTAAGCATAGGATATGAAAACGATCGAAATTAACATTATGTGGAAAGAGACATGAAAGTAACTTTTTAAAATTAAAATTACTGTAGAGTCTATATAATCTACACTATTGTTAGTTCCGTTTGCGAATTTATAGCAAAGCTTTTAATTTAGGATATTTTTTCTGGATAATTGCCAAAAAATAAGTAAAGATATGTATATTTCATAAAGTTTTATATCATGTTAGTAAATTGATATTAAATACCAATATCAAATAATAATTATAAAAATTGAGAAACAATATAAATATGCAATATAATAAATTGCAAAATATTCATAAAATATAAAATAAACTGAATTAAAGTTATTTATAATTATAATATACGACGCGTGTTGGACGTTAGGTTGGAGGTCCCAAGTGTAAATAGATTTCTTCGCTTTCACCTACTTCATCTACTTGATCCTATAGAATAAATCAAAATTATTTATTATATTTATTATAGAATATAGAATATATTATACTCTATAATATGAAATATATATATTTTCGTTAAAATAAGGTAATTGTGAATTTTAATTATTAGCGCAGCATTACTGCATCTGACTATAAATACGGTACGGTCTTATTCATAGAAGAAAAATCGACTTTATACTTAACACAAAACAGGACATAGGAAACCTAGTGTAAAGATCTTCTCCACTCTCCGCTTCCCATCCGCATGCTAGACATTGAACATTGTGTGTTGGAGCTCAACAATCAAGAAAGAGTTTTATCACTTAGTCTGCTGAAGCCATATATTAGACATCAACGCGCTCATAAAAATGACTGCGAATCGTAAACGGTCGTCGAACTTAGCCAAAAGTTTTATTATAATTTTATGATTCAGCCAAAAGAAGGTATTTCCAAACGTTATGCATAATACTGACTAATCAAGCTTTTCGTTAACCAAAAGTTATTTTTGTGCCTTTATTGTACGTAATTGAGGTTATTCAAAAACAGGAAAATTAATATTATGTGAAGTTGAATCACCTTAATCTTATATTGTAAAAGAATTAGCTGCCACGTTTGTAAAATAAATAATTGCCAATTTTGAAAAATATATATTTTTTATATTAGAAAAGCCATAATAAAAGACCAAATTAAATATAAATTAAAACGAGAGGCAGTCATAGCGCATCGGCACAAGGGTGTGACTATAACGCGACGGTTGTGAGTTCGATCCCCACTCGAGACAGTGAAATATTTATTTACTTTTATATTTCCATTTCTTTGCTCTGGTGTCGAGGTTAGTTAACACGTCACTCAATACGTAATGTCCCGAAATCGGGCTGAAGGAAAACGGAAGTGTCTTAACACAAGGTTTTCTAAGCCTAATGCCGAGATAAAGCGTGTAACTGGACTATTAATGATAATAAAATAGTATCCAAGGAAAAAAATAAGTTAATAATTTTCCTCACTTACCTATAGGCTTATAGGATATTGAAGAAGTCTATAGGATTTAAAGCCTCTGACAGTAAGCATTAACCGTTTTTGAGTCGATTCCGCTGGGGGGAATTAATTATTTTCATTGCCTCGCTCTCAACGAGGAGCAGCGTTGAGCTCCGCCATTCAACACACAGTCTCGAAAATTAAGCTGTGCGTAGGGATGCAGTGTGATGCCAAAAAATCCTCCAAAAAATGCCTGAAACCCAAATCCTGTAGTAAATATAAATGAAGATGACTGTGATACCTAATGCAGGATCAAAATAAACCAACTAAAATTTCAAAACTAAGAAAATGACGGATTAAGCTAATTCTTCATTACAGAAGGCAAGGAACGGAAATTCCGTTTGCTTTTTCCCGTTCCGATAAAACAATTAGCGGCGTTGAGCTCTGCAACTCAACACAAGTAATGTCCCCAATTATTAAAATTATTTCAACGATAAAGAGTAAATGGAAGCAGTATGGTAAAGTCCACGCAAAAGAAGCGGATGGACAGGTTTGTAAAAAAAAGACAAAATTATAGAAAAAAGTTTTAATAGAACAACAGAAGTATCTCTTATAATTAATTATTTACATTTATCAATCTGAAATAACGTAAAGTGGTGGAATCAAACAAACCAACACAAAATTAGTATAAACAAATCTATAATACACTATTACTAAAATTACGTAGAAAACTTAGTGACCAATGACTTCACTCTCCGTTCTATATGACCATGTCGAGAAAACACTTACAAAATAAATTTAGTGAAAGAAAAAGGCGTTATTATTTATATTCTTTATATATAATCATGTAATAAATATATACAAAATAGTAGGAAACGTTTTATAACCAAAAAAATTGTAGGCAATAGTCTATATTAGGATTTGAACTTTTTAATAATATCTATATATATAAAATCGAAAGGTCACTTACTCATCACGAAATCTCAGAAACTACAAGTGCTAGGAATCTCAAATTTTGCATAGGAGTTATTTATAGGACGTAGGTGCTCGCTAAGACGGGAATTTGCAATATTCGACTTCTAAGGGGTTGTTTTTGGGGTCGAAAGTTTGTATGAAACTTCGTTACTACAAATGCTAGGAGTCTCAAATTTTGCATAGACGTCACTAGGACGTAGTCATGGAGACAGAAATTAATAATAACATAGTTCACGCGGGTGAAACCGCGAGCGGGCCACTAGTAAGCCATAAAAGCTGCACATTCAATATGGTTATCATCATAAACATATACAGAGTGGAAGCGTCTGCGCTCCTTTTACGGGAGCAGCATATAGGGTAAAATATTTCAAACAAATAAGTATCTAAAAAAATTGAAGGTTTTCTTTTCATTTCACGATATTTATCCATATTGTATGACGTGTGACCAGTGGCGTAGTCCGCAAAACTGTTTAAGTATACATATGAATATATATTGTGTTCGCATGGGGGGCGCTCTAAAAGTATTATGCCACGGGCGCGAGTTAAGCTCGCTACGCCACTGCGTGTGACGCAGTTAGGAATAGATACCAATAACGTAAACACCACCACCATCAGCAATACCACAAAAATACTGCTAAAAGTTGCCGATTTGCCACTTTTCTTCCATTCGCAAAAAGACATACCAGAACGAGATATCTCTCGAGATAATAATGTCTATATAAATATATAGACATTATTATCTGATATAATGATAATAATGTAATAATGTCTATATAAATATTAAGATATTTTATTTTATTTTTTTATAATAACTATTTAATTGATTGAATTGTCATTTTTCACAATATTTTTTTAAAGTTACATATAATTTTACTTAGTTAAAATTAAAATTACAATAAATTGAGGCACAGTAGACAGTGTAAACTGTAAGTATAAGGGTTTGATACCCCTTTGGGGAAATTATTATATTTAAACTATATCCGTTGGACTGCCCTGGTGGACAAAGTACAGCGTTGAATTACGTCACAGGGAAAAAACAAAGCTAAAGAACAAAATCTTTACTATTTGCCCAACAAAATTACAATAAAGAAATTCTTACATCAATGTATATAAAATTTCTTGTACAGATATAATATTTATATATTATTATATTATAAATTTGAGGTAAAAATATATATTTAACTTTATATTATAAGAAAAAATACTATTTACAATGTATTATTTTTATTTTAACATAGGGATGTCAAAAAAATAGAAATTTAATCTCAAATACAAAAAGCAACTAGAAGAAACAAATAACTGACAATAAATGATGATTAATTTATTTGTCAAAAACTTTACATATGTTAAAAATATTAGTCATTCAATAAAGCTCAAACAACTGCATATGTTTATTTATATGAAACTTTACAATAACATAGCCTATAAGAAAAAAAAAGGTAAGAATAGATATATGTTGAAAAAAAATTTTGCATAGCATTGTGGGGAACAAAGTGGGTTAACACTAGATTCCCTCTGCCTCCCCTGCTATAGCTTTGACACAATCATGTTAACCTCAATTACTTTCGGAGTGAGTTTTCACAAACGTGTTGTTCATTTACTTAACATGGATGCTGGCTAGTAATTTCTAAAAATATAATATTTATCCTTTGTTTTAGTAACAATAAAATAATTTACGTATAACAGTTTTTTTATGACACAAATAATTTATACAGACATCCATAGCCACGTAGATATAAACAAATAAGACTAAATTACCTTAAAAGAGAAACTTAAAAATAAAAAAAAATTAACTAACCATTATGCAAAAGACACTTATCAAAAACCAATCAAAAAAAACACCTAAAATAATCTGTCACTTTAAGAAAAAAATATATTTTGTCCTTTTTAAAATACACTTTAGTCCTTTTAAAAACAAACACACATTTATTAGAAGTCCATTGCATTTTTCATGTAAATCTCTAGGTCTTTATCTAAGGCTGTTTTAGTGCTTGCCATATATTGGTCTAGCTGTAGATCTAACTCTTCTTTGGTCGGAACCGCTTTTTGTTGCCTTTGGATACCGTGGCCTGGAATAATAAAAAATAGTCAATTGAGTTTTGAGTGGCACTAGCTTGTGACTAGTAAACACAAAGCAGAAATTTAAAGGTTTCCTAACAGAGACACTAAATTGATCCCCTCAACAATCAAAATCTTAGAAGGATCCTAGTGACACTCCGAGTCCCAGTTTCCGCCGAAATCTGGAAACATGTTGAGATGCGGAATTCAACGCCGCGCTTTGATTCAATACTAGAGTGAATAAATGTAAATATAATATATTTAATTTCCTCAAGTGGGGATAGAATCCACATCCTCTTGTTGACAGTCACTGGCCTTTTAATATTTTGATATTATTCTTTTCTTAAAATTAAAAAAGCAAAAACATGAAATAATATAGACTATTCAATATATAAAGATTTTACTGGACTATTCAGATCTACACTATGTTTCCCATTAAGATACTCCTGTTCCCACTCTCCACCTAATTCTAGAGGCATTGCATGTTGAGTGCATCTGCAGTCACGTGCTTGCACCCCTCTGCTACAACTGGTCTTAAAAGAAGATAATAAAAAGTAAGACAAATCCTAAAACCAAATTAGCACAACCATCTATATTTAACTTCAGAGTGGCCACAATGGCTCAACTGTATTGCAAAAAAGGGTAAAATTCACCTCTCCCCCTTCCTCTTCCCCTTAGACCACCTCTGCCCCTCATCCCCCCCGTTTCTCCCATTATGCGTTGTTTGCCCCATTGCTGGTTACGCATTCTGTTCAGTAGGTGTTGGCGGTTAACGCCGCGAGATCTGTCAAAATATTTAAAATGGTGATAAGTTAATTAAATATAATTTGAGAAAGGGATGGATAAGAGTGAAAATTAATGTAGTATGTAGTTTGTTATTTTGTAATTGTTTTTTTTTGCAGAATACGCTTCAGACAATGCTGCAGCAACTGGTAGAGGAAAGCAAGAAAGCCGGATTGTCACAAAACACAACGAAGACAAAATTGCCAACCAACCAGGCAAAAGTTAAAATTAATTTAGAAGATGTGATCGAATATTTGGATGAGAGTATATATCTGGGTCAAGGGATAGCGGTTAAAGACCTGACGACCTGTTGGCAAAGGTACTGGTCACTGAAAGAAGTAATGAAGAACAAAAATATACCCATTGGAGAAAAAAAAGGGCATATGACACCTGCATCCTTCCATGCCTCACATATGGCTGCCAAACCTGGCCACTAACTAAAAAGATTGAACACAAACTACTTACGTGTCAAAGAGGAATGGAAAGAAGCATGTTATTCCTAAAGCTTAATGACAAATAGAAGGCCACGAAAATTAGAGGTATATCTAAAGTGACAGATGTGAAAGTTAAAGTAAGAACTCTGAAATGGAGATGGACTGGTCATATCATGAGAAGCAAGGCACATGGACAAGTGGTCTAAGAAAGTTACAAAGTGGTATCCTAGAAATGGGGAAAGACAAAGAGCAAGGCAAATTAGAAGATGGGAAGATGACCTACCAATGGGATGGAGACAGTTTACAAAGGACCAGGATAAATGGAAAGAAATGGAGGAGGCCTATGTCACAAGACAACTAGGCCTATGACCTGGTTGCAAATAATGTGCAATGTAAATAATAAGCAAATAAGTTATATAGGTTTAGTAAAATAAAATATATTTAAAATTTTCTATAATTAGATATAAGAAAATTAGGTCAGAGAATAAAGGCTATTTTTATTGTATTTTATTTATTTTTAATTGTTTTTTTTTGCTGGAAGTAGACAGTTAAAACAAAAAACAAATAAATTATTATTGTCTATTTCATAAAATTTAATATAGATTACTAGCGGACGCGCGCAGCTTCGCTAGCTTATTTAGGAGTGAATTCTAATAAACCATGAAACATGTGTTCAATGAAATATTTTTAAAAGTCGAAATTTCAAATTGTATAAAAATCGGTGGCGATTTGAAGATTTTTCCATACAAACTTTCAACCCCTTATTTGCACCTTTAAGGGTTGAATTCTAGAAAACCATGAAACATGTGTTCAATTAAATACTTTTAAGAGTCTGAATTTCAAATTTTATAAAAATTGGTGCCGATTAATAAAAATCGATACAAACTTTCAACCCCTTATTTGCACCCTTAGCGGGAGAATTCTAGAAAACTATGAAACATGTATTCAATTAAATACTTTTAAAAATCTAAATTTCAAATTTTATAAAAATCAGTGCCGATTTAAACTTTTTTCCATACAAACTTACAACCCCTATTTCACCCCTTTAGGGTTATAATTTTTTAAAATCCTTTCTTAGTGGATGTCCAGATTACGAAAGTAAACATCTGTCCAAATTTCACGTTACTACGCACAGCAGTTACGGCTGTGCGTGCGTCTTACCTCAGTCAGTGAGGACAAATCCTTTTATATATATAGATTATTTATTACATTATTTTATAAATTAATTTTTACTTTATTTTTTTAGAAATAACTTGCAAAACAAATATTTAAGTGTGTAATTGAACTCATAACTACCACTATTAAGCCAACAAACAAAATTAACACATTAACAAACAACTAGAATTTTTCTTCACAAAATGCAAAGATAAAAAATAAAAATATATAGTTATTTTTTATTCTTACCTCATCCTTCCTCTAACAAGTCCCATATGTCCACCCCTACGTCTGAACCCACGTCCACGCCACATGCCTTGCGATAGGTTGTTGAAAGATGCTGATCGACTAAAAGAAATTAATATACATATTTTAACTAGGTTTGAGAATTTTAGGAAGAGAAAAAGAAGAGAGTTCTGCATATACAAACCACTTTTGTGTGTGAAGAAATAGAATTATTTTAAATAAAATCATTCCCTCGAGTGGAATTAAACCCACAACCACCAAATCTCTGTCCCACTATGGTTTGACATACCAGAAAAGAGAAACTATTTCATTAAAATATATGTATTTAGTACAGCATTGATATTTTTCATCCCAACAATCATTTATTCAAGCTAGACATGCAAGCAATTGTAATTAATTAAAGCATTTTGGCTGTGAAGATATATAAAACGTAACAAATAAGCTTTTGGTAATTCGCAATGCAGGATATTTGCAATCAAAGCTCACCTTAGGTTTCCATTAGATTGCCTCCAAGAGATTCTTTTCATAACATTCCTTTGGTTCAAATTGTTGAAGCTATTTGAACGCCTAAGTCCTGCCAAGCTACCCTCGCTGCCGAACCGTCTCAAGCCAGGCATGCCTAGGCGTTGTTTAACTGCTTGCTGTAAATATTATGACACAGATTACGCAAATTTTATTAAACAAAATAAATTTCAAAAGTATGAAGAACAAATTAAAGGTTAAAAATTTCGTATTCTTCAATATTTGTCACTTCATACATGGTAACTATAAAGAAAAAACTGATTTACCTTTTTAGCATGCTGACCAAAATGTTGAGCTATTTGTTCAATCAGTGCTCGGTTATTTACATTTCGGTCATGTGTGAACAGTCCAGAAGACCGTCGCCGTGGTTTTATCACACGACTTGTTGACGCCAGTATTGTAAACCGATCATTTAGAGATATACTAGTAGCTTGCAAGCCATGGACTGTTTCTATCACCATTTTACCCACACTAAACGCGATTAAACAACGTAGCCAAATTAGACAACTCACGTAATTAGTAGTATAATAAATTGATAACCACAATGTTCCTGTAAAATTATATTTATATATAAATAGCGTGAATATTGTATTTATAGTTTACTAAGCACTATTCTATTAAAGCCGCTATTCTTTATCTACAAACGCGGTTACGATTTGTCCCTGAAGTTTGACGTTTAATATAAAAAATGAAATATTGATAATCTGTAACTGTTTTCTAATTGTCAAAAAAAACTAAAAAAAAAATTTAAATTTTACGATATGTTGCTTTATTTTTTATGGTCTGATGAAGTTGTCTTACAATTTTTTTTTTGTTTTTATATATTTTTACAATTATATTTTATAACAAGAAAATATGTATTATTTTATATTTAAACATAATTTTTTTAGTGTATCTTTTATTTTTATTTGAGCATAAATAACTTATGTAATATTACGTCGAACGAAGACATTTATTTTACGTCAAGACTAACCTTTCAAGTTGACCTTATATTATGTCATAATTGACAGCTATTATGACATAAAATGAGCGTGGTATCGATTCCTAATAATCGATTAAGTAAAAAAATATAAAAAATATATATATATTATAAAAGGCTTGGTATTTGTAATGAGTTCTCTCGTCAATATGTTTATTATTTAATTTCATTATTCTTATTTTCATGCCCATATCCCCTGATAGTAAGTTGTCAAATGTCAACATATTAAAATCGATTATACTAATATCGACATTTAGTAATTTTCAACCGGTGTATTTATTATTTGTGAATCATGAATTACACAATTTTGTAAATGAAAATGTAACTGATAATGAAATTATATGTAACTCTGGAACAGTGACCGTACGGTAGGAAGTTACAGCTACGTTTTAAAGTGAAGAGGCAATATTTATTGTGTAGTATAATAGGTATTAAATTTGTAGTGGTTAAGTGCTCGCGCAACAATGTTGGACTGCTTTATAAGAGAGCGCAGCTTCGGCTGTGCATTCAGTTCGATCCAACTAACGATGTCGGAGGTTGCTAACGACTGTTTAGACTACGAAATCTGCTTGTTCGATATGGACGCCTGCTATGAAACCTTTGATAAAGATGGGTATGTTGGATGCAATTCAAGTTCCATAATTCATAATTTATTTTTTTAGAAAAATAATCACATTTTTTCTTTTTTTTCTATATTTTTCTCTGTATTGTTTAGTTTTCAGTAACTTTATTTTCATGTTAAAAACTTAGGCACCGTCTTAAAAAGTTTTTCCTACCAATGTCAATACATATAACAACAACTAAACTTTTTTATTTGCTTATAACTTTACTCATATATATGATTATTCTCTATAAACTATATGACTAATATATTAAAATCCTTCTTTCCATTTCTCACTTGTTTTTAGTTTTAAAATTTTAATTATTAGAATCGACAAATATTTTTTTTCATGGTTATCATTAAATATATAGATATAATATAAATAAATCAAGATTATATTCCAATTTAATTCATTGAACAACACATAAACATAATTATTTAGTCACCTGCACAAAATATTGCAGCTGACTGTAAATATCCTGGTTATAGGTTCAATTCCCAATTAGGAGAACAATTATTTTTTATTTCTTTTCGGGTAACTAGACATAGCGCTTTATTGCTGTTCAACTCCTCATCACAAAATGTCTCTATATATAATTAGATATATGCCCATGTATAGATACTATTCCCCATAGAGTAGACACATTAAGACACAATTCCTTAAGTCAGTTTCTAATTCTTTGTCTACCATGTAATATATGATTATATGCAGGATATAATGTAAGGAAAGATTTATTTTTAATCACTTTATATTAAACAAGTTATAATATTTTACCTTTTACAAGTATTATTTATATCAGATAATAGTAAATAACACTTAAGATAAGAATGTATAAGGAAGTAATTTTCTTTAAATTCCATGCTGTATCCTATATATAGCAGGATAGGCAGAGGGACCCTTCTGTTAAAACACTCCATTCCCAGCTTTCCACCTCATGTCTTTGGGGCATTGAGTATTGAATGGCGGAACTAAATAGAATAATATTCGAAATAACGACGGTACAAATAAACCTACGAATAAACGTACGTGAGGCCAGTAGTGGCGCAAGGGCACAAGCTTGCGGGCAAACGCGACGGTTGTGGTTTGATTCCCACTCGAGGAAATGAAATATTTCAGTTTCAATTTTTAAACTACGAAAGGAAATATTTCAAGAAAGTGAGGAACGGGTGTCTTAACACTAGGTTCCTTTTGTTTACCCTGTTGTGTGCGGGATACATCGTGAAGCTGATTTTTCTGGTGTAGAAGCAATGTGTGGCATTGAATTTCATAAAACGTAATTTACATGATAAAATTTCAAGTAGGTAAAACATGCGAGGTATACAAGTGAAAACTCGGTATTACAGTTTATTCTCTCGCCTTTCTAAACTGTTAAGTAACGGAACACAACGCCGCGGTTTTATATTAATATACAAACGGGAATCCCCTCAGTGGGAATGGAACTCCCAACAACCAGGTGTACGGACACTCGCGAAATCTTCTACCATGGCAGATAACTAGACATCAAAGATCGACGAGAAGACCAAACTCTCTATCTCTTATTATTTAGTTTGTATGACAAAATAATTGTGACCAATGTGGTATGTTTTGTATTTTGTTATTTTTTGAATAATTGTAAATGTACGTGCATTAGCTACATTGTTTAGATCGCGTAAGTAAGAAAAGAAAAGGCCATAAAAAAAACTGCCATAAGCTTATGATTGTAAACGCGACGGTTGAGGGTTCGGTTCACACTCGAAGGAATTAATTATTCTTTATTAATATTTTCATTTCTTCGCTGTGGTAACAATAAACAATGTAGCAACATGCAATGAAGTCGGCGAAAAATGGGCAACGGAGTGTCTAAACACTATATCTCCTCTGCGTACCGGCCAGCTTCACGTTGTTGAGGGAAAATTTTAAAAATGCCCCGAAAACTTACTAAAATTGGAGTAACTATAACATGTATTGACCCGCATATAGTAGTAGTTATAGTTGTCTTATATGCAATACCAATTATGGTGTTAACACACTCCGTTCTCCTCCCAAATTCGGCAATCTGCTTAATGAGTGGTGGAACTCAATGTAAGTTTATCTAACAGAGTAAAGAAATCAAAATGTTTCATTCCTTTACGATAATTTCTAGATAAATATATTATTTGAAGACATATAACCAGCAGTGGTAAGGTTTTAGGTAAACACCTATTTTATTATAAATACATATTTAATTTCAAATCGAATTCGAACCCACGAATTTGGAGTCAATTATTACAAATTCTTTACACTGAACAATGAGATGTTATCAACTTAAATGACTGACAATACAATTTAAAAGAGCTAAATAAGCAAAAATTGTTTAAATAAATAGCATGTCATTAAGCTTTTGGTTTCCGCAAATTGGTCCAAATTGCATATAATTTATATAATTTTTGGTAATCATACCTAATAGGAAGCTTCGCAAAACTACATAAAATTCAATTATAATTATACTAACGGCCCATACACGGCTTCGCCCGCATAAACTTTTGGTTATATTATAACTGAATTCTTTACAATACAATAATAATAATCAATATCATTAAATAAATTTTAGCCTATCGACTTACTTGAGATGGTTGGGGGTTCGATATCCATTTGGGGGATATATTTTTAATCTTAAAACGTTTGGTTTCATGATCTGAAGGAGATTAAATAACATTTTTTTTTTTAGTTTCACATTGTATTCCGCATATACAGAATAGGCAGAGAGAGGGAACCTGGGAACCTAGTGTTAAGACAATCAGTTCTTATTAAGACACTTCGTCATTTTCCACTTTCCACCGAATTTTCGAAGCAATGTCTGAAAAATGGCTTAACTCCAAGCTTTGCTTCGTTACCAAAACGAGAAAATGAATATATTAAATATTTCATTCCCCTGAATGGGAATGGAACTTACAACAAACGTTGCGCAATCGCAGGATTGTGTCCTTGCCTCGACTTGCTTCAAATTCTTTGCTAAAAGATTATATTACGAACTTAGAACTACCGTCGGCACTTAGCGATACAAAACCTTAGTTGTACGTACTACGAAACATCATGTTACTTAAAAACTTACTTGGTAAAATAAATTATAAATGTATTTAAATATTTTTGGGTTTGTATTTTTATGTTGTTTTTTAACCAAAATGATGAACGTGACTTGTGTTGTTGCACGAGTGGTTTTTATTGCAAGTGATTTTTTATGACTCTACATAATTATATATACTCGTATAGTCGGTCATACATATGTAGGTATGAATTATTAAAGAGTACAATATTATTTTTATACAGTGGCACAATGTATGAAAATAAAATAAGTTAATAAGTAATAATAAGTTAAACTCATTTTCTTCTCCATATTCCGTCAATTTTGGAGTATTATGTGTTAACTGAAAAAAATCTTAAAATAAAAACTTAAATAATCTTATAACAAATAAAAATGGTCTTCCCCCATGTTCGCTTCGCTCGTTGTAATGAAAAAAGCTCTTTCAGACATCAAGGTTTTTATGTCTTATAGCTATAGCACTTACGACGCATACGCAGGGTAGGTAGAGAGAATATAGTGTCAAGACACTCTATTTTCCCACATTTCGCCGAATTTTGAAGACTTACTTCCTTACTTACTTACTTTCCTTCTTCAGTGACGGGCAGTTGAATCTCGACGAGTTCCGCCTCATCTGTAGAGCTCTGTTCCGCAACGACAAAGGCCACATATATCCTTTATCAGAGGAGAAGGCGCACCACATCTTCCAGGTGTTCGACAAAAATGATGATGGCTTCATAGATAAGGAGGAGTTTACTTTCTGCTGGAATCATTGGATTAAAGTTGTAAGTATCATATATTTATTATGGAAATCAGCACAGCATTTCACTGTCAACGCGCGGAGTTAAGTTCCGCCACAAAATTTTTTAATGGGAGGACGGAGTGCGGACACTAGGTTCCCTCGACCTCCCCTTTGCCTACTCTGCTATGTGCGCGATGCAGCTTGGAGCTAAAAAATAATAAATACAAAATTAATTAAAAGTTCTCGTCAGCAATAAAAATGAATTCTCATTCACTGTTAAATATGACTTGTGATTTTTTTATCTTCATATACAGAAATGTTTTTAAGGAAAATTTTGCCAAGTTGCATTTTGATGAACAGTTTATTTTTTACTAATCATTTAGTTTTTCCTCCACGTATTTACGTATGAAATAGTAGTTGAAACGTATGAAATAGTTTTCTATAGTCACAGTTTTCTTTCATATTTAAATTTAATTAGGTCTTTAAAGAAATGGGTAAAACGACGAGTGTTAAATGTCAAGTTTGAAAGCCATAACTAAAGAACTACTACTAATACTGTCTTTAAGAATATGAGTATAATTCTTATGATAATGCACACTTTAAAGAGGAAGTAAGACACCACGGCATGGTGTAAACATGACAGATGGGGCCAGTCATAGCCGATGAGGCCAGTTGCCCCTGGGGGCGTATGGTATTAAATATTAGAATATTTAAAATATTTTATATACGGTGCTTTCGATTCCCACTTTTAATGTTTTCATTTCAATACAATTTAATATTTTCATTTCCTCGCTCTGGTAAGCGAAGGCGAGGCGAAGCGTTAAGTTCCGCCACTTGGCGCACTATGCCTCGAAATAAGTCCATGTTCCCTTTGCCAACCCTGCTTTGTGCTGGGTGAAGTGTGAAACTAAAAGAAAAACAGATACTAGGAAGGAACTAGGCTGGATTTTAAAATGTTTCTTCGCCCTTAGATCGTGCGTCCAGTCAGCGCGTTCCTCATCGTCGACGTCCAAAACGACTTCATATCTGGAACTCTGAACATCAGCAAATGTAACGCACAACAAGATGGAGGAGAGGTAAGTGTTTACAATATTTATTATTTAAAAAATACAAAGCTTTAATGCTTTAATAATGTTACTACAATTAAAATGTATTACTTTGTCTTCAATTATAAGAAATAATGAAAAAAATTAAAATAACTTCTTTATAGGATCTTGCGAAAAACCGTAAAAAAGGGCCGAACACTGGTTTTATGACACAAGATAAAATTAGACATGTCAATAAAATTAAACCTGCTTTTTAGTATTTGGCAGTTGGGATAAAATGTAAAAAAAAAACAATTTTTAAAATGTAGGTTACTTATTTGGTTTTTTTTTTCATAACATAAAACTTGAAAGTACTCGATTATTCCATAGTTCGTGCTCGAAGTCAATATCATCGACGACATTAGCATACCCCTCTGCCGCATTGGATTCAATAACTTTATATTTAGACTGTTATATGTTAAATACAAGTTTTTTATTTACGATTCTACTTTGTTAATACAAGATGTTAATCTTTTAAGCTAAAAAAATAGTTAAAGAAACAACAAAAAAGCCTTTATCGTGGAGAGTGTGTGCTTGGTGCCATATATCTATTTATTGAGCTTGCTAGTAACTCGAATGGTTTACTAGTAACCTTTAAAGATACCTCTGCTATTAAGGTCCTGGCTCCATCATCAGACCATCAACTAATTGTGTTTAGATAAATAAATAGATACCCATGGAGGCAGATCATCTCCAGATGCAACCCTGAAGCTGACCACGATCCTTAGACATTAGGGACCGAGACATAGTTACAAAGTTGCATATTTAAGTCGATCTAATAAGAGCGTATTAAGAACGAAGAATGGATTGTTTTGAAACAATAATCTCTCTTTGCAAACAAGGAAAATATACCCAAGTCTTTTTTTAGCTTTTTCACGCCGTATCTCGCACATGGAAAGGTAGGCAAAGCCAACTTGGGAACATAGTGCTAAGATATAGGTTCCCATTAGGACACTTCCGTCCTCCACTTTCTGCAGAATTCTGAAGGCGTTACGTGTTGAGTGGCGTAACTCAACGCCGCGCTTTGCCTCGTTAACAGACCGAGCAAATGGAAATAAAAATATTTCATTTTCTCGAGTGGGGATAGAACCCACACTAACAGCGTTTACAGTCACACTGTGCCCTGCGCCACGACTGGCCTCGGTTTATACTTAAATATAAAGAATTTTGTCAAAATGTACGCATTTTATTACCAGCACAAATGCTGGGCAGGTAACCGTAAAACCTGTAATAATATCGAAATTGCAACATAACGTTACTTTTATGGGATTGGTAAAAAGCTTATTAAATTGTCACTCAATTATGTTAGCTTATTTTGTATTAGAGGAAAAAATCGGTTAAGCGTGAGTCGGGTTGCCCACCGACATTTCCTTATCAATTTCAGGTTAATGGAAAGTACAACTTATAAAAGTTGACAAACTTAGGTTTGCGGGCATATGCACTCATTTTACTATCTTAAGTATCTAAACACTAAATCTAAATCTTAAGTATCTACTATATTAAAATCCAATAGGTTCTGAGATTTGCGCGTTGAAACAAACAAAAATTTCAGCTTTATAATATTAGTAAATGCTCGTATAGCCACAATTATGTACCTATATATACATATATATTGTATAGTTTTCATTTTTCGATTAAAATTGTTCCCAAATACATATGAAAAGGCTTTACAAAATACAGGCACGATTGTTCGAAAAAGTTGAATGCGGTGTAATTTAATCACATTCGGTTATTCTACTCCTTGTACCTTTGTTGTTTGCCTGTATACGAGTATGTGCATGACACCGATTATATCGATGTTTTGAAGGACAAATATTCGATTAATTATTTATTAATACAGCTAGATTATCTTTAACTTATAGTTATATTTATATATTATTTTTATACGCAATAGAATCTTTAGAAAATGTATTTTAAAACTTTGAACTCCAAGCGCTTTGACAACTAAGCCATACGTTCCATTTGTTTAATAAAAAAGTATATTTCTTTTTTCAATAAAAATAACACTTCAATAATATTAAAAATATTAAATAAGCTACGATGTAAAATGGTTGCGATAATTCTTTGTAAAATTATGTTGTAATTTTACTCTTAGCTTCATCACAAGTTTCTGTGCAATCAATATTGTACGTGCACGTGTCCGTACGCTGGTCACACGTGCACGCCTCCGCTTACGAAAAATATATTTTTTCAGCTTCACCTTTATCCCGCAAAGCAGTGTAGACAAAAGGAGCCTAGTGTTAAGACACTCCTTTCCCCCATTTTCTGCAAAATGTTAGAGATATTGCTTGTTGATTGGTGAAGCTCAATGCTGCGATTCGTGTACCAGGACGGGAATGAAAATAAATTATATGTATATAAGCATTGCCCCAAGTGGGGAACGCGAGGCATATCAAATCTGGGCCGAGGCACTGGTTACTAAGGATCCGAAGGTGAAAGCCTCAAAAAGAGAGTATAACCGGGCCTCTAGGTCCTTTAAGCGGCAAATTGCCAAAGCAAGGTCCGAGCATATCGCCAAAATCGGCGAGAAGCTTGAGAGCTACCCGTCCGGAACTCACCAGTTTTGGGCGCTCTCAAAGGCGGCACTCGGCAACTTCAGCCAGCCTTCGCTTCCGCCTNGGAAAGAAGCATTCTTTTATTTGACTGAGACCAGTCGTGACGCTGTAGACGCGGCAGGTTGTTCGATTCCCAGTCGAGGAAATTAAATATTAAATATTTTCATCTCTTCACTCTAATATCGAGTCAAAATGGATCGTTGACTTCTGCCACTCAACACGCATTTCTTCAGAATTTGGCGGAAATTGGGGAGTATTTTAATACTAGGCTTCCTCTACCTTTATACTTATTTTATAATAATTAAATATTTTCCCCCAATTCCTACTTCGATCCTCTGGGTAAGATAACCACACATGAATCGACCCAACATGGACGTAGCCATGACGTGCACGTACTATTGCGTTGTTACTTATCTAATGTTGCATATTGATTTTAGTTTACGATACTTTTTTTTATTGATAGAAGAAGAATGGTTGCCAACAAATTGTTTTAACAGTATTTTTTTAATCTAAATGTATCGAGACCAGTTGTAGGGGCACAAGGGGTAAACGCGATAGGTTGTAGGTTCGATTCCCATTCGAGGCAATGAAATTTATAATATTATCATTGCCTCGATCTGGTGATGAGGCAAAGCAATGCGCCACTCAAACACGCATGCCCGTATCTGAAAACTGAATATTTATAGGTATTTCAGGAAAAAAGAACTTGTTACCAACTTATATTTGTAATTTTTACACTTACAAACTTAAGTTTGTCCATTTATACAAGTACTTTTCGTTGATCTATCTAAGTAGTCTTGAAATGAATACGGAACCCTCGATGGGCGAGTTATCGTTATTAATTACAACAAGTGATATGTCATACAGGAAATATTTTAATAGACAAACAACATTTTTTAATAGTTTCCTGTTACTGTTGCTAGAAAATGTCTCATACCTATCACATTTCGAAGCGTCATCTATTGTAGTGACACTTTTTCTTTTTTTTTAAATATTTATTTGAAATACATTATACTGGCACGCTCGGAACGCCATAATAGAAAGAACAGAACAGAACAGAACCTTATAATTTGTAATACGATTTATATCTAAAGTGTTAACTCCATTTTACCATATTGAAATTGTTAATTGTTGTGACCGGAAATAAGGAATGACCTCGCGATATAATATGAATTTATTCGGCTTTAGGACACAAAATGCATAATTAAATATAACTTAAACAAAAACTAAAAAATAATATTCTAATTAAGTATTTAAGAATAACGAAAATTGTAAAATAAACATAATTTCAAAATTGGTGTTAATTTTGTTCCTTTTTTTTAATACATATATTTTTTTTCAGTTTTTGCCCGACGTATTTAGTAGATATCTATTAATATTATTTTTCTCTTCGATGCCCCAAAAGAGATATATTCGTAAGAAAAATCGCTACTATCATTATTCAATGATACCTATACCTATTCAGGTATATCTAAATGCTAATGAGTTAAGCCCGCCTATAGTACATTTTTTTTAATTTCTTATTTTGTGCAATAAAGAATATAAATAAATAAATAAAGTAATTAATACGAGTGAATTTTACTCTAAAGAAAAGAAAAACAGGCAAATCTGTCTAATATAATGTCAATCGTTATGCTAGTACCTGCAGACCTAGTTAACGTGACCTTTAAGGTACCTACTATTATACATTATATAGACAGTACCAAGCACTACCTACGAGACATGAGACATTATTAGCGTAATAATGATCTATGGCAATAATATAAAACTTGGTTAAAGTATTGCCTGAAATTATGTTTTTTGTTTTCTTTTTCTCTTGTTGTTGTCGCTCGCGTGTAGCAAGGTAGGGAGAGCCATAGTGTTAAGATACTCCGTTTCCCACTTTCCACCGACTCTGGAGATATTGTATCTCGTGTTGAATGGAGAAACTCAACACTGCGCTTTGCCTGGTATCGAAGAGATACCAGAGCGAAGAAATGAAAAAATTAAATATTTAATTTCCTCGAGTGGAAATCAAACCTACAACCTGTCGCCACTGCCTCTGCGTCGCGACTGGTCCGAAGAATTCGTTCATTTTGGAGAAACAATGAATTGTTATTCAGGATAACATTTTATTATTTCTAAAATCTTATTAAGAGATCATCTTTTACCAACACTTCACTTTATTATTTAAATAGAATTGCTGCGTCAACCAGCCCTTTGTAGATTATGTTTTACAATTCACATTTTCATTAAGAGGGCAATAGAGTTTTACCCAACGAAAAATCTAATAAAAATTATCTAACTAAATCATACTAAAAGAAATATTTTAAATATAAACATTCTATCGGCTGAAAATTGAAACTGCAACCTTCGCGTATATTATGCAACTGCGAACAAACAAATAGGCTCTGATTTATTGGAGCCAAAATCAAAAATGAAGAAATTGCATGTTAGCTGCAAAAACTGCATTAACCGCAGATAACGAAGTTAGTTAACCAATTTGTCCATAAACTTCACGAAACTGTTACTTTGGCCATATTCCAATAATGTATACCTGCTTGTGATGGGTACGGAATAGTGGGTGGAGAATGACCTACGAGCGTAGTGATTAGTTACTCTGCATGCCAATCTAGGTTATCAGTTCAAGCCAGGAGAAACGGAAATGTCTGTCTCTTGTAATTTGTAACAAATGTTGGCATTTAAAAGAGTGGCCATGAGTTTCTTTGCCTGTATCTTCTCATGAGCTCAACCATTCTATTCTATTCTATTTAGGCTTTTTTCAAGTCAAAATTGCACTTTTTTTTTTTGGTTATTTTATTTTGCATTTTTTTTCTACTTTATGACATGTCCAAGTAAATGTTAAGCATTTTTATGGAATAAAGATATTTTGACTTTGACTTTGACTTCTTTCAAAGACTTTTTTAAATCTCGTTGTGTCAAGGCCACATCCGAGGAGTTAATGCAAAATTTTAAAATTAAACCTAAATTTTAAATGGTAGGTTGAAAACGTAATGACTTATCCTAGATTTCTCTGAATATTTTCCTTTTCTAAGACAGAATAGAGTCAATTTCCTTGTTACATTTGCATATGAGACCAAGGTCGTATCAATAACCGTCAATGGAAAATATGAGGATAGATGATAATTGATGACTGATAACTAGTGGACTCCAGGAATCCCCGTAGATCCCGTTGATAGTATAATCGTATAACAGTATATACTGTGCTGACTCTATAGGTATGTAATTGTATTGTGTATTTGTTTATTTAAAATAAAAGTTATTAGAAAAAATATCAATATTTGGCCGTAGCGGGACTGTAACGTGAAATTGCCAAAAAATATATAACAAAATAAGTATCCAGAAGCAATTTTTTTTCAAGTGTTCTAAATATTCTTTTCCTTAATGTAGAATGCCAATTCAACGTTAAAAGAATATTTTATTAAAATGTTTGTATGTCTGTCGTAGCATATCCTGATATGGCGGCTATCGCTAATTTTTTGTTAGCATCTTTGTTTGTTAGATTTTCATAAAGTTTCTCAACTGGGTAAATTTTGTTGTTAACAATAATTATTATTGGGCACAAGATAAATAATGATAATATTTTACAGTAGTGTCTGTAATGTCGTAATAACTTAATCTCGTAATATCAAATTTCGCGGTGTTCTGTTATGGTTTCTAGCCTTAACTAAGACTTATAGCCTTAGTGTGTGAATTTCAAATACATATGTTATTTATTTTTTTAAGCTTCACGTTATATCCCCCACATAGCAGGGTAACCAAAGGGAACTTGAGAATCTAGTGTTAACACTCCGTTCCCATTACAACACTTTCTTTTCCACTTCTCGCCAAATTCTGCAAGCTTTAGCTTCGTCAAGCGAAAAAATCTAATTCCCCCGAGTGAGAATCGAACTCGCAACCTATCACGCCTGCAGTCGCACGACTGGCCTAAATCCTATATCTTATATTATGTAATATAACAAAGGGTGAAGTAAACTAATACCTACAACAGAACCACAGACGTAAATAGATCCCATTAGCCCCACTTTCGATCAGAAACCCAAAGGTCTGTCAGTGCCAAGGTGCCAAGGTGCTTAAATTAGAAATGCTTTGAATACCATTCACACGTTGAGGTGGCGAATACCAATTAGGCCATCGAATCGGTGCCAGGCACCGAAATGGGGTGGTAGCTTGCCGATTCGGTACTGCTTTAAACCAAGTTTTCAAGATGTTTTAATAAGTTTCATGTTTAACCAATTGAAACTAATCGTTTAATGCACCTATTGCGGTTATAGTTGATTATAATGCTTGTCTTTTTTTAATTTGGATGGAAAGTGGGTGAAGTGGGTGAAAGTGGAAATTTATGGTGATATTTAGGGTTTCGTAAATATCGCCATAAATTTCCGGAACCCTTATAGTTTCTCCGTCTGTCGAGACGATATTGCGACCACGACGACTTCATAACTATTATATATAAATTATGTATAAAAAAACATACATAGACAAACCTAGTAGATGAATGTTTATGTTAAATATACCTATTCGGTGTGAAGTACCTGCATATATATAGATCAGCGTTGCCAGATGAGATGATGCCAGATGCCAGATAACAAACATGAGGAAAATCGGGAATTTTAAACGTTTTAAGGAAAAAATCAGGATTATTTCACCAAACGAGGCATCGGAATAAATCGGCTTCACGCCGCCGACTTAATAAAAAAACAATTAAACAAGATTTCTTACAGTGCGTGGAATACCTTCTCCACAAAAAGCGTCGCAAAATCTGATTTTGGTCTATAAAAGTGGTCTGGCAACACTGATATCCATATTCAATACACATAATTTTTTCCTTTATTAGCAAATCCAAATTTATAATTTTAGAATGTAGCGTGTAGCTAAAACAATCAAATGTTTGCAAAACAAATAAAATGAAAAAATCTTACTTAGATTACCTTTAAATCTTTTTAAATTGAGTTGCAGTTCGGTGTAATTCACGTCACAATGATATTGTTTCTTGCAAAGTGCATGTCACAATGAATCACGAACCATAAATTAGGTAAATTATTAGTCCGTTACAAAAATCTATAGATATGAATATACCAACAAATATTATTAAATTATATAAAATAAAAATAAGGCCGTAATAAATAAACACGATAGTTATGCGTTCAATTTCCAGTCGTGAACATGAATTATTATTTATTAATACATATTTACATTTCATCGCTCTCAATAATTTATTAAGTAGTTTATAAAGTTGCAAAAGGAAATAACTTAATGGGCACGTAGTTTTTTAACACTAGGTTCCCAGGTTCCCTCTGACCATATACATTTTTTTTTTTTTTTTTTTT
>JAKRZM010000328.1:164887-193387 GCA_036379175.1 Heliconius cydno galanthus
CAAGGGGCCTCATTCAACGACACCGCCCCGGGCCTCCGACGGGGTTAGTCCGCCACAGCTAATACTGAATGTATTGTGTTGGCATATAATAAATAACAATCATGGTACTACGGTACGTCAACAATGAAAAACGGCTTTACGCTTCATAAACCATACAAAATTGATCCAATTTAACCGGATATCCGCGTATTGTATTTAGTTAATTGTATTTATAAGGCATATGTTATATATGGGTAGACTTATATCTACTGTATTTTCGTTTTTTTTTCAGCTTCACTCTGTATCACGTATATAAAAGCAAGAAATGAAAATATTAATAAATAATAATTAATTTCCTCGAGTGGAACGGAATCGAACCCACAACCGTCGCGTGTGCCACTGCGCTACGACGGTCTCAATACTATGTTTTTAATTTAGTACTACTATATTTACTATATATTTAGTTCAGTACTATCGGCATAATAGAATTTAAGCCTGTATGACTAGCCAAGCCTTACATACAAAATATAAATCAGTTAAACTTATATTTAAATTGACGAAAATTAAGAGTTGTTAAATAAAGATACCTAATGCTTTTTTATAATAATATCTAAATAATCTATTTACTTATCTTGCTATAATAGAAATATATTAAATTTCCAGGTGGTAGATCCTATCAATAGACTTCTGGAGTCAGTGCCGTTCGACTGCGTCTTCTACTCCCTGGACTGGCATCCACCAGACCACGTCAGCTTCATCGACAACGTGCATATGAGAGAGCTGCATCCTTCTAGCCTCGTATGTTAATAGTATACAACGCTTATTTAGTGAAATAATTAAGTAATTAAACTATTTAGGGTTCCGTACCTCAGAAAGTAAAAACGGAACGCTTATAGGATCCCTTTGTTGTCCTTCTGTCCGTATGTCAAGACCATTTATCTCAGGATCGCGTAAAAGTATCAGCTGAAATGAAAATATACGAAATGTAGTAGATCTATGGTATTTAAGTCTTAAAGCACAGAAAAAAATCAAGCTAGCTCTAGGTTAGTGTAATCAAAAGATACGAGCGTTTATTCTTCTGTTATTCAATTCAGTTCTTCTGTTTATGAAATACACTGCGTAACCAAAACCTATAGGGCACTCGCTGTGGACCTACAGTTACGATATTTGGCATTAAGTGAGAGTGGGCAGAGAGATCCTGGGAACCTAATGTTAAGACACTCCCTGTTATGATACTTCAGTTCCCCACTTTCGACGATTTTACGACCAAATCGACATCGACATCTTACTTACCCAGACCTTAAAGACTAACTAAGAAACTATAGTGACTCAACTATCCGCTCCCAGGTGTCAGCGGACAAGGCGCAAGCGTACGACACGGTGATATTCGCGGGCCCGCCGCCCATGAAGCAGCGCCTGTGGCCGCGGCACTGCGTGCAGGACACGTGGGGCGCGGAGCTGCACAAGGATCTGAAGGTTGGTTTACGTGTTATCTTTCGTTAGTATGTTTGGCGTTAAGTTACGTAGCATTAATCGTATCGGTTGAAACGAACATATATATTATAAAAAATAACCCAGTTTTATTGATACATATTATAGTATTTTAAAAAGGACCTTTAACGCACATTGCTGTCTATTTTCCAAAGGCAAATAGTATTTTAAAAGTCGCTAAATATAAATACATGTACTTTTAACAGATTGTAGAACACGCGATAAAAGTGTACAAAGGTACCAACCCCGAAGTGGATTCGTACTCCGTGTTCTGGGACAATAAGAAACTGACCGACACCAGTCTTTGTAACCAACTGCGCTTGAGGGGTGCCACCGATATATTTATATGTGGACTTGCGTATGACGTTTGCGTTGGTGAGTGTGATTTTTTTTTATCTTTACGGTGTATCCAGCACCTAGCGTGTTAGGCAAAGGGAACCTGGGAATTTAGTGTTAAGGCACTTCCGTTTTCTAGCTTCCGAATTCTGAAGGAATTGTGTATTAAGTTAACCTCGTTATTACTTAATTTTAAAGATCTTTAAATTAATATTCTCTTCCAGGTGCAACAATCGCCGACGCCCTAGCAATAGGCTACAGGGCGATCCTGATAGACGACGCGAGTCGCGGCGTGGACCTCGCCGATATAGAGGCCACTAAGAACACCATAGTCAATAATAACGGGGTCATTGTGGAGTCTCATCAGGTAAATATATATTTTTTAAAATATTTTTAAAGTGTATTCCACACCTGGGGAAGAATTTTCTGATACATTTTCTAAATTAGTAAGATATTTTTTAGGTTCATGCATTTAGCAAACTTTCGAAGGTCTACTGAGGTCTCCCCCTACTGCGAAAAATGGTCTTATTGAAAAATAATATTTACATTTTTTATTGAAATTACCGCTGACTCTATTTTTTTATAATACCATATTATGAAACGAAAATAATTATCATTTGAGCATATTTTACGCAAATTATAAGTAAATATTGTTTTGTGATAATAATTTAAAAATAGTAGTTTTAATACAATTGACGTAATTTAGTACTCATTAACTTTTTAAAACAAGACAACTATAATTTGAATAGTTTAGTGTGTATTTATATGCCTAATATAAAAAAAAGTAATAAATAACTTAAAACGATGTCGTTGTTTGCGATAAAACGACATTGAAAAATACACTTAATTAAACTTATAGGAATTTTGTTATCTTTGAAACATATTATTTTCACCTTTGCCTATTGAAAAGCTGAATTCAAAGTAGTATTTTTTTCCCAAATAGCAGGGAAAACAGCGGGAACGTAGTTTTGAGACAATCCGTAGTGTTAATACACCTCTTCACTATTTGAGATTTTGTCTTGTTCCAATTTTCTTTAAAAAAATTGTCTTAAAATGAAAATTTGAACAAATGTGCGGCATACAGCGTGAAGCTGATTTTGAAATTTTCTTCTCTTGCCAAATAACATTGATTTGAAATTTTAAGCAATTATCGCCGGAATTTGCACAAAATCGTTCCTACTGAGATGTTAATATATAAATAACGTTGGAACCAAACATGTAAGAACTATTGAGCATTGTGGTCACATTGCTTGGACGGCTTCGAAGAGGCGCGGCTTCAAATCCCGCTACTTTAAAACTTTTATACTTCAAAAGTACATATGTTATATTTATATAAATATTTTAATATTACTTTTGTTTATTTATATACTGTTTATAAAATAATTTAAATTACAGGTTTTACCTATGGTGGAAGGTCGTGACCGTCGACCAGAGCTCGGCTACAAGTTGGCTATGGAACTCAAAAGCGCTATGGATGAACAGTAAATTATAATACATAAACATAAACACAAACATATCTAAAAAATATATTTACATATTTTATTATTTAATAATATATAACTTTAGATGACATGACAAGTTATATCAATTATATTATAATTGTTTAAAAATCGATATCATAAAATTATAATTTTAATTTTCGCAATTCCATATTCGATTTGACTCTCGATGATTTAGATTGTAATAATTTTTAGTCACAAGCTTTTATTTTTATACTGCTTTCCGTTTTTTATATCAAGAAGTGTAATTTTTGTTAATATCTTTTGCTTTACTTACGTTACGTAAGATATACCAGAGACTATAATATTTATATTAAATTATCAAATTTAAAGAATTTTGCAGGTAACTAGTGCCTTTTTAAATATGTATATATTGTATTCTTGAGCATTATATATCTCCATATTTTTGATATTACTTTTTAATCATACTTAAAGTTCTAGAAACAATATCATTTATTCATATATGAAGAAAGCATTGATTTCTTTTTAAAGACATTATAACAGACACAAAAATATTAAATTATCATTGATAAATTATTTTTATAGAAAAGAAAGGGTAATAATAATATTTCCCTCTATATATCTGTCTTTCTTGCACTTTCTATCACTTTTTCTTCTCTCTAAATATTTTATTTACAAATTATAAATAAATAATAAGCTCATTACTTCACTTTTCTCTTATATATTTATCTAGACAGATCTCTCTAACATTTTAAGGTGTCGTTTCACATTTAAAGTAGAAAAATATTTTAGGAAACATATAAAAGTTGAAGTTTTCTGATATATTAAGGTACGAATAAACTACGACACTATATACGGTACACTCAGTGTCTACGTCGAGTATCTCTAACTGCAATTTGACACTACTCAAAAAAACCGTACAAGCATTAATGTGTGACACTAATGTCTGATATTTATGTCATAATCTATTGGACAGATAGAGACAGTTAGAGTTTTCAAATTACAAGAAAATTAATGTACCATCTTTTCTTTCGAGTTTTTTTTATGTTGATTTTGAATATGTTAAATTTTTCAAAATAATCGTTTTTTAGTTCTTAAAATAAAAATATACCTTTAATGATTTTTTGTTTAAAATAAGCTTTTAATTATTTAATTTTTGTGAAAAAAGAAATACTTTTTGTATCTTATGTTTCGAGGCGGGATCTCTAAAATATATATTTATTGATAGAATTCTACATTAATTTATTGTTTAATTTCTTAATTTAAAATTATTATTAATAAACAATTTAATGTTCCTGTTCTTTACTTAAAATTTTGTTTGAAGACATAAAAATATAAAAAAGAATTAACCAAAAAATAATTCTTATATTTATTCTTAGATATATTTATTAATTTGAAGTAGAAAAAAATATATTTTAAAATATAAGCCAATGACATCGTGGAATTGGAAGTCACAATCATTATAAGATAATATTCATGGGCGTAAGAAACGGGAGAAGGGGGAGTGTCGTCCATTTTCACCTTCGAATTTTACTAACAAAAAAAATTACCTTGAAAATTAAAAATAACCGTTTACACCAGGAAAAATACTTGGAAATTAAAGTGTGGATCTTCCCTGGAATCTTTATTGTCACTTGGAAATCTTCTCGGAGACATGTTTTTAATGTAAAATATAATGTAATCCAGATAATAAACTTGAAGAATTGAAAATGGACAAACTACAACAAGCAAATTACAAAGACTTGGCCCATTTAGAAAAAAACTTTTAAAATTAAGTTAGAACAGTCTCTTAATTTATATATGTTCGTAGATAAAATATAGTGGAGACATAGATTATAAATAGTATAGAATAATCAAATAAAACATAGATCTGCTAAACTTAGAAAGTAGATTGAACGACAATACTTAGAAAGCTTGTATTATTATAAAAATCTTAATTATTTACTATAACCAAAAACTACAAGAGAGTACTCGAGGAGTCTCCGGTTCGATTCCGGTTAATGCTTAATATGAATAAATAAAATTATATTGGTAGTAATATAGACTGTTTGCTTTACAATCGTAGGCATTTTATCTTTCATTTATTTAATGATGATTATTACAATAATTGAGTACATGGATAAAAGTGATATGTCGCATTTGTAGATTCTCGAAGTCGTATGTATAAATGAAATTTATTTCTTTTATTTAATTTTACTTTATTTCCCACATAAAGCAGAGTAGAAAGAGGGAACCTAGTGATGAGATATTCCATTTTGTCAAAATTTATTTATTCCCTTGAGTGAGAATTGAACCTACAGCCATCGCTTTCACAATTAGCCACTGTGGCACTGCACGACAACGGCCTTAATGAAATTGAAATTTAGTTTATTACTTTTAAATGCATGTAAATAATTATATGAACTTAAAAGTAGTAAACAATTTGTTAAAATACCATAAAAAAACTTTCATAATATCCAGAATTTTGTATAAAAAATACTTAAGATACATTAAAATATGTATTCTTATTTTTTGCGACAACACTTTCACCCATGCATGTCTTCAATTTATTTATTTGAATTCAGTTTTATTGGTTTAAGGAATATTTTTTGTTTTCGTGTATTTTAAATTTATTATTTTACTTTTTTAGTTTAAAGTAACTTTGAATATTTATTTTGTGACTGTTTTGTTTTATTTAAGAGTTGACTAAACAATAAGTGTTGTAGGATTTTAAATAGACGTACTTTTCACTATGTAAAAGTTTTACATTTGTATATTGACTGAACATAGGGTTTATTTGGTCTAAGTCATTAATATTTTCATCTCATGACGCTTAAGCGCCTTACCGAGAAGAACTGGACACCCCAAATATATTGACTGAATAAATTAGAAAAATGTTAAAAGAAAAGCATGAAAAACTAAAGATTTTTTTTTTCGAACGTTCGGAAATATTTTGAAAAGTGAATTTCCACAAATCTAATAATCTTTTTGTATAATCTCTTTTTGGCACAAGCGTGCGATTGTAAACACTCGAGGAAATTAAATATTTTCATTTGATTGCTATGGTATAGAGGCAAAGCGCGGAGTTTACTTTCTTCACTCAACACGCAATGCCTCCATAATTTATACTAGGTTCCCAGGTTCCCTCTGTCTACCATGCTTTAACTAAATACTTGTAAGCTTTTTAAGGGATTCCAGAATTTCGCCATGTATTTCGTATTTTTAGCCTAACAAGAAAAGATTTTTTCTGTTCAAACTGGTCTTATACAAATGTAAAACTTAATTCTGCACCTAATTTAGACATTCCTATTAGATATACTAAATTTATATTATTTATTTGATGGTTAGTGAGAAAATTTAAACCTATTGCAATATGTATTCGACATTAAATTTGTAGATGTCTAATATAATGATTATGTATTGTTTTTTTTATCTCATATTTGGTTTCAGTTTTTATTTTTTTTATTGTATTATGACACAGTTCAAATCAAACTATAAAAATGTAATATGTATAATAGAAATTACATATATTTGGTTTCCACTGTTAAAACATATTTCAATGTAGCTACTGTTAATAAAAATATTTATGTAAAAGACATCTACAAAATGTAAACGCCTTTTAGAATGTGATAGATCACCAGTGTTCCTTATTGTGAACACATTACGTGTTTGCAAATATAAATGTATGAATTAACTGGTATTTTATTTAATATGTCCTTTCTCTATCCAAAACGAAAAAACTAAATAACATGTGAAATAAAAAAAAATAATCCTGAGATGTTACTAAAAAGACAGCACTTGCGTTATTAATTTAATTAATAAAGGATATTAAAAGAAGTATGTTTATGAGAATAAGCTTTATTCAATATATTTAATTACCCCTACCTAGTCTATTTGAGCAAAAAAAAATACAAAACACCACAAAATGTAGATAAAAAATAATATTAAAAATACAACCACTTATATAAATTAATCAAAAATTTTAAAAAATCAATTTTTTTATCCCTTTTCCCTTTTTATCTATAATAATATATCTTTTATAATTTCACATCTTGGGAATTAGGCAAATAAAACCAGTTAATCACTTCAATCTCCATTTACCAAAGGTCAAAGAGAATATCCAATTGGTAAACTTTGTCTTAAGAATAGAAAAATGAAACAGTATTCTTTGATAATTTTTTAAACTTTTTTATCAATTTGTAATTTTCAATATAACAAAGAATTGAGGCCATAGCATATGACTGTGAACATGGCGTTTGTAGGTTCAGTTCCTTTACGTAACGTAACAAGACAAAGCATAATGCTACTCAAAACACAATGTCTCGAATATTGAACGGTGCTTGGGGAACAGTGTTCCCTTTGACTTCCCTGTTATATGACGCTAGAAACAACAGCGTGAAGCTAAGAAAATATCAATTTAATAAAATAAACAACCTTTCACCTCAAATCTATAATTACAGTGCTGTGCATATCCTCCAAACTTATATTATTCATTTAACATAAAAATTTCGTAATTTATAAAAATTGAGCCCACATTATATTTCAATATGTTGAAGGCACTACATTTATTATACATACTATTTATTATAAAATGAAAATCTTCAAATACTGCAAGGCAAAGATCACAGACATTATTCCTAAAACATTACATATTTTAATATAAATTTTCGAATGAAAATTCTGATCTTTAAATCAATTTTATCATTTAAAATTCCAGCATATTTTTTATAAGAAGGAAGGAGCATATTTTATGACAATTTATTATTTAAAACTAATATGTGCATTCATCTGAGAAAACTATATCCATCTAAGAAAAACATATCAGGATTTCTTTAACCACTTTAAGCTACTGTTAACGTAGAATACACCTGCTTACCTAACTTATGTGCAACAAAATCTAATATTGTAAGTACAAGTTCTCTTTTACTAGATGAGCAGCGCAGTAACAATTCTATAGCTCCAATACAATCTATGGGGTCCAATCGTCTTAAATAATTGTAGACTATGTAGTAAAGCTCCGTCAATTGCTCTTTGATGAAGGACCAAATTTCACGAAGTGATACAACAGCTGTAGGAGAAATAAAATAATTCTTTAATATTATAATTTTTTAATACACTAAGGAAAAGGAAGGGATAAGATTAAGAAATGCAATATTTTTTCTCTGACCGACAATGGTGTTAAAAAATAAGAATAATAATTTTAAGTTTTATCTTTATTATAAAAAAAACAAGACAAATGAATGTACAGGTCACAAAGGTCTGTGATTTCCACTGCCCACAATCCTGTGTAGCGTTACAAGTGCATTGTTGTCATTGCGTTGGGTAGAATAGTCTTACTCTGCCAATGACCCTCAGTTTCTTTGAGACTGACTTGGTCTTGCTTTAAAGATGATTGTAATGCTGTTATTTAAAATACTAAGTTCAAATGTGCTGATACTGGGTGTTACTTTAAGAGGAGTGTTCCCAAATACTGGTGGAATGACACATGGGTTTGGGTTGCTAGTCCTTTATAATATAAAAATTCATATACTCACTAGACACTCCATATCCAGCTGCTCCTCCAATCCCAGCTCCGAGTGCTGCTCCCATTCTACCACCAGCAAATCCTCCCATAAGTCCACCCACAACAGCAAATGTGCTAGTTAGTATTACTGCATCTTGGTCCCATACTATTCTTATGTCGAATAAGTCAACTAAAAAGTATTTTTTTATATATAAATTCAAAAGTTTTAAGCACATTGTACATTAGAAAAATATATATTATAGCATGTTTTGGAAATATAAGAAAAATTTAATCGTAATTACTATGACAAGGTCATAAAATTTATATTAACATTTTTTTTGCAACATAAAAACTATCATAAGTTAGTATTTCACTATTTTTTTTGTCAGCTTCACGCTGTATCCCTCACACAGCAGGGTAGGCAGAGGGAACCTAGTGTTAAGTCACTCCGTTCCCTACGATTATTAAGTACTATAAACGAATGTGTATCTACTCATTCGTTATTTTGAATAGTGAATATTTTCTATAAATCTTTACTTACCCAATTTCAAAATAGTTAACTCTATTTCTCTAAGATTTAGCCTTAATTCGGATGGCATATGTGATTGTGCTAACGTCATTTTTGTAACAAATATGTATTTCTATAAATGATGTATTAATCAATAACACTTATTTAGAGAAGACACTAAATTGCGTATACGAAAATGGGAAAACAGCCAAATTATAATCTATATGGAAACGTTTTGAAACAAGACAGGAAATTATAGAGGCAATTATATAGGCAATTAGCGACTCTAACTTTTTGTTTTCTAGCAAAAAAACTCGAAATGTTTTAATAAAAATTAAATAAAATGCAAATAACAACTATAAATGCATTGTTTGTTTGTTAGCTTGTTTGTGGTATTAATTGTATTAATGTCAAACCACAGAACACATTTACTATCAAACTATCAAATGTGATCGTCTTTAGTTCTGTACTAAGACATTTCTTTATTCAGCTTTGAACTTTTAATTTGTGATTCGAATAATAATAAATATATTTTATTAAACTTAACATAAAAATTTAAAAATAAGCAGCAGCATAACTACAATAAGGCAGCCTTATTATAGTTATTGTTTATGAATAAAAATTAAGTAATAAAACAATTTTAAGGTACCAAAATAACTTTATTAATAAATTCATACTAATTCTTTATTCTTTCATTTATTAAAACATACAAGTTAAATATAAATCATAATTATACATTATTCAATAAAAATTAAAAATAATTCAGTAATATGAAAAGCATGCAAATAATAAATAATACACAAAAATAATCTGTAAATATAAATATTCTTTTAACGAACTCATAAAGTGAAAATTATTAAAAATAGATAGTTCAATAAGTTGATAAACAGATGAAAAAATAGAAATAGTAAAATCAATTAGGAAAAAGAAAAAATCTAAACCAATAGAAACAAAAAAATACATTGTTACAAAGTAGATGAGTTATTGTGACTTCACCACACAACGACATTGGCGAAGCGACATCTCAACCATACCATATTTTGATTGTTTAGCAAATTATAACTAATAACTTATTACAAATATTTATTATAAATAATTCTACTAACATCATATTATCACAATTATTCTACAGTCAAAAATATAGTCTAAGAAATATGGTCTTTCCAGTAATATTTATTTTTTAGTCTTGTAAAAACAGTCTACACATAAGTAGTCTATAAAAATGTCAGTAAGTAAATAAATTAATGTAATATTATTAAAGTCTTCTTTTAAGCAGTCAAACTAGATAATATTTGCTTTCCAAGAATATCTGATGTAACTTGCAGTATGACCATAGCGAGTTGTGTACTGTTACCGCTGTTTTGCATCAAAAATTTTGCTGCATTTTTATAATCGTCGATGCCCAGACCGGCTAGGTAATCGTAGACTATGTCGAATAATTCAGATAGTTTCCCTTTAATATCTTGCCATACTTCACGCATGGATACAACTGAAAAATAAATGTACTGTTGAAGCATTTATGTAGGAAGGGTAGTTCGAGATTAGGTTACTATGATGTCGTGGCACAAGCGTGTGACTGCAAACGCGACGCGGTTGTGGGTTCGATTCTCACTGGGGGATTTGAATTATTATTTATTAATATTTTCATTTCTTCGCCCTGGAACCACGGCAAACCGCGGCGGTGAGTTCTACCACTCCACAGGAAATGCCTCAAAAATTCGAGGGAAAGTTGGGCACGGAGTGTTTTAACACTAGATTCCCTCTGTCTAACTTGCTACATGCAAGATACAGCGTAAAGCTGATTTGATTAATTAACATATTAAATTAAAATACAAGGTATCTCACCAATAATTCCAAGTCCACAAGCCCCGCCTACAACGCCGCCGACCGCCGCTCCAATTTTACCTCCATAGTGTTTGCCTATCAACGTCCCAGCAAGTGTTAACCCTGTAGTTACAAGGATAGCGCCCTTTGCTCTAGTATCGTTAAAGAGTATACGAAAGTTAAACTTATCGCTTATACTTAGAATTACATTTTCAAGAGAGGTCGGGTCGAAGGGCAAATTGGATATACCACATGAGCCGGAATCGCGACAGCACAGATCGTATTCTCCTTCTGAATCTGAACTCGAATAATCATTTTCAGAATGGGAGTCCATCGCAAAACTTATAACGTTAACTGAACAGGAGCTAGTACACGAATGATGCAACGCGTCTAAACTATTTCACTTATATTGCAAATAAAATCTACCCTCAATTAAATAATATCATTATCGTATAGTCAAATAAGATGACAAAATTATATGTTAACGTATTTTGAGTACAGTATATTTTATACTTTTTATACAAAAAAGAGTTAAAGAGTTTTTAATAAATTGAAAATAATATTAAAATAACTTACAGAAACGGAAAAGACGTAAATTCGGGTTTATGTTTGTATATAAGAGAAGAATTAGAAGATGTACACCATAATTAGAATCAATTTGATAAACTTGGTAGCTTTATTTAAAATAACTTTTACTAAAGTTACCTTACTAAATATGTGTTAATTAATAAAAAAAAAAAGATAGTAAGAATTCAGAACATATCAGAAATCAATATTTAAAACTGTAGTTTATCTATTGCTTCTAATGTCAATGTTAATGGATATATGACTATTGTTGTTTATTTACTTTATTTGTTAGTCTTTGTGATTTTGAATTAATGGTGGGTTCTTATGGAATACAATTTTAATTAAATATCACAATGACGCATAGAAATGTTAATCAAAAATTGGGATTTCGTTTATCTGAAGGAAGTAGACAGAAGGAACAACTTCTGGAGGAAGGAATATGGATCATTGAATGTTTAGATGAAATTAGAACTCTACGTAATCATTTAAAGGTGTTTTTATATATATATATTTAATAATTAACATATTGTTAACATTGACTTTCCGATTATAGAAAGTAATATAAAACTAACAATGCTTTTTATTGAATAAAACCAAATATTCTTGGTTTTATCTTTTGATATATCACATATTCAACTGCTTATATTATTATATTTATTATTTTAGATACAACGAATGCATTTAGAAAGTTTAAAGGATACTGAAAACAAAAATATTGTTAAAAATGAATTTGTTGTAAATGATCCTGAGGAGAGTATAGTGAGCACATCTACTGTTAATTTGATGCAAAATGTTACTGTTGGGAAACCTTTTGATGGAATGATAAAAATAAATGAGCATTTCTGTAATGAAGAGCTGAATTTACTAGTGGCAAGCCCTGGTTTCGGTAAGATCTAAAGTCTAATCTAATACTTAGTATTAATGTTAACGTTTTTTAAATTAATAGAGAAGAAATTGAAGCCAATTTTGGCACAGGGGCGCAAAGTGTGGCTGTGGGTCCGATCCCCACTCAAACAGATGAAATGTTTATTTAAATTTATATTTACGTTTCTGCACTCTGGAGTAAAAACTCTGCATAGACTTATGCCACTCAATGTGAAATGCTTCCAGAATTTGTCAGAAAGTGGGAAACGGAGTGTCTTAACATTAGGTTCTCTCTGTCTAGCCTGCTGTGTGCCAAATACAATGTAAAGCTGATTTATGATTTTAATAGAGAAGAAACATCTCAGTGTCTTAGCATGTGACAGCCAAACCCATTATGGTTTAACGGGCTGAGATGTTCAGTGTATTGCCTTTTTTAAATAAAAAGAAGGCCCCAAGGCCTTTACTTGACTAGTTGCTTAACTAATAGAAAATATTGTAATTTTTACTTTACTCATTCTGCAACATTTATAAAACTTGCTTCTTATTAACTTGTTTGTAAATATTAATACATATATTATAGCATAGTAATACATCTATTATAGCACATTAATACATTTATTATTATATATTTACAGTCAAAAATATGGATCATGATGACTATAACATGGAAGATGAAGCAGAAAGTGATGATGACATTCATGAAACATGTGGATAAATAGAACTGCAAAAGGTCAAAAGAGATTGAAATAAAGGATGTTCAATAAAATTGTATATTTTTTTTAACATCAAAGAAACCTGCAACTGCTACATATAGATTAATTATCAATTTAAGTATATATGTACACTTTCAAACAACATTTATACACAAAATATACATTTCAATGATGTGAAATGGCACTAAATGATAATACTCGCCCAAAGCCCATCTTTACTGGCTTGAGGCACTAATATTTGATAAGTGTGATTTAATGATCGATTCATTTACCAATAAATGGACAACACATAAAAGAAAAATCAACAAAAATCATCTTTATTTGGTAATAAATTGTTTTAAGTTTCGTTTATTCTTACGTATAAATTAGGAAGAGGGAATTCAGTGAAATATAAACAATGGTATAACTCGACACCATGCTTAATCTAATGAGGAAAAAAAAATAAAAAACATTTTAAATATAAGCATTTCACCCCGAGTGGGAATTGAACCAAATTATACTGTCAATAATTTTACAATATTAATCATATGTGACCAGTCTGGTACGTGTACATTTTTTGTCCAACATATAAATATATAAATGAAATATTTGTATTAACCATACCACATTCTACTCAGTCTTTTTTCCAACACGACATGCACACATTAGTAATAGTGCTAAAATATTATTTTAAATAAATAATTAATTAAATTAAATACGCCAAGCTATTGTACAGCCATACACGTTACATACAAAAATATAATTAGTATTTTCCATATTATATATAATTAAATAAATATTAATGTATGTTACAATTTATATATTTATATGTTTAATAGGATAGGGATAGGAAGACGTTATGAAATTTCTTCATACGTGACTTTGAGTGAGAGAAGTGTGTCACTCAGATTAATTCCAAATGTAGTTCAACGGTAAAAGTTTCGTATATTTTTAACCGCTCCATTCTTCGTACTTTTTTTAATTAAGAAACAATCTGAAAAAATACAGTATTAAAATTTAGTTTATATTATAGCTAATTTGTAGTTTTAGTACAATTTATAGTAGTTTTAGTACAATATATAGTAACATTTTTAGTTCTAGCCTATTTTCCTAAAAAAAAGAGATAAGAAAATTAAATTAATTTCATTCCCTGAAAACATTCAACTTAAAACTTCAATTTATCTATGGCTTCAATTGTCAATGTCAATGGATACATAACTAAATTTATGTGTTATTTCTTGTTTTGATATTTGTATTAATGTTTGTTTCTTATGAAATATCTGATATAAAAAAATATATTCGCAATATTAATGTACAATAATAATTAAATATCATAATGACGCGTAGAAATGTTTATCAAACATTGGGATATCGTATATCTGAAGAAGTACAACTTCTGGCGGAAAAAAAATGGCTCCTTGAAGGGTTAGATCAAATTAAAACTCAACTTAATTGTCTACAGGTGTTTATATATATATATTTATTAATGCATATTGTCCTATAATTTAAAATAATTAACATGAGAACATTGACATTCCGATTATAGAAACTATAAAACTAACAATGTTTTTTATTGAATAAAGCCAAATATTCTTGGTTTTATCTTTTCATATATTACATATTTAGCTGCTTATATTATTATTTTAGATAGAACGACTACATTTAGAAAGTTTAAAGACTAAGTTAAAGAATACTCGGAACAAAAATATTATTAAAAATGAACTTGTTGTAAATGAACCTGAGGAGAGTATAGCGAGCACTTCTGCCGTTAATTTGATGCAAAATGTTACTGTTGGAAAACCTTTTGATGTAATGATAAAAATAAATGAGCAATTCTGTAATGAAGAAGAGCTGAATTTAATGGTGTCAAGCCCTGGCTTCGGTAAGATCTAAAGTCTAATCTTTTATACTTAGTATTAATGTTAACAGTTTTAAATGAATAGAGAAGAAATTGAAGCCACTTGTGGCACAGAGGCGCAAAGTGTGACTGTGGGTCCGATCCCCACTCAAGGAGATGAAATATTTATTTAAATTTATATTTACATTCCTGTGCTCTGTAGTCAAGGTAAAAACAATTAACATGGACTTACACCACTCAACGCGTTATGCCTTCAGAATTTGGCGGAAAGTGGGGAATGGAGTGTCTTAACACTAGGTTCTCTCTGCCTACCCTCCTGTGTGCAAGATACAGCATAAAGTTTATTTTATGATTTTAACAGAGAAGAAACTTCTTAGTGTCTTAGCATGTGACAGCCAAATCCATTATGTTCTATCTATCAGAGATGTTCAGTGTATTGCCTTTTTTTAAAAAAAGACAACCCCAAGGGCAAGGTTTACTAGACCAGTTGCTTAACTTATAGAAAATATAGTAATTTTTACTTTACTCATTTGCAACATTTAAAAAACTCACTTCTCATTAAATTGCTAGGAAATATTCATTGTGAATATTAATACATTTATTATAATATATTTACAGTCAAAAATATGGATTGTGATGACTATAATATGGAGGAAGATGAAGAAGAAAGTGATGATGACATGTTCATTGATATGAACATGTTGATGAATGGAACTGCAAAAGGTCAAAAGAGGAAGGCTGAAATGTGATTAAGCTTATAGTTATTATACAGAAACATTTCAAATTCAAAATCAAATATTTTTATTCAAAATAGAAAGTTATAAACTTAATTTTTTGAATGTTCTCGTCTGATCTTTCCTCACTAATAATAACACTGAAGTGCATCTATAGTGAGAGGAGCCACCTACCCCACACCCGCGGAAACGGAACGGTTGCTATTTTTTTGACTCGCTCAGGCTCTGATTGAAACGCAGACGTTTGGCACGTATGCGCAATACAAATATGTCCGTATATTTTGCTAATATTCAACCTTATTTGTCAATGCATTTGGAACTTGTTACGACTATCGGGTTGGGATTATTTAAACAAAATAATGAGCGTAAGACGATCGCCTCCTATCACAGCCTGCCAAGACCTAGCCTATCAAAATTACATGTTGACGTTCAAAGCTTGTTGATATAAAATCAAAAACTTCACTTGAGCACAACAACGTTAAGTCTCAATTAAATCAATTAGAAACAAAATTAAATATTGATAATAAAAAAAAATATTTACTAGAAACCAACATAAAAGAATTAAAAGTTAACTCAACTCTCTCAACCCAGAATAATGATATATTATATATAAACGAAAAACTGATTCATGAATTACAAGAACGTAAGAAGAGAGAAAGAAATATTATTATAAATGGGAATCGCTGAAAACGACAGTTCTCAGGATGAGACTGAAATATGTTGGAGCAGATAATTACATGTGTATCTGTCTACATCAGAAGTGGGATCGGAACAAACTCCGATCCCAACCACCTTCTCCGACATATCTATAGNTCAATTAGAAACAAAATTAAATATTGATAATAAAAAAAAAAAAATACTAGATACCAACATAAAAGAACGACAAGAACGTAAGAAGAGAGAAAGAAATATTATTATAAATGGGAATCGCTGAAAACGACAGTTCTCAGGATGAGACTGAAATATGTTGGAGCAGATAATTACATGTGTATCTGTCTACATCAGAAGTGGGATCGGAACAAACTCCGATCCCAACCACCTTCTCCGACATATCTATAGAAAGAATAATATAATAAATAATAATAATAAATAAGTTTTCTTTTTTTAATTAAGTACTTAAACAAAATCTCAGTTTGTTTATGACTAGGGTCCTGCTGGCGGCTTCGACCGCTGGTGCTACAAAGTTTTTTTATTTTCTCATCTCCATACTTTCGTGATCATTTTAAAGACGATATCCATACATTGAAATTTAGTTTCAGCTAATTCAACAAAACTGTTTCAGAGATTAACATGCACAGACAAAAGTTAAAAAATCACAGTTTGGGTGCGTGCGTGCTGTGAGCGGGATACAGCGTGAAGCTGATCTTTCATATACAGACAGTGATCAGTGATTTTTTTAGTTTTATTATATGTATAAATTTTATTATATGGCTAAAAGTTACAATAAAAGCTTATATTAATGAACCTTTCAAGACAGTCATAGCTTTATGGTAATTCGGTGATGAGAAAATTTATTTAAATTAAGAATGTTTTTAAAATTAGGAACTACTCTGCTAGGAATAAAAATCAAACACTCAATATTATATTAACAAAGAATTTAATAAAGTTTGTCTTACATACAGATTAATTATCAATTTAAGTATGTATGTACAGTTTCATACAACATTTATACACAAAATATTCATTTCAATGACGTGAAATGGCACTAAATGATAATACTCGCCCAAAGCCCATCTTTACTCGCTTGAGGCACTAATATTCGATAAGTGTGATTTAATGAATGATTCATTTACCAATAAATGGACAATATTTGAAAGAAAAATCAACAAAAATCAACTTTATTTAGTAGTAAATCGTTTTAAGTTTCGTTTATTCTTATGTATAAGTTAGGCAGAGGGAATTAAGTGAAATATAAACAATGGTATAGCTCGACACCATGCTTAATCTAATGAGAAGGAAAAAAAGATTTTAAATATAAGCATTTCCCCCGAGTGGGAATTGAACCGAACTATACTGTCAAAAATTTTATAATATTAATCATATGTGACCAGTCTGGTACGTGTACATTTTTTGTCCAACATATAAGTATATAAATGAAATATTTGTATTAACCATACCACATTCTACTCAGTCTTTCTTCCAACACGACATGCACACATTAGTAATAGTGCTAAAATATTATTATAAATAAATAATTAATTAAATTAAATGCGCCAAGCTATCGTACAGCTATACACGTTACATACAAAAATATAATTAGTATTTCCCATATTATATATAATTAAATAAATATTAATGTATGTATATATGTTACAATTTATTAATAGGATAGGGATAGGAAGACATAAAATTTCTTCATACATGACTTTGTGAGAAAATAATGTTAAATAATAAATTGATTTTTAATATTTGAGTGAGAGAAGTGTGTCACTCAGATTAATTCCAAATGTTTAGTTCAATGGTAAAAGTTTCGTATATTTTTAACTGCTCCATTCTGTGTACTATTTTTATTTAGAAACATAATCTGGAAAAATACAGTATTTAAATTTATTTTACACTATAGCTAATTTGTAGTTTAAGTATAATTTATAGTAACATTTTTAGTTCTAGCCTATTTTCCTTAAAAAAAAAACAGATAAGAAAATTGAATTAACTTCATTCCCTGAAAACCGTCCACTACTCCACTAACTCCACAAACCAAACATAAACAACATCATCTTTAATCTGAAATTTGTATTTGTTATTCAAATCCGCTTTCTAACAAATGTGTTAGAATTATATAAGAATATTGAATAACAGCTCTAAGCTAGAACTATTATTATCATCATCTTCACCTAAAAATATATATCCCTATATATTTTCAAAATCCCCAAGATTTCATATTAAAAATTAATATAAAACTAAAAGAAAATTTACTTATGATTTCGCATTGATGAAGTTACATTGTTTACACAAAAAAATAGTTTCACACTTTTCTTGCATAGAAAAAAGGGAATAGAATAGAGGGAAACTTAGTGTGAACTCCATTCCCCAGTTCCATTCCAGAGTTCCAAATTCGAGACATTATTGCGAATTAAGCGGCGAATCTTAACTTCGCGCTTTGTTAACAAAGAAATGAAAATAAATCATAGCCCCTAATAGCAACCATAATAGGTGTGCGAAGAATTTGAATGTCTTAGCACTGGGATATAGGGTTAAGTTAAAAATATATATTTTCCGAGAAAGTGACACTGATACCTCTTTTTTTCGCTATATAATTTTGATACAAATTTCATTATATGAGAAATTTCTTAAACAATCTGAAATTAAGAAGGTTAAATAAAGTAAAAAAGGAAGAAAGAATCCGTAAAAGAAATAAAATATTTATATGAAACAAACAAAATGAATAACTAAACAATATTCGAAATGTTACTAAATACAAAAACTAATCGAAAAAATTCTAGCATTCGACATTGAAAATTCTGTATAAGAATATTAAAGTAATTGAATATGAACTCGCGACCCTTTGAGCCGATTAAGCTATACGTACTATCGACCCAAGTCGAAATGTTTATACAATTGTTATAATAAAAGTTTTACTAAAACTTTTAAAAAATCTTGCATCGAGTTATGTTATAATAATATAAGGCGCAATAATTCTAATTACAATTAAAGTTAATGGATGACCGACCTAAGTTAGACGTACATAATATATGTATGAAATCACAACAAATTAAGTTTTTCTAACATTTATAATTATTTAAACTGGCAATTCCTTAAGGTACTGTCACTGGTGTTACCATCTAAGGCGATTATAAATGTGTTGCAAAAAAACCAAAACAATATTGTTTTCAAACACGACGAAAAGTATTAATTAAAAATTTAAGAATATTAGTGAAATATATTTAAACTGATATTTCTTTAAGATTATTTGGAGAGGTCTCCGTTTTGTTTATAATTAATTTTAAAATTAAATTATAATGTACTTTTTGACAGTTAAAAATTCTTAAATAATAATTAAAATTTCTGAGATAAATAAAAAAATATTTCTTTCATGTCTGAATGTAACCCAGAAACTGCAACTAATAATTTATCATTATAGTTAACTGACACGAAAGTGTAAACAAAAGTATTCAATTTTAAGAACAGATTTGTGAATAATAAGTAGAAATTAACATGTGAAACAAATTGTTAAATAAGTAGTTTAATTTGACTTTATATATTATATTAATTTGAACAAGTTGTTTAAACACTGTCAATAGAACAGTAAAAAAGTCATTATTAACACTTTTATCACTTTTAGAACACTTAAGTGAAATTAGTTAATACATAACTTTACACATTTGCAACAGGAGTGTCGATACTTGGATACAAAAAAAAGTCAATATTACTAATCAGACTTCCTAAACAAAGATATAAGCAACAAGTGACAAATAACTTTTACTAAGTAAATGATACAAATCACTTTAAAACCAATTTTAAGTAAACAATTATATATCTTGCATCAATATCTCTGCCTATTGGCAGAGAGTACAAAGTGTTAAAACACTCTGTTTTATACATACAAGAGCAAATCCGTTGACACGTGAAATACCCGTTATAACATTAATTTTATCACCTTCTACAAAAGTATATATTGCCAAACGTATGGTAGTGTGTTATTTTATTAAATTAATGTAATTTTTAATTAATTAACGTAATTTTTTACGCATTATTTTAATAAAATATTAGCATTTTGCACTCCTCTATACAAATTATAACTGTGACGAATTTCATACTCCCTCATTAGTTCTCGCTTCACGTATTAATATATAGATATATGAACATCCCCGTATCAACTTGTTAAGTGTTTTCACATGTTGTTGTTTATAGTAATCACGAGCGAGTACAGGATGTGTAGAACAGTATGTAGGCGGCGCTTGAGCGCACTTCGCTCGTTGGTATCTCTGTCACCAGGTGGTCGTCGTATTTGTACCATCTGGGGGTAGAAAAATAAAATAATATAGACCTAATCTATATATATAAAAGGACATGTTCTCACTGACTGAGGTAAGATGCACGCACAGCCGTAACCGCTGTGTGTAGAAACGTGGACAGATGTTTAGTTTCGTATTCTGGACATCCACTAAGAAGGGATTTTGAAAAATTTTAACCCTAAGGGGATGAAATTGGGGTAGAAAGTTCGTTTGGAATTTTTCTTAATCGGCACCGATTACCGACCGACCGATAAAATTTGAAATTCAGACTTAAAAATATGTAATTGAACACATGTTTCGTGGTTTTTTAGAATTCTCCCCCTAAGGATGCGTATAAGGGGTTGAAAATTTGTATGGAAAAATCTTTAAATCGCCACCGATTTTTATAAAATTTTAAATATAGACTCTTAAAAATGGGTTATTAGAATTCACCCCTAAGAGTGAAAATAAGCAGGCGAAGCTGCGCGCGTCCACTAGTGGTCTATATTATGCCTATTTATTTATATTTATAGAAATTATGCATGGTATATGGCGCGTCTATAAAGATAACGATATTCTTTTCTTATTTTGAAATATTTAAGCTTCACGCATATCTTCGTGCATAGTGTGGTTGGAAGGCCAGACCTATTGTCAAGACAAACATTTACAAGATATTCGTGTACCCAGGCGGGGAAATGAAAATAATGTTTCCACCAAGTGATTGCTCATTGTCTTTCTTGGTTCTCTGACCTCTTAAAAATATACTGTACTCTAACTCAAACTTCAAAAACTTTTTCAAATTTGGCCTTTAAAAGATAAACAAAAAGCAACACTCACTTGCCATAAACACTGCTCTTACAATACGCAGTGTAGTGACCGCCCTCCATCGAACCGTAGTGGTTGGACACTGCGTACAAGTTGTACAGGGGGTTCCCTGGACAGTGCAAGCTGAACTGCCTCATGTCCAGATCTTCTAGGGGAAAATCAATATACGTTTGTTTTTTCCTATACGAATTACACATATACTCCTTGGGATCCACATAGAATCTTTTAAAATGTATCACTAGGACTGGTGGAAGACGTGAAATGTCTAATTTTTTTACAGCATCCCGTTTTTCTTTACATGTCGGACAGTTCCAGCCTGGTATCGTTTCTCCGTTTAGATAGAGATTTAGGCAGTCCTGTAACAGAAATAATTGTATTATTGGTTGCATTGATTATATAGTAATTGTTAGTTTTAATTTTTCTTTAAAGTGTTATTCTACAGATAGGTCTCTCACGCCGCACGATGATTCTATGGAATTTCTTTCGATAGCGGAAATTTGTGAAAATACTCCCTACGGACATGCTAACAACATATATAAGAATTTCGATGTAGCTATATGGTCTGATTCTACAATTTTTTATACATTTTCTTTATAAGTATAATTGTTAATTTAGTTATAAGAACAGCCGCTCCACCAGGCTCTCCTGCGACCTGCCATTCCTGGCAGAGGTAGTAACACAGCAGTACTCACGGCGAGCGTGCAGCGCGCCGCGTGCGCGGGCAGCTCGAGCGAGAGGTTAGAGAAGGAGTCGTAGGTGGGGGAGCTGGCCCGGCACACCGTGCAGCGCACCGTTGAGCGCATCTGTCCGTAGAATAGCCGAAGCACCAGGCTCTCCTTCGACTTGGTGTACTCGTGCCAGGCGCGCTCCGGGGCGCCCAGCGACTCCTAGGGGTCAAAACACTCGTATAAAAACGCTGTCCCGCACATAACGGGGTAGATAGAAGAAACCACGTACAAAAATTGGAGGAAAACTTTAAAGCTTTTAATAAAATTCAGGCTTAGCTTAGCCAGAGTCCTTTCATATGATACCTAACTTGTACTAGCGGCTTTATTACCAAATTTTAAGGCTATTATTTTTTTAGGAAAAAATCTTTGTAATATAATTGTGGTTAAATAACCACAATTGTGTAGTTTTTAGATTTTTTCCTGGACTACCTGAAGATGCCAGTTGCCAAATTTCATGATTCTAGGTCAATCTAAAGTACCTTAACCTAAAAAAATATGCCATCTTATAAATAATTAACTGTCTTTACCTTATGCGGTGGTTTAATGGTGAACTGTAGATCCAAATGCAGCCAGTCCATAAGTATTGTGAGGAACTCGTGCGAATCCTGCTGCTCGCTGCCGCGGAAGGCGCGCTGGTGTTTTCCTACTTCATTCTAAATAACCAAAAGGAAGAAAAAGATATTATAACATTACAATTGAATTAAAATATTATAATAATTTAAATTAGATTAGAAGGTAAATAATTAGAAAATAATATATTACCGACAAATCTTTTAGATGAAGCGAGACAAATATACCTAGCTAGCTTTTGTCAGGGTCACCGTGGCGCAGGGGCCTGGAGTGTGACTGTAACGCGACGGTTATGGGTTTCCCTCCACATTTCCCAGGGAAATTAATTATTTTTTATTACCATTTTCATTTCTTTGCTCTGGTACCAAGGCAAGAAGCGTGGCGTTGAGTTTCGCCATTTAACTTACAATGCCTAGAAAATTTGGCGGAAACTCGGAAACGGGGTCTCTTAACACTAGATTCCCTCTGCCTACCCTGACTACTAAATAGGGAATACAGGGTGAAAAAGCAGAAAAATAAAGTTGCAATTCAACAATAACAATCAAAAAAAAGCTAAGATAATGTTCAAAACACAACAAATACAAAAACTCACACGTAAGTCCTTAGTAGCTATGAATCGATACTGGCCCGACCACAGCGCGCGTACCACCGCCGCCAACTCCTCGGCGATCGCGCCCCGGGTGCTGTGCGACCTGAGAAACACTTGTTTTATAAACAACTCTGTATTTATAGAAACATCTAATATTTACAATTAAGGCGGAAAGAATATAGTAGACCTTTTTAGTTTTCCACTTTCCGTTTATACAAGATTGAAGAAAAGTATAAAGGTTAAATAAAATTTATGAGGTATTTCTTGCATTACTGAACTATTCTCACTTTATAGAGTAAACTATATAAACAAACATAAATTATGTACTAGAATAACAATAAATCAAATCAGCTTCACGCTGTATCCCGTACACAGCAGGATAGACAGGGGGACCTAGTGTTAAGACACTCCGTTCCCCACTCTCCGCCGAATTCTGAAGGCATTGCGTATTCAGTGGCGGAACTCAAAGTCGCGCTATGCCTCGACACCAGAGCGAAAATATGGAAATATAAGTTTAAATAAATATTTCATCACCTCAAGAGGGGATCGAACCCACAACCAATCGGTTTTACATTCACATTTTTTTCAGTTGTCGGTTCGACCTCCACTGCCTCGAAAAATTCAGCGGAAAGTGGAGGACGGAGTGTCTATACACTATGTTCCCTACTATAAGCGGATTACAGTGGGAAGTGATTTTTTATTGGAAAAACAAAATAAAACTATAATAAATTTCACCTGTTAACGTGCTCCAGATACTGTCCATTGCAGAAGTAAGTGACGAGTATTGCTGTGTTGTTCAGACATTGTATTATTGAGTTCATATAACACGTGTTCCCTAGATTTTTCAGTCCTGTAAGTCCGCGGCCCTGGAAAAGTGCAAGATATTTTATTATTACATTTTCTACACAACGATATAGATGAATAACCAAATAATGATACATACCAGTTAAAATTATTGAAATTTTGAAAAACTGGTTAATTGAATGGGACGTTTTATAAAAAAAAAATCTAAATATAAATATTTATTTTCTCAATTAGGCTTTTAAAATAGCCTTCTTTGGAATTGTGAATTTATACTAAAATGTATGTTTTGTATAAAGAAAACTGCCAGCGGTTAATATGACAGTATTATTTAGATAGATAGCAGTAGAGGCCACTCGTGGCGCGCAGGCCCACAAGCGTCCGTGTGTTAATGGGGACGGAGCGTCTCAACACTAGGTTCCCAGGTTCCTTCTATTTACCTAGGCTGCCATGTTCGGCCTACAACTTGAAGCTAATAAAAATAAAAATAAACGCAAAAAAAAATGCCTTTTAATTTATTTTCATTTCATATGTAGGCGTTATAAGCAATGCGGCTGAAGGCGGTCACCCAAGGACGTGCGTGCAACAGCGCTTACCTTTGAATTTCAATCAAACGTGGACGTCTTAAGTGGTGGAAATGTTTAATTTAAATTTAAAACTTATGCCCTTATTCACAAACTAAAATACATTTGTTTAAACTGAAAATATTGAATAAAAATACTAACGTTAATTAAAATGGAAGAAATAAAATGAAAAATAAAAGTAAAAGGTATTTTATTAAAATCTTTATGAAATAAATTACTTTTGAAGCTTTTTTAATAGGAATTAATGGCTGTTGTAACAAGTGACGTCATAAGCTATAAAGTTTATACTAAATTCTTTATATATAAAACTAAATCTATAAAACCATTAATATAATGGGATTGTAGTAAAAATATATATTTCTTATTTAGTTTATATACATATGAACCCCCGGAAACTTTTATTAAGAAGATTTAAGCTCGTGTACTAAAATTAAAGAATAGCAAAAATAAGTGAATTTTGTTTTTATTTCACAATGTATTTGTACTGTGAAGCATAGTTATTCAATAAATAAGAATGCATCCATAAATTTATTAAAAAAAGAAAATCACGATCAATTCAATTCAAAAGTAAAGAAGAAAATATAAAAAAAGATGAAGCACCATTAATTAAAATACAGCTAAAAGGAGATCCTTATTATTGTTTCAAATAGTTGAGAATGAATAATAAATTCATATAAATATCTTGTTAGTATTTTATATGAACCATTTGTTCTATTTATATTATAATTTCTATTCACGCATTTCATGCACTGTACGCGGTAATATCACTTTTACGTGAAAAATTACTCTCATAACATCCACCTTATGTTCATGTTCTTACTTAATTGAATGTTGGGTGTAATCATTTTAAATATTTTCTAATTTTATTACATACTTAAGAGAGGAAAATACTTTTTTTAAAAACAAATCTTGCGAGCGTATAAGAATTCCGACATTTAATTGCGAGAACAACGTTTACAAAAAACAACTAACAAAGGTTTACATAAAAAATATTTTTCTTTCTAATCAGCTTGACCGAAAAATGAAGCATTTGAGTATTCATCGAATTTAAATTTCATGTTAATGGAACATAGCACAATTGCGAATATCTTCTAAATTTAATAATGCGACAATCGGTGAAATAACATATTTCAAATTTCCATTTTATAGCTAGTAACGGGAGAAACCGCGCGCCATCCTACACTCAACTAGCCTATCCTGCTGTGTGCGGGATACAGCGTGAAAATAAAAAAAATATCATCTAACAGTTATAGAAACACGAGGCTAATTAAATCACATCATTACGTGTATTTATATATAAAGTCGGTAATTACCTTTGCTATGTACTTACCTAGCTAGTACTTCTTACATAATCTGGGCTTAAATTGTTTTCTCATTTTATGCAAGACTTACATAGGCATATATATAATATAATAGTTATGTTACCGCACAATTGGATTTCTGTTGCACTTACAACATGCATGTTTATGTGATATTTAGGATGAATACCTTGCGGTCTTTGTCATTTCTACTAAATAATTTGTTTTATTATTAACAAAAATAATTATTTTATTATTAATAATTTATAATTCAAATCAAAAAAATTTAAATCAGCTTCACGCTGTATCTCTATATGTACCCTGCAATATACGAGACGTAGCGTCAATCCAAAAAAAAGAACAGAACAGAAAAGAATATTCATAAATCCCATTTCTTACTGCTAAGAAAGAAAATAAATAACTTTTCTAGTTATTTATCTGCCATTCTTATATATGATGATAACAATAAACAAACACTCACTCGCTTGAACAGCCACACGATGTGATTTTGCGAGTACTTGAGTCTGACCTTCACCTTCAGCACCATGTTGGCCGCGTCCAGCGGTATACATTTCTGTTCGTAACGTAGAATTGTGGAGAGCCCTTTTGCTTCTTTTATATTGAAATTATTTAATTTTTTAATAAATAAACAATTATATTATCTGTTCTGTATGTTAAGTTGTTATCTATTCTTAAGGTTTATAGTTATAAGAACCTTTTTAAACTTAATTTGTATTCACTTGCACTGAAAATCCTGTTTGACCGTAGATAATAAAAAAAAAAACAAAAATTATAGCAAGGGTAGCGAGTAGTGTCTTTAAATATTCACAGCCACAGTTCAAAGTTTCATAAGACTGTTTGCGTCAACGTCGTTGCTTCACTATTAGAGTCGAAATTAAAAAAAATCTTATATGGGATGACTTTTATATTTGGATAGGGGAAACACCAGTACAATGAGCACTATCAGATAAATCATGAATATTGTTGATACAATTGTAGCCAACATTTGTTTTATTCACTTTTTTATAGTTTTCTATAATATTTTTTTACGTTTTTTTTCCTACATTCATATAGAAAAAACAGTTATTTTCTTTTGTTTAAAGACGAGTATCCGTGATCATAGTTGTAGTATAACTGAGGCACGTGTCTAGTGCGGGGTGGTTAGTGGACAGGGTGGTAGTAGGGTGAGCATGATAGCGTCCAAAGTGGATACAATTACTTTTGAGTAAATAAACAAAAATATCTAAATAGACCAGCCCTGGCGTAGGGGCCCAAGCGTGTGACTATAAATGTAAAACTGTATGGGTTCTATTTCACTCGAGGGAATGAAATATTTGATATTTTCATTTCTTCGCTCTGGTAACAAGGCAAAGCGTGGCTTTGAGTTTCGCCTCTCAATTCGCAATGCCTACAGAACTTGGCGGATCTTAATGGGATTAGAATGTCTTAGAAATAGGTTCCTAGGTTCACGCTGCCTATCCTGCTATGTACGGGAGACATCGTGAAGATTAGATACTAGATTTATGTTCTAAGTGTCTGTCTGTCTATCCGCATAAAAACTATATCAATTATCAGTCACAGTTTTCCACACAACCTGGTCACACTAAGTCAACAAAGTTGGGTCGCAAGTGTATCGAGTGGACGACGGAGTGAAGAAACTGCACGGCTTAATAAGCGTTCGTTATACTTTGCAGGCGCACCTTGTTTGCTCTGCCCTCAACTTGGCTAACAAAATGCTCAACTTTTGATGTTCACGTGCGTGGGTATTGGTTTTAGTAATGATTTTATGATGAATTATTGTTTTTAATTTTTTTTTGTTTTAGATGATCTTTAAATTATTATTTTTTTAGCTTCACGCTGTATCTCACACACAGCAGGGTAGGCAGAACCTACAGTTAAAACATTCCGTTCCCTACTTTCTGCCGAATTCTGGAGGCATTGCGTATTGAGTGGCAGAACTCAACGCCGCGCTTCCCTTCGACAGAGCGTAGAAATGGAAATATAAACGTAAATAAATATTTCACTTCCTTGAGTAGGGATCGAACCTACAACCGTCGCGTTACAGTCACACCCTTGTGCCGCTGCGCTACGACGGCCAATTAGGACGGAGGGGAACCTGGGGTTAAGATAAGACATTCCACTTCCCACACACCGTCCCAAATTTCAAGATATTGCGGGTTAAGTGACGGAACGGAGTGAAATTTCGATGAATTTATAGTATAAATGTGCGAATTTGAAAAGGCAAAATTTATGAGTAATAAATGGGATAGCCAGAGAGATCAGAGCGCCACACGCTACGGTCAAATTATAATTTCATTTATAAAAAAAAAAAAAAATTTATAGTGTAAAAAAATCGACACGTAAAAGTAAAAAATG
>JAKRZM010000328.1:194791-252381 GCA_036379175.1 Heliconius cydno galanthus
GTTATCTATACCGATGTTATACACTTAAAATATCGTAATTTTAATCATTTGAGATTTTATTTAATATTGTTCGCAAAAATTAATAATTATTTAATATAGAAAAATGTTTAGTACGCGCGCACGGCAAACTTTAGGTACTTTTTCTAATATGAAGAATTTCCTTTAGTTACTTTTACTTCTTTTGTTTGTTCATTTCGGTTACTCAGATATTTTTTCTAATAATAAATCTCCACTTATTATTATTTTTTAACTTATTTTAATTATTTGGGCTTATATTTTCGCGGGCGTAGCCGCGTCCGGGCCCACTAGTATATTATATATGCGTTACGGAAGTTTTATAAATTCGAGATTTGGTAAAACGTTAATATTATCAATGTATTTTTTTCTATAGAAATTATAAATGTAATATATGGTACAAAGAATAAAATCCTCAAAAACCTAAAATTTCATGCGAATCAAGTTAGAATGGTTGTCATTATATCTGAATCTGATTAAAAAAAGACACAAAGGTAGTTGTCGTGGCAAAAGCGAGCGACTGTAAACCGCTACGTACAGGTTGTTTTTTCGATTCCCAAACGAGGAAATTAAATATTCAATATATTCAGCGTTAAGGTAAAACAAGAAATTACTTTACATAAACAAAATACTCTAAACAATAAATGATTGAAATTAATTACCACATTTTTGTTTTTTTAACAATTACATTATCTACTACGTCATACCAGTCTGGTCACTGGTCAGTAACAAAGGTGATGTAATAAAGCCTAATCCATTACAATGTGTACATCCATGCATCAAAGAAACACGTTAAAGAACATTGGATTTAGTTAATCTAGATCATATTAGCAAATGATCCTTGGAGCCTCCACGTTGCTGTATTCCAAGGTGTTGAGTGTCGGAACTTAGCGCCGCGCTTTGCATTACATTTCAATATTTTTAAGGGGTTAAGCTCATACCAAAGAAAAGAAAATATTTAGAAAAGTAAAAAAAAATATATATATAGCCAATCAATCTTTAAATGTATAAAACAGTTTGGCTATGTTTAGGATAGGCTTAGAACTGACTGAAATCACTGAAACACAAAGGCATGATGACAGTAAGTAAAATTTAAAAAATGATGTATTAAACTAACGAAACCTTATTAATAGATTAGAAAAAACGCATTTGTTTTATTTTTAAGTGTAGGATAAATAAATATTTAGTATAAATAAAACTACAAAATATGGCAAGCCATAACAAGCCAGCCAATCATATGTTGAACGCCAATCAGAGCAATTGACGTCATGCCTTGGTAAACAAGCGAATTGATATTTAGCCATAATATGATATGCTAACATAGAACTGTTTTTCAAAATCTATCATCATGCTTTTCTTATCTCGGTATGTTATTCTTTAGTGATACCGATATTTATATTTATATTGTTTGTTTTTAATCGCCGACAAGAAACGCAAAAGAGGGGTGTTCTAAGTTTGACCCGTTTGTATATTTTTCTTATGTATACAATTCGCTATTATTTGCAGTACCAACAGTAGATAGACCTTATGATACCAGACCAAACCATGCCCAATTCCTACGCTTAAAAGTACAAAAAGAGATATAATACATATTTTACTTACCACATCCCCCCAAACAGGTTGAAAGTCTCTATGATGCATGTCAGAGGAGGGCGCCATTTTAGCTGGCTTCGTGCTGCGGTCGAACGTGGGGGTGGTGGCTTCTTCTTCGTCTGATGATATTTGCTGTAGGAAAAAAAATATATATATTAGAAATTGTAGAGGATTGGAAGCCGAGGATACCGTTTACAATTAATCCACACGTTCTTATTGTTTCTAAAAGGCGCAACTACTAAAATATATATTTAAGTAATTACTATCACCAAGTTATAAAGAAATAATTTAGGAAAAATATAAATATAGCAAACCTTAGCAATATTCGGCGAGGATTGCGATCGGTTAAGTCCAGTGGCTCCGGGACTGTCAGCTGGTGACCCCATATATGAGTCCCCATCGTCTTCCTGAACATATAATATATTATTTAGTACATCTGTAGTAGTTGTTTAGTACTTCTAGTACATTAGTAGTGCAGGGTAGGCAAAAGAAACCTAGTGTTAAAACACTCCTTTCCCCACTTTCCGCTAAATTCTTGAGGCATTGCGTGTTTAGTGGCGGAATTCAACGAGGCGCCTTGCCCGCTTACCAGAGGAAAGTAACGAAAATATTAAATATTTCATTTCGAGTGGAAATCGAACCTACGTAAAAATTAATCTTAATACTAGGTTCCTCTACCTTATCAGCCGGTTTCCTCTTGGCCCTAGCCTCTGCCAACTTCCTCTTCCTCTCTACCTCCATGGCCTCTCGTTGCCGATCGAGCAGGTCTCTCCTGGCTCGTACTGCGGCTATGCGAGCTCGCTTGGCGGCCACCTCACGGGCCACTTCACGGGATTTTTCTGCTACTGTAATAAAAGGTATGATTATGAAGTGGGATGATTGTGAATTCGTATCCAATAAGAGGAATTAAATATTTTCATTTGTCCAGTGTAGTAGGCAAAGCGCGGCGTTGAGATCCATTGTTTCACACGCGATGTCTTGGAAATTTGGGCTAAAAGTAGGACAAAGTGTCTTAGCATCTCTGTGGGGAGTATTACAAATTTCCGCTACCCAAAATTAATTGCTTAAAAATATTTATTAAATATATTTTACGTCAACTGAAGGAGCAGATGATAGTTTAGATGCTAATTAAATAAGTTGTAACAAGCATATTACAATTTCGTCGTAGCTACTGAGCTACGGAGAAAAATATTAAATAATATCGTAAAAAATATAAATATACCTTGTACATCCACATCAGGTACTGTCTCCTCATTAGCTTTGGTAATGGTCTCCGCTAATCTCTCTGCTTCTTCTCGTTCTCTCCGCTGGTACTCTTCGAGCTGCTCACGAAGAGATAAATTCTCTTGTTCCTTAGAAAATGTTATTATTAGGAGTTTAATAAAAATATTACCTAAATTATTATTAAAAATATATTTAATATAAAAGTAGCATATGTGTAGTTTTCTTCGTTTGTATAGTCTGTATATATATTATAGATTATATCAAAATAAAGATAAATTTATTAAAAAAATATTAGTCTTAAAATCTCAATCTACATATTTTGCGGGAACATGCTCATGAAATAATTTTTTCACCATTTTTCGTACATTTAATATGACGTATGAGCAATACACATGAACACATATTGTATAACAAATGCGTGTGTGCATATCCAATATTTCGTACATTGGACATGAACGAAAGTGTCTATATGTTTGTATTAATGTTCATACATATGTGTGCGTATATATACTTGTAAATTTCTTTGTATTCTTTTATATTCTATCTTACTTATGTACAATAGAGTATTTTATTAGTATTATATGTGCAAGTGCATGCATGTGTGTGAATATCTCTGTGTGTGTACACACCATGTCGTACTGCTTGCTCTCGAGCTGCATGAGCTGCGAGATGATCTCGTGCTCGCGCAGCTGGTACACGGAACGCATCTCGTCCCGTTGCTCCGTTTCCCGTTGTTGACGGACTTTCTCCCAGTCCTGTTACACAAATACAATGATATACTTTAATAAATATGTCTATAAAGAAAAATATGATTGTTTGATACAATATATCTGAACTGTGATCATCAGGTTCATCACTATTGGAACATATTTGAAATATTTTCAATTCGTTTCGTTCGTCAATACCGCCCTGATTTGCCATACTCTTTACCAGAGTGGAGAAAGGATTTAATTTAAATATAAATATTCATCCAACTAGGATTGATCATTCTACTATACCATGATGTATTATCATTGCTAGTTATACTTATATATAAATCATAGTTATCATATTCCATTTATAGCTGACACTGATAAAAAAATATTAATAACCATTTCTATAAATTTAATATCTTAAGCACAGCTTACTTAAGAATAATTTATTTCAAGCTTAAGTTTTTCTAAACAGATTTAAAAAATCGTGAATATTTTACATAACTAAGCAATTCATTCAACTTCCTTGAGTTTTAAACCAGATCTTTGAAAGTATATAAGAAAATAAATAAATCACCTGTTCAGCTTCGAGTCGTTGCATTTCTAGTGTCAATGACGTATCGGCGATACGTTCTTGCTGTTCCAGAATGTTCTGCATACCTTTAGCTCTCTCTTCGTAGAGCTGAACTGCAGCTGTCTGCAAATAATAGTATATTTTGTTATTATACAAAATGTTTACTTAAACATTACATTACATATGTAGTACATATACCTAGTTATTACATATACAGTGTGTAAGCTATTATTACTGCAAAGTTTCATCTAAATCAATTCAGCAGTTTTGCGTGAAATTGGACCAAATATATGTTTAGTATTTGGTCACCTTACTTTCTCATGTACAACTTTAAGGACTAGCTAGTGTTAAGACACTTTGTGATATTACATGTTCACAAGCACAGTCACGCTTCGGTTTACGGTAAGCCACAAAAATTATGTAATTAAAAGGTCATAAAATATAAAATCATAACGCGCCATTGAATTTCATCACTAGGTTTCCTCCCCTATCGAAAATAATCGAACTTTCAAAATATATTAAAATAACAGACAATTTAATTAAAATGTTGAAATGTACTTATATATATATATATATATATCAACTTTTTAATTAAAATGTACATGTTTTCATACCAACCTTACTACTTCTATCTATAAGAGGTTCGCCGGGTTTCACAGCTCTGTTGACGGTCACTGGTGGAGGACTCAAGTCTGAGAAATTAGGATAATCAATGCCACCTGGAAAATAAGTAAATAAATGTTATGTACAAAATGTGGGTTTAAGATATTATTTTGGGATTTCTTTCCTCAGTTTAGTTAATACTAGAGATGTGCCAATTATAACTTCGGCCGACTAGTCGTCTATTCGGCTACAAGCACGGCGACTTTCGGCTAAGCCGATTATGGTTTCAGATTGCCCTGACGCTTGGTTATTAATAATTAAAATGATACTAGCTCATTTGAAATTTTATCAAGTCAAAAATAAAAGTTTGTGTATATGCACATATATTAGCGGTATCGCGTATCGGGGCAGTAACGAATCGCCGACAGTACTATACATATTATTGTCAAATAAATACAAAGTAAGAAACCGTATAATCGGCGTTCTTTACGGACTAGTTGACAAATCTCTAGTTTTCACGCAACATAAGTGAGTTTTGGACGATAGGAAAATTGGGTAAATACTGTAGATCAGGACATGATCCTTCATTTCTTACTTTAACAGCCATCTTATGTGTCTTTTACCTGACAATTTATATTATTAAAGACAAACTATATTTTTAAAACACAATTTTCAGATAATGCCGTCAAAATCCCATATTACAAATTATATTCAAAAAAAATATTTTAGGCAGGAGAAAGTTTGTATATTTGTTTGTTTTGTTGTTTATTACCCAACATAATATCATCTAAGTCGCTCTCCTGGGAGGGTGGTATGGCTTGAGGGTTGGTGGTGAAGGCGGGGTACTTCAGCAACCAGTCCTCGTACCCTCCGTGCAGAGCCACTGGTTGTCTGGCATATTGCACTTTTACGTCCCACTGGAATGGTAATCGATTAATTTAATACAAAATAATTATAGACACAAGCGCATGACTGAACGGCAACAGGTTGAGTTCTCATTTGGGGAAATATTATTAAGTAAAATAATAAAACGCGGCGTTGAGTTTCGCCGCTTCACATGCAATGTTTCGAAAATTCGACTAATGGAGAATGGAGTGTGTTAACATTAAGTCCCTTATGTCGACCCTGCTATATGCCGGATTTAACGTGAAACTGTAAAGAGTCTATATGCGCAAGACTATAATCACATGTCAGTCAGTTTTTTTCTCTGAATTTTAATATTTTACCTTAAGTAAAATAGTCTTCAGCAAATGCAATGTCTTTCCAGGTATAACAGCTGTGCTGCTCCAGTCCAACATCACTATCAGGTCCATTGAAGCTCTTTCTGCCCATATTGGCTTTGAAGGTAATGGGAGGTTGTTTTCTAGAACATTAGCTGATTGTCTGTAAAGATTATTTAAATATTTAATAATGGACTTAAAAGCCAGAAGATCAGTCATTGCTCAGGGGTACAAGTGTGTGACTATAAACGCAACTGGTAGGGGGTTCCATCCCCATTCGTGAAAATGAAATATTTATCTCTCCAGTGTCAAAGTGAAGCGCAGCATTGAGTTCTGCCACTGAACACGCAATGTCTGAATTTGGCAGAAAACAGGGAATGTAGTGTCTTAACATGTAGGTCCCCTGCCCTCTATTATGCAGAATACAGCATAAAGCTAATAAAAAGATACTTAAAGTTTAATGGCAACATGAATCAACAGAATGTTAATCCATGGAAGTAGTTTTTCTGTTTGTTAATAAATAAACTCACCAACATAATTTTTTCTTAATCCCTACAGGTTCTTATTGAAACTTACTGTGCCATATGTGGGCAACAGCATGAAGGCAATACATTTACTTACCCTGGTGAAATACATTCCTCCGGCACACTGATACATGCTGGGTGATTAATATGAGACTCAATAAAATCCTTGCCAGGTCTAGCGTCCATTATCATCACTTTCAGTTTACCACTCTTTAATATTGTATAGAGCTGCTCACTTTTGATTGTCACATCATCAGGACCTAAAAAAATGAAATGAAGAAAATGGCGTCGGACTGAAGACAGAAGGTATGTGTTATAAAGTATTATTATGACAAAAAGAAAAATAAACTCAAGACTGTCATGACTTTATTGAGGCAGCATTTACAGCTAAACATGATGATTGTGGGTTCAATTTGCTCTGGAAGATAAGCTACGGTGGTTAGCAAGTTCCAATTTTTTAACAAATTTGCACATCAAAAGTATTTCAAGCATAAACATACTGTGAAACTAGATAAGTGATAATACTGTATTTTACTACAGTTAGGTATATAACTTTTATACATTTAACTATGCCTCAATAGTGCATTTTAAAATTAAATTGCTGTACATTCAATATAGATATGGTACACATTCATGGCTTCTTTACATAATCATATTTATTAACTTACACTGCCATACTACAAAAAATTTAAAGGCTTTAAGTATTTGTTTTCTGCTCAATGCCTCCTCCTTGTGATCCAATCCAAAAAGGAGCCAATTTTCCAGGTTTTACATGTTAAGTGGCAGAACTCAACACCATGCTTTGTCTTTTTATCAGAGGGAGGAAATGAAAATAACTCATACCTCCGACTGGGAATCAATCCCCAAACCATTATGTTGCCAGAGTTAGTAAGAAGCAATAGTGTTGCTAGACTATTCAGGCATTTGGATTTTGATTTGTGTGATCAGTGGTCTTTCAAATTTATCTATATATTTTCTAATATAGGTTCAGTTTGATTCATGCTCTATGAGAGAGGTCTATAGAGTATTAACCAAAACAAATAAAACAATATAAGTGATTTTAATCCTAAATTATATCATATTCTTAGATTAAATTTTTCAATTCAGCACAGGGTTGACTTTCGCCAGTCAACAGCAAATTCAGGAAATGTAAAACAGAGTGTCTTATTCAGAAACATAGTCTAAAGTAGGCTTCAAAGTAAAAATTTAGACATATTCCTATACAAAGCCTATATAAGAATATGTCAAAATTTTTACTTTTATGTATTATTATATTTTAATTCCATGTACCTGGAAGTCCAAAAGGGTCTGGTTCAATCATGGTAGTGGTTTCCATTGCCTTCTTCCTATTCTCATCAATTTTCTTCTTCATTAATTCATGTTCCTTTATATCTTGTAAGCGCTGATGTTCTTCTTCCTTCTTGTATCTAGAAAACCAAGTAAAAACATAAGTCTGTGTAAGTGTATTCATTATAAATGAAATGATGTACAAAGACAGCTATTCAGTTTCTAATTGGGAAGCACAATCATTAAATAATGTTACCTAATAATTAAGCTATTTTTTAATTTTTCAGCAGCATCTAATGCCTTATTTGGATTTTTTATGCCAAGCATATTATTGAAGTAGGTTTTGTCTTTCAAATAATCCTTGTCCTTGCTTATAAATGCCACTATCCGAAGATATTTCATATATTGTACATAGGAATATTCTTCGTCACCCTTTTCTCGAGCCTCCTCGGCAGTTTCGAAGAGCTTTTGTGCCGTTTTGCATAACCTGTAACCAATTAATGATTATCTCGTATGTCCTCGCCAAAATTAATATAAAAAATTGAGAATACATACATAGCGGCTCTTTTGGATTTCAAATCAAGTACATTGTGTAATTTGTCCAAATCTTCAATACATTTCCCCAGATGGAGTTGTGAACGACGCGTCTCTGTCATTTTAGCAATAAAGTTCACAGTCACTGCTATATAACGAAATATGAAGTTATTTAAGTCACTAGGACGCCAATCATTACTTTGGGTATTGGAAAAATAGAAAATATTTCTGAATCACATCAGGAAAAACAAAAAACTGATAATACAAATAACTCCTACGAAAACGTCACAGTTTTTACGTTTTTGTCAGTACAGATGTCAGTTTATCAATAAATTGTCTATGGTTATTTTTCAAGTTCTCATTCAACTTTATTAACCATTTGTTTCGTTTCATGCATTAGATTCTTATAAGATATTATTTGAATAAATTTTCTAATATTAACTAAATATTATTATAAAAATAATGCAAGAAATATATGATTAGATACTAAATTATATTTCACAAGCTTTCATTAATATCATTTTAATTCAAAAAAGACAATGCTCACAACCCTAACATACGTTAGATGTAATATATATATATACATCTGTACTTATATAGAATATATATACATCAAAATAATTTGCGAAAGAGCGCAAGCTGCGCAAGTTTTCATGCGCAATGATAACTTCCTCCAACCTCCTGGTCGATTGCGGTGTTCCATTTAGTTTTTCAGCTGATCACGCTTTCCACGGGCGCCTTGCAGTCGCTACGGCGTGTGTCATGTGCGGATCTGTCGCAGCGTAGTAAGACGAGTGCCTGTGTTCCGTGTAGTTGCTAGCTAGTGGCTGTGAAAATGTTTTCAGGACTTACTAACCAGGTCAGTTCTTGGATGGGAGCGGCTAAGGGCGAGCCCCAGGATGAAGAAGTGCCCACCCCCACAAAGGAAGCGACGGGTGAAGCTACGGCCGAGGGTGAAAAACAAAGGTTTTTATATTCTTTGTTTACATGTTTCTTTTCAGAACATTTTCCTTTGCGCGTACTCTAAATATTCAAAATTAGAACGTAGATTTTGGTGTGGATTAGGTCGAATTGGCCGGTTTCTCATAATTTCAATTATTTGTACCTTTCTGCTATTGATATTGATATTGTAGGGTAAATTAGTAAAACGTGTTTCATGGGTTGCGTAGCGCAATATATTACGTTTTAACAAAAGACAGCGCAATATTTATTATTTCGTAGACCATAGAACCCGATTGTTGCATAATATAGGTACTTATTGATCCAGCATAGGTAATGTAAAATATGATATTTAGGTCAAGTGTTAAAAGTCTGACTCATTGCCAACTTGCAAGAAGGCTATATTTCAAAGGGTTGATTGATTCCTATATCATTTTATAATAAAAATGAATTAATGATTGACTTAAAGCTTTTTTTAAATATATATATTCTTTTACAGTCCAACCAAAGGGGGCAGCAAGCTTGATCTTATAACAAATGTCAAGTCACAGATGACTGGTTGGCTTGGATCAGGAATCCCTATTCCTGGACTTAGAAAAAATGAGGCAGCTCCATCTGAAGTAACTGAACCAGTTCCGGAACCTGCTGAAATTGCGGAACCCAAGCCTGAAACCAAAGATGATGATGATAACTCTAGGTATAATAGGTACGAGGGGTTGACAGAAGCAATGAGTTTGCTTATATAATTGTTCAAAAAATGTGGTGTGTCATTTCTAATCCGATCAGAATATTATAATAAGAAGTATAAATATAACTTAACTATTCATTTTTAACTTAGTATTATGTAACAGGATGAGAAATAGCATACCAATAAAATTTTATAATACTACCTTCTAAATTTAAAAAAAATGTCTGTTTTCACAAAATTAGCACAAAAAATCTATGATAGCAAAATAAAATAGTGTTAAATTGAAGCTTTTTATCATAAATTTTATTATTTTCTCAGCTTATGGCACATTTTGCATTCTGACTCTTGATTGGCACACCCAAAAAAATTTCTTCACTGTATTACATAATCTCTTTTAACTTTATTCTTATATGAAAATATTAATTATATTTTAAAACTTTTATACATTGGGATATATAATGGGAAGAAATAAGATAAAAAAATGTTATTAATACAGAATTTTTTTTTAATAATATGGACCTAAAGTCTGAAATAAAATATTTACAATAATAATTATTATAGATAAAAAAAAATTAAATACGATTTTTAAAATTGATCTCATTTAGATGTAGTGTTAAATCATTTTTGACAATTTATAATTACACACAGTATATATTATTCTATTATAGTAAAAATTATTTTTTTAATTAAATATTTTTTATAGAAGTAATAGACATTCACACCAGAACAGTGAACTCATTTATTCTGCTCAATCCCCATTTTTTATCATTTTGGTGCATTTAATGTTACTATACTTTACTAAAAGAGCATTGCATAATATAAAAAAATAATTATATATTGCAACTTATTGTTTATTATTTAAAAATAGCTACATTCTTATTTAACACTTCAAAGCATAAAATTTTCTCCTTTATTTTATGCATTGCTCAATTTCTATTGTTCTATTTGTTATCTCTGTTATAATTTCTCTTAATTATTATTTATTTAGCTTTAATAACTTAAATTAAGTACTATTTATAAAACTTGAATTATTTACATTTCCCTACTCCAGTGAGACAAATTGAAAAAATGAAAAACAGAGTCTCTTGACTCCAGGCTTTCTCTGCTTACATAGATATATAAAGATATATACAGGATGGAATTGTCAGCACCACTTTAAATGAAACCACAGTTTTAACTACTCTATAAAAGTCTAATATAATTCGGAAAAAAAATAATTCCCAAAAATGAAAAAGTTATTTTTTCAAACAAAATAAATAATAAAATTATCGTTTTAAAATAAAACGCCATTTGTAAAGTATAACATAGGCACGCACACACTTACATGTCAAATCGGAAACGTCGCACACGTATGTGTGCGTCACACGAAATACAGGTATGGATAAAAATCGTGAAATGAAAAAAAAATCTTACGTCCAAACGGTTGAGGTACATTAATTAATTTCTAAGGTGTGGGTTTGAAATATTTTACCTATATGCAGTTTCAATAAAAGAAGCGCTGCCTCTTCCACCCTGTATATCTATATAATACCTATAGAAATTGTGTTTCTAAGCGTTTTTTCTTAAATTTTCGAAATGGACAGCCACGCCCTTTCTCCGCAATTAAGTACAGATGAATGGATTCTTGCATTATTACGTCATTGAGGTTTTATGAAAAAAAATATATAAAAATAATTGAAATCTTTTTCTTCAAGTTACAGATTACTTTATATAACATTACTCTGTAACGTCTGTACGATGTTTTAGTAACTTTAATATTTTTTTAAGATCAATCGAAAGTAACGCAACCTCAAATGGAAATGGCCAAATTAAACAAACTGTTATTTCTGAAAAAATACCATAAAATCGTATAAAACTTAATTCTCAGTTAGGCAACATAAGAAATTACAGAAATTTTCGATATATGACATACAATAAAATATTAATGATTATCTTTATCTTTTTCTGTTGTTTTACAATTTATGATGATGAAAATAATATGATGATGATGATGGCTTATATATATAAGTATAAGTTTTATTTAGCATTTCCCTATTATCGCATTTCTTTAACAGTGCCACCGGTGGTGCGGATAGTAGGCCCGCGTCGACCGGCGGCACTCCCACTGAGGACCAACCGGCTGGGGTAGGAAATGGTAAGTTGATATGTAGATTGCTTAAAAAATATTTTTTTATTTATAGTATTTTGTAGAGAAATTAATTTTGTAGAAGTAGAACGTGTTTAGATGTAAGAATTGTGGATTTGAATTTTGTTTGTTGATAATATGTTAGGGATGTATAAAGGCAGGTTGTCACTATGTGTACATATATAATTTTTGAAAAAAAAAATACCTTTATGCAATAAAATCAGTAAAGTATAAAAACAAAAGCTAAAGTCAAGGCCCCCTTTGGAAAATATCTCTAGGTACACCCGCGATTGCTTGTCTTTCTTAATAGTGTAGAATTATAGTTATTTTGCTTGTCATCAATAGGTAATCATGTAATATGTAGAATTAAATGTATATTTTATGGAAAAATATGATTTTTTTATTTGTAGTTGCTAGTGTTTTATATTTTGTTTTGTTGTGCACATTTCCAGGTCCACAGAATAAAAAAATGTTCACAGTAGATGCCATCGAAGTGCCAGATATGCAAGAGTGTTAGTAATTTTTATTTTTATTTAATAGTAAGTTTATTTGTAATTCTTTAGCTTTGCTTTCGCATGGTACTTGTACAAAACCTGTATATATATACATACAAAATGTATAAAAAGATAGTGATATTTTACTCTATCCCTTTTTGAAGCTTTCTTATTCTCACGCTTCTCCCGTATTACGTTGGTTAAGCAGAAAGAGAATGGTGAATAGCGCAACTCAACGCCAGTTTGAAAATATGAACATATTATATTACCACATATTTATTACAACATTTTTACTGTAGTTTCCTCTTTTAATTTTTGTATTAATTCTGTTTAATTTAGCAAAGACCTATAATTAGATTGAACTTGTAATTGCCGCGGTCGAAACCTTTTTTCTTTTTTTAAAAAAAAAAATTGTAATTCGTCGTCGTGGACTCGAAAGTGCTTGTAGGTATGAAGAATTTTTCCCTGAGAGTCACTTTAGCAGTCGAGACGGCGGAATAGAGTAATGAGCGGCGTTTCCGCTGGTAATACGGTAGCCCTGTAAAAAACCGTTTAGGATTTTTTCTAAATATTTATTTCATGTAATATTGCTCCAATTAAAATGTTTAAAAATCACGAAAACTAAAGATCTTATTATGCCTACAACGAAGGCGCAAAAGTTTAATTTCTATTGCCCGTATCGCTATTTTTCAAGAATTTTACTAAAAAAAGTGTATATTAAACAAAAATATTTGATATTCACTTACTCCACAATATCTTACGGTCCTCAGAAATGTGCATATAATAGCGGAAAATCACGTCAGTCTCGCATCCTTCTGTTTTTGAATAGAGCATTTCTCGTGCGTGATGGCGACCCTTTCTTTTCCTTACCCTTAACAAAAAGGTGATTTTTCCCTAAAAAATGTTTTACAGAATATTGTGACATAGTAGATGCGAAAAAATGATGAAATGTTCGCTGCTTGAGATTGTTTATAGTCTTGTTTTTTGGGTTTCGTACCTTCTAAAGTAAGTCAACCGTCCGTCTGTCTGAAGCGTCAAACGGAGTTTCTCAGTAATTCTAAGAAATATAAAAGTGAAATTCATAGTAACGTTGTAAAAAAATAAAAAAATATACCTACATCTATTAATTTCCTAAATTTTCCATATTTTCTTTATGCACAAAAGAATCTAAACGTTTAGGGTGTTTCTAGTTGACCTATTTTCGCTCCATTTGGCGTCCCCGTCTTACAGTACATGTCAAAGAGAAAATAGCAATATCTTAAATGTCATTTTAACCTGAATCTGAACTAATATTAAAAAAAACACAATGAATCTTGGATATCATATAAAATACCCATTTATTACCAATTTCACTCATAAATTCTTCCTAAATATGCCTTTAATATTTAGAGAAAAAACTTTTATAATAGGTACTACATCCATTTCTAACAAATTACCCTATAATATGACTATGACTAAGAATTGTCTGAGCTATACATAACCCTTGGCAGGAATTGTGCCAATCATGCTTTCATTAACCTTACGGCCAAGAAAATATATTTTATAGTCACATAAGCTACATAATGGATATTTTATACTTGGCCATTCCTCAATGCCAGGGGCGTGCTGCCAAACTTGGCATTGTCTCATTAAATTAGTTGTATAACATTTACATTTGTATAAATTTGGTATTATGATTTTTTTGTTATTAGTAATTTTTTTATCCTTTTGTGTCCGTTTTATGTGTGATATATCATCTTACTAGAATAAAATGACAAACTTGAGATGCATGTCTACATGAAAATGGAATTTTAAGAGGAGAGTCAAGTCATTCCTCTTCGATATTCGTCGATTCGTTTTATACCATATATATTTTGTAGCTCAAAGGAATATCTACGGTATTGAAAGGCGGAACTTAACTCCTTTCTTTTGTTAAAATGAGCCGGGGAAGCACATATTCGATTAGATTTTAAGACGTTGACTCCACAGTGGCTGCCGTGATGCCTGCGTCATGTGCCCTGGCACATAAGTGTGACTGTAACGGTTGTGGGTTCGATGTCCACTCGGGGGAATGAATTATTGACTAATATTTTCATTTTTTTACTCTGGCACCAATCCCGGCGTTGAGCTCCGCCATTCAATACGCAATGAATAATTTGGCGGAAAGTGGAGAACGGAGTGTCTTAACACTAGGTTCCCTCTACCTATCCTACTATATACGTGATACAGCATGAAACTGTTCTTTTTTCTTAAATTTGAATCCACGACCATCAGTTAAAGAACGACGACCTGCATATATGTTTTAAAAGTGCTTTTTCAGTATTTTATACTAACTATAGGTATACTTACTCGCTTGCAATTTAATTTGTCTGTTCTGTCATGCGCTTAATAAGATTATGCTTTAATACAATATATGGATATATTGTATAATGTTTCTTTGTGTTATTCATTTAAATGTGAAGTTGAATTACTTCAATTTTATTTTTTTTTTAAATACTTTTTATAAAGGATATTTATGGTATATAGATAAAATATTTTCGTGTTATATTATATTAGTATTTTTTTTTAAATTAGCAAACCAATTTTCGTTGTAAAGACTGTTTTAAATATTGTATTCCTGGGTGATGAGTTGAAATGCATTTTTTAACCGTGTCAATCTACCGTAAAAATTAACGACTTGGAAACTGTAATATTATACTGTCTGTACATGATGGTGTGCATTCAATGATACCACTTAGATTTATAATGATATATCCCCAATGTGGTTTAATAAATACTTGTTTATTATCATCAAGTTTTACTTGCGGAAAAGATAAAATAATAAAAAACGCGGCGTTGAGTTCTGCCACTCAACACGCAATGCCACCAAAATTCGTCGAATTCTAAAGTGGGGAACGGAGCGTCTTAACACTAGGTTCCCTCTGCTTACCCTGTTGTGTTCGAGATATAGCGTGAAGCTGATTTATTTTTATTTATTTTATACTTGCTGAAAAAATGAAAAAATAATAAAAAAACAATCTAATAAATAATCTCTTAAATGATTACCTTCTAATAATTACTTTATTTTTTATTTAATTAATAATTTTTCTACATAATAATAATACTAGGTAAAATTTTCCTATGCCTAATAATGTTTAACGTCGCCGATTTCTCTTGGTCCTTTTCGACATGCTAGCCAAATCGCTCATCAACTTCCTCTATTCGACGGTCAACAAGGCCGGAGTGAATTTAAATTCAAAATATCTTAAAGATTATATAATGTAATAATATAATGCAAACTGATACTTGGCCAATTCTAGATAAGCATATTTTTTCTTTCAGAAAAATACTTAACCACATTAAAAACAAAATGTAATAATTCTAATACAATAATTCAACAAAACTAACTTGGCCAATCCTAGCTAAGCATATTTCTTCGGCTTGGCAGTGACCACAAAAGCGGTGGCCGGCGCCAAGTCGCTCGGCAACTTCCTCTACTCGGCGGTGAACAAGGCCGGCGCTAAAGTGAGCGAGGCAAGCGCCAAGATAAAGAAGACCGTTGAAGAGAACGTGAGTAATAGATTTTAGTTTTTTTTTGGTTTCAGGTTTACATCGTTATGTTTAAATAAAAGTTATAAAATGTAAATTAGTTTTGATAAATTTAGGTGGAAGAACCAAGTCAACTGTTTGGGTTCTTGCAAAAAAAACGATCTTATTATGCCTTAGGGATGTCAACAGAAGATATAAAAAAGAAAATGGTTATAGACATTGTTAGATAAAATATTTTCCACTTATGGCTTAACTTTATATTTTACAGATTTTTCATTTATTGCAACATTAATGTCCCTTTTGGCTTACGATATTTTACATGTTGTCGTTATATGAAAATACTTCAAATTGTTTTTCATATTAGAAAGAAATGGCAGAATAACAGATATATACGGGCAACATTAACGCAGAGACAATTAAAAAAAAAACGACAAGTGCATGGAAGGAAACGTCTTGTATTCTATCTTAGCCTGGTACTTCAAGTTTGCTACCTTATATTCAGAAAATCTATTCAATAAATACTTATAGAAAAATATACTGAAACGTAAAAGCCTGGTGAATATTTATAGCATTTCCAGATAAGGTCATTCGGTGCATTACGGAAATGAAGTCTCGTATTGATCCGACATTCGACAAAATGGCGGACGTTTATTGATGTTCGCTAACTAAAAGCTTTTGTAACTAAATTTAACTTCGACTTTAAATTAGGTACTAGTGTTATTAATAACGAATGTAGGTAAGTTCATTTAGATTCTGTTATTGATTTTCGTGTCTGGTGGTTTTGGGTTTGAAAATCGATATATTTATTTATTTATTTATAACATTTAGCAAATTTATACAAGAAACAATTTGTACGTTAATAACCGCATTAGTGAAACCGGTTAAAGATATTTATTTCCATTAAAGACATAGGCCACTTACATGGAAACATTGGTTAACAAAATAAAGAATTGTAGTCGATCGTACATTAGTCAATTAGAGTAACACATTTTCTTTTTTTTGTTTACTCATTTAATGCATTTGTTTTTTTTTAGGGTGGGTAGGTTTTAATTATGTATTCGCTTAGTTGTGTTTTAAATGCATTAAATGACTTTACACTCCTTAAAGTAGACGGTAAGTTATTGTAAAGTCGTGCCCCGATATTATTATTTAAAATAAAAGATAAGTATCATTAAGATATATTTTAAATATTTGATTACCTACATCTTACATTTTAACCTTGGCTGCAATTAGATGAAATGATTGAAATTCTACCTTATAATATTATATTTTGTTAATGAAGTTATATTTTCGAAGAACACTAAGTAATACCAGGTCAAGTCACTCAGAACACTATATGTTCAGTTCATTTCCAGTACTTTAGTTATTGCTGCAGAGCGTGCCAGTTCAGTACACATCACTTCGCCGATACGACGTTGAAACAACTCCATGCACTCTGCGAGTTGTAAAATGAAATGTAAAATTGTGTGACTTTTTTTCAACAGGAATAGTATTATACTGAAGTAAAAGCACTTAGTAATTTAGCTCGAAACCTCTAAAGCTAGAGTTTTCCGAGAGCTAAATAAATATGGTTGTTTATTTTCTGAGCACTACTAGGTAGCTAGTGGAAAATTAAATTGACATTTAGATTTTTACGTGATTTTAGTGGTGTTTCTGTTTTCTTATTATAGTCTTTCAGGCTATATTGAAGATCAATGAAAAAATCTTTCCGCTGCCGTTAAGTTCCGCCACTCGTATATATGATAACATGAGGTTCCCTCTATAGGCTTCCCGGGAACTAATAAAGGATCATTCCGTTCTTTCTAAACCTTGCAAGTTATCATTGTTCCTACACTATTTTTATTGTTCTGCAATTTTGCATATATGTTTGCTTTGGATGACATTACGTGACAAAAATTAATAACGTCATTGTGAATCCAATAATGCATCGTCTATTAATACGAATCATTGGCAGTATTTATATTTATATTCAGTTTTTAAATAGGAATGTATTATCTATATCAATTCCTATTATTAGATTAGGATTTCTGAATTAAGTTCTTCTATATTACGTTCAATAAAGTAGAAAATAAATTCGGACTAATTCGGGTGGGCTATCAGTACCTACATAAAAACTGAATTTTTATATTTTCGGAAATAGTAAAATGAGAGAAACCTAAGTGAAACGTAGGTGTGCCAGTTTTATACAAAATCCCAGAAAGCAATATCTAAGTATTAAGTAAATACGTTTTAAGTTGAAACGCCACTGTGCGTAACTAATGGACGCCACCCACTGCTTTTTACATTGTAATAGTGCATTAGTGTAGGGAATATGTAACTACAGTTTATACTACCAGCTATATAGTATTTGTTTTCATTACTTAGCTTATTTAGATAATCGATTTTCTTTTTAATTATTCTTGATGAAACTAACTTTTAAGTTCCATTAACAAAGATTTTACATCGTTGTCGTTATTAACGATATGATTTACCACTTCGTCCATAATATGCTTAGTAATGACACAAGATACACACAGTGGTTGTAGATAGATATATTGCTGCCGATAATAAAATTAACGTTGCCTTAACTGCATTGATGAGACGGCGAAATATCAGCATACCTGTATTTGGTTCAGAGAGCCATCCATGGTGCAGGAGCACAAAGTGTGATTAAACGTGACTGATTGTGGGTTCGACGTCCATTCGAGGGAATGAAATATTGATTTATTCGCTATAATGTTGAGGCTAAGCGCATTGTTGAGTTTCACCCCTAAATGCCCGATGCCTCCAGTATTCGGTGGAAAATGAGGAACAGAGTGTTTTAACACTAGGTTCCACCTGCCTATCCTGCTTTTCGTGAAAAACAGCGGACGCTGATCTTTTTTTTTTGTTGTTTACAATAATAATAAAAAAAACACGTTAAAAATATATTTCGAAGCTGAACTTCAAAGAGAATTCTAGTCTCAACACCAGTAAAACCAAATGGTTTTGTCGTAAACGAGTTACGGAAGGATAATTAGGAACAAAGTAACGTGGATGCAATTATCTATTGATTAAATGGAAGTGTTGGGGCGTGTCTACTTCTGGATCGTTTCTATTTTGTCGAATTACATTTAATAGTCTCCTTTGGTGTAGTATTGATTATGTTCTTTTTTATACTGAGAAGTCTTTGTGACTGTAGCAGCGATGGTTGTGAGTTCGATTACTATTCAGGTGAAGAATTATAAAATATTTTGTTATTTGAAAATTAATTAAAATGACAAAAAAACAATTTTGTGTAAACTAGAGGCCAGGATCACATTGGAAAATATCTTCATTTACGCTTCTGTTCGTTTCTCCGTTTTAAAAGTTTTTGTCAAGAATTTCAATCAGAATGGATAAAATTGACATCGAGATATTTTATCTTGAAATATATACTATGTGCATTAGTTATTTATAAAAGTAAAAATCACTGGTTAAAATATATAAAGTTATTGTATATATTTATATCTACAAATAAACGAAAACTTAGTTAACAAGGCAGAATGAAAATAAGCTTTTGCCATTGAATACTTAAAAACGTCAACGTATTCCGTAATGGAAGCACGTTGCGCTCGTCATTAACGGCGCCGTCTATTAGCTGGCTGCCATTGTAAGATACAATGCACGCTTTAATTAACCTAATGTGTATTGTTTCTTATCTACTATTTAACCGACTTTCAGGAGGAGAAAGAGGTTCTCAATTCGATTGTTTTTCATTAGGACATTCGGCTGGGTGGGCTGGTTTTGTTGATTCTTTTTTTATTTGAAAGTTTGTCGTGCCTTTTTAATTTGGTCCAGTTCTGATATTGCCAAGAAATTCGTAGGAGTCTTAAATTTGCATAAGTATGTGCGCGATAAATGCTCGAATAACTCAATATCACATCCATTCCGATATTTTTTTTTTATTGTAGGTAGGCAAGGATTTGTCCGCTATCTAACCTGGTGGTAAGTGACGATGCGAACGATGGTGGAGCATGCTTACCTAGGTAGTGTCTATTCACTCGTTTTTTTTAAAGAGGGCCAGGTTCTACTTATATATTGGATGTACTTATATAGTAGGTACAAGGGTATTTTGTCATGTTTTGATTATAAGTTCCATGACAAAATAACGGTACTCTTCAACTATCAATATAATTGCAAGTGTCTTAACATCTGACATATAAAAAACACACTAAACAATTTAGGATAAAAATAAAAATTTTCACGACCGTCCAAATCAAATGTTAGAAATTACTTTTGTTTTAAAAGTTAATCCAAACTTTCCCAACTACATTTCTGTTGGTTGAAAATAAATAATGGATGAAGAAAGTTCCACATTACACTGAAGACAGTATAGCATGTTAATGTTAGTTCAACGGAACGGAAGCGGGCGGTAATTCGATGAAGTCGGGAGGGAAAACTCAATCAGCCGCTGTAGGAACTTCAATTTCCATTCGAAATATTGAATTAAAATGGCGTAGGATCTTTTGTTTCTTTCATTTTTTTGTTTTCGTTTCTGTAAGGTAGGTGTTTGATCTTACTTATAACGGCGTTGAGCTCTGCAGACTTCGGCGGGAAGTGGGGAACGGAGGTATCTTAATGGAAACGGAGTGTCCTAAGTTCCCTCTGCCACCCTGCTATGTGTATGATACAGCTTCTCGCTGTATCATACAATGCTGCTAAAAAAAATACCTATTAGTTCATTTACAGAGAGACAAAATAAATATTTCCGAGGTAGGTAAAATATTCTGCATTTCTGGAAAATAAAATCTTAGGCCAGTAGTGGTGCAGCACAAGCGTGTGACTGTAAACGCGACAGGGTGTGGTTCCCCGTTCGAGGAAATTAAATATTATTATTTTCATTATTCTGGTGTCGGGGTGATAGCGCAGCTTGGAGTTTCACCATGCCTTCAGAATGCCTTCAGAACGGAGTGCCTTAACTCTAGACTGCACTGCTACATGCGGGATAAAGCGTGAAACTAAACAAATAAGGTCCGATATTAAAAATAAAAATACATTAACCGCTATTTGATATTTTAAGAAAATATAACATAAATATAATTAATAGATATTAGAACACGCAACCTGTTTTTCAGTTGTAACTATTAGTTTATTAACCTCTGCTTACTATTGTAGGCTTCATAAAGTTCAGTACTTTAAAAGCAAATTAATAATTTATTCTTCATACCTCACATTCATATACAATGTACAGAAATTCCCCCTCCTTCCTCACAAACTATCTAAACATAGTTTTAGTTTTATTAAGTTTCGACTCGATCGAACTTTAACAAGGCGTCAGCTCTGAGACTCTTAAGACCGCGATCCGCCCCCGCTAACTTCCCTGGAAGCCTTTGGGATTGGAAAATATATAACGTTGGAATATTGCTATATTTTTATGTTGGACTTGGCTTCTGTTGTAATATAAATATGTATTATCTTTTTTTATGATGTTATAGGATAAAATGATTTTGGAATATTACGTGCTGTGTAGTACTGAACATTTTTTTTATGATTATATTACAATTTGTGTCCATTTTCATGTGTTATATCTGAATAACAAAGGAAAATAAACACTTTATTATTTAAATTTGCTTAGGTTAATATATATTGTTTTTGTTTTTAAATCTGCAATCAGTCGCAAGACTATAAGCAGATGTCCGTAGTGTAAATTGCGTTTAGGCGACGAGGCCAGCGAGTCGTCTGCCTTTTTATAGCACATCCCTCCTTTTCAGCCTTCTAGGAAAGGGTTTTAAAAGATCATTTCCTAGGACATTTGGATGGATCGAGAGACGGTACACGTACTTCTTTCTATGTTTTTCAATTTCGGCCTGAACTGTGGGAACATTAAGATATTCGTGGATCTCGTCGTTTTTTGAGAACCACGGGGTATTTGCTATATTATGCAGAATGTTATTTTGAACTCGTTGGATGCACATGATGTTACTTTTGCTAGCAGTGCCCCATAGGGGAATTCCATAGGTCCAGAAAGGTTTTAAGATGGAGTTGTAAATTAGCAGCTTATTATCAACAGATAGGACAGAGTTTCTACCCATAAGCCAATACAGACCTCGGAACTTGTGGTAATTTAAAATAGTTGTACTCGCTTCGACAGTACATATACTAAAATTGGAACGAATTTAAAATAAATAATGTTGAATAATTATATTAAAAAAAGTCTACTGATTTAAGATCAAAAATAGATTAATTTATTCCAAATTATCATAAAAGAAGGCCAATTCTTTAAAATAACTATAACGTTATGTTTAATTAACCCAACTTCTCTAATATACAACACTCGTAAACTATACTAAAAGTGAAGTAAATATCCATATCGTTGTTACGTGTACTCATTACTCGGGAACATGCAAACTGCATATTACATTGTTCGTAGTCATAGCTGCCGCGTAACTGGCAACCCCACGCTCGAACAAGAATTGGTCGTTACTACGAAATTTGTGAGATCTGTTAACTGACGTCGCAATCAGTGTTGCCAGTGCTTATAAACTTGTTTTTTACAATTAAAAATATTGCATTTTTTAATCTATTTTGTGTTTTGTTAGTGGAAAATTTGTTAGTTAGATCAGCTATTTGGGTTTTAAGACAGTTAGATTATCGATATACTTAGATTATCTATATTATGTGGGCTAAGCCAGCTTCACGTTGTATACCGCACATTGTAGGTTGGCAAAGGGAACCTGGTGTTAAGACACTTCGTTCTCATTAAGAGATTTCCGTTTCCCACTCTTCTTCGAATTATATCATTAGCATCACTCCGATGCTATAGCCTACGTTGGTGCAGCCCGACGTGATGTACTCCGAAAGTGGGGTACCCTGCCAGCTGCAGCCTGACGTGACAGTCCACATTGGCGATCCTCTAGGCTTCAGCCCGAAGCTATTGACGAGACAGAGGCAATGATCCATCCAACTCCATCCACGTAAAGCGGACACCCAACACCAAAGATTTGGTGAGTGCACATTCTAATCGGCTTCCCACAAGCGGGTCTCACCGGTTAGAATTTCAAGAGGCAATATACCACCAAACCCTTACAATGAGATTTTCGAGTCAAGATTGAAACAAGATTGATTGAAGAACGACAACAATACTGAAAAATGCGCAAACGCACACCGCAAACCGACGACAGTACAACACCGCATCGAGTTACGAGGTCCGGGTGAAGAAAACAACTTGTTGGATCAATTTAGTTTATAGGCATAATATTTTGTTTTGTTTATTTGATATTCTGTTTGAACAATTTTATTCCAAAGGGGGAGAGTATTGTAGGGGTATTGCAAAGTCTTATTATATTCTTGAAACGCGATGGTTGTAGCTTCGATTCCCGCTCGGGAAATGTTCATTAAGTTCGATGCCTCAATAAAAAATGCCTCCATTTCGGGCAGATAGTGGACGACGGAGTGTCTCGACACTAGGTTCTTCTTACTGGCTTCTCTGCATGCAAATCTCACGTTGGCCACTAAGTAATATTGTTAAAATGTCATTGTAAATCAAAGCAAACTTCCTAAAATGTACAGTAGGTTAGACTCACTACTACATTAGATTTTTTTTTGTGGTTGTTTCCCATTGTCAATTTTTGTGTCTTTTCCTGTACGCGCGTCTTTCCGAAGTCCTCGCTATAGGATACGGGCGACTTGAGTCAGACGAGCGCACTGATGGAGTTATTATTCCTATCTTTAAAACACGAGTGTTACTTTTGAGGCCTTTTACAATTTATATACAATTTATTTACAAGGCATTCACAGTTTACTTACAAGTTATTATTATAAGTAATGGTTTTTCTTTGATTACTATATACAGTTTTTTTTGGATTTGTGTCAAGGCTATAATTTGCAAGGTTATAATTTGCTTTGATAATGAATTAAAAGAGTCTACAGTTTCAGAGTGTTGCACAAGTTCGGGTGTTTTGTATGGATCAACATTAAAATATCTACAAATTTGTTCATGGTTTGTTCTGTTTAAGCATAATTTGTAGATTTAGATTTAGATTTTGTTTGTAGGTTTGTAGAATTTGCGTAATGTGAAATGAAGGCATACTATTGGTAAAGAATTTGGAAATGACGGCCAAATCTGGAAACCATTTCCTAGTAATTTCACCCTGTGCTGCATTTATATAAGCGTAGTAAGCGTTTAACACGCTATATCAGTATCCTGAATTTATTCGCTACAAATGCAATTGTGAAATTATGTGCCACTATTGTTTTGTAGCCTATTAAATAACCAAATTAAATATACAATAAATGAGTTGAATGTCAAGTCTCGTCTGATTAACATCGCTATAATACGCGTAGCCCACAGAGCCATTGTGGGTTGAGTGTCGGAGTTCAACGTCTCGTGCAGTCGAGCCCACAAGCCTCGGCCTAGGACCTCGGCCTGGATTTTAGATGAATGGAACATTAAAATATTCTTTCTAAATGAAAATATTCTAATGCAATTAAGCCATTTTTCAGTGTAGTTATGAAAAAATATCAGTAGCGTTAGTCCTACAGGAAGCTACCGCCGGTTTGTTAGGCAGTTCGATTGAGAAGAGCTGGCTCTCTCTCTCATATCTCCACTTTCCGCCTAAATGCGAGACTATACCATCAAATATATATGCAAAAAACTATTTGGTCTGCTAATGGTATAAATGGTCTATTCAATTGAAATGTGATTAATTGCAACCACTATCATCCGACAACGGTATATTGATCACAGTTCAGCTCTCAGCTATCCTATTGCGGTGTAGAGCTATTTGTAATACCCACTATTGACTTATCCGTAAGGGATATTAATGATCGCACTATTCCATCAAACTGTTGAGTTCCTAATTAATGGTTGGAGTTCTGATTCGTTTGGAGATAGAAGATTGTTTAATTATTTTTTTTTCAAATTGAAATTTGTGCCTTATTTTTGATCGAGGTATTTGTTATCTGTAACAGTTGGGTCTAAAACGTAATATGTAAAAATTACATTTTTCATAAATAACCCAGAACGAAAACCTAAATGATTTACCAATCATGGTCTAATTTAATAAGATTATGTGATTAGTTCATCCAAAGTTATCCAGATTTTTATCATTATATATGAATTAACAAAATATATATACTTTTTTTTGGTAAATCGGTGGATACATCCCGGACATAGGGTAGATACAGGAAATCTGTGAACCTAATGTTAAGACTCCTTTTTAAGACAATTCAGTTCTTCACTTTCCTCCAAATTCTGGAGCCATGGTGTGATCAGTGGCAGAACTCAATGGCGAATACTTATAAATAAAATCAATCTCATCTATCACGACATAAGTCCAAATGAGAACTTTTAGAAATAGTGATTGCACACGAATCCTCATTTCTATTGGATGTTTAAACCTATAAGCCCAGAAAGATGCGAGGCCGTGTCCAATCGAATAAGGTTTTTCAATTAATACCCTCCTTCCGACCGCTATTGGTATCGCATTGACCCAATTCCCCTCCACCGCTGACCTCCCCAGCGTTTTATGTAAAGCGTCCCGATTGCCCTCCCTCGTTGACTTTTATTTTTTATGTTGGCATTAAGTATATCTGTTATGTTTTAGTATTTTAGGGTAGGATAGGAAAGGTAAAGTGAATCTCTCGGTATTTTATATTTGTTATATGGGATTACAATTTGCAACTCACAATCAGTATATGTTTTTCCAAGTAATGAGTGGCACATGCTGTAAAAAATCTCTTCAAAATGAATAACAACTGTACGAGCTTTTATTGATTTTTAATAAAACATATTTCAATTAGCCGTTACCTTTGATTGAATATAAAGTGTCTCACTGAGCAAAACAATCATACATATATTTTCTCCATCTAATTAGATAAACTGTAGTGTTTGGTTTATCCAATCAGACCACACATGCTCTAAATGAGCAGAAACCTATGTAAACATTAGATAATTCATTTACACAATGCGGAACAAGTACAATTTAGACACAAAAAAAATGTTTTTGGTTGAAAAAAACAATTTTGAAAGGAAGGTTGAAAAAATTTTTTGGTTGGTCGGCACTAATCTCAGGATCTTTTGCATTTAAACTTATTTTTTGTATAGGTAGTCAATTTATCGAGGAAGGATATAGGCACAACAATCACTTAAATCATCCCGATATAACCCTTTGTTTGGTTCATAAGTTTTACTTATTTCCATTGGAGGAAGCGGGCGAAGTCACATATAAAAGCTAGTATTAAAAATATAAGAAAAGACACAGTGCTCTTACTGTTAAACTTATTTTGCTTATTTGTACGCAAAACAAGTTTAAATATGATGGATGTAGCGAAAGTTTCTTAGATAACCACATCCGTCTTCATGAATCCATTTATTTATTATGCTATAACGTGTACTTTTATGTTTTTCTTCTTTTCAACTTATTGTTTTCTTTAAAAATATTTATTTATAGATTGTAGGTCAATTTATTATAAATTTATAACTATAAAAGAACAGCGATGGTGATGGGTTCAAATCGCTAATTTGGAAAACATATTAACGACGTTCAATAAAGATGGTGATATAAAATTAAAAAATATATATTTTTTTTATTATCAAGCTACATAGGCTCATAGTTGGTTACTGCAATGACTTAAGTAAGAACTATGTTAGTAAAATAAAATACAAAAAGATAATAAATATAATAATACATATAATAACTTAAAGAAATAGCTACAACAGGGAGATTGCCCCGGTTATATTTTGCACATGCAACCTAATAAACCTCCCTATTGTCGGCCCATCCACTCTATTTGCAAATACCTTCAAATTCAAATTCAAATTCAAAATATTTTTTATTCAAATAAACTATAAAAGCACTTTTGAATCGTAGAATGTACACGTCAACAAAAAAGCTACCACCGGTTCGGAAGGCAGTTCTGCTGAGAAGAGCCGGCAAGAAACTCAACAGTTGCTCTTTTCAAAGTCAATGGTATATTTTACTATTACATTAGCTGGCAGCTGTCCTGCCTGACATTCAATAGACATTAATTCCATACATGTTTATCCTCTAAATATGATGTTGATGATGGATCTTCAGGATGATGTTGGTGCTTGCCCTTACCCTTTGTATAACCGTTGCCACCTTTTTACGCATTCTCGCAAAATAATCATTTGTGTGAGCATCTGCAGGAAACTAAACATTATTATAATATAGGTATGTAATTTATTAAATCGCCTTAGATAAAGATATGGTATAGAGTTGTTTTTCCATTATTTCCATTATTATTTCGCTCATAATGTGTAAAAATAAAACAACATATACCATATATATTAATATTAGTAAAAATTTCGTCAAAATAGCTAGATAATAGATATATATCAGAATTTAATTTATCGTACAGGAAATTTGTACGCTGATATGTCCAAACCGCTACGCCTACACCGCTCCCAGGGGGACCATACGTTTGTGTTTACAGTCAATCGAGGTTCCCTTTCCCGAAGTAATGTGAATACGGTAGTTCACAGTGGATCCCTTGTGTATATTTAATAATGTTTTTACATTGTGGATATTTGTATTATTTGTAATTCGGATAAAACTTTTGACAATATTATGAAAAACCATCATGTGAAAGCAGCGGCGGTTGTCATCTCCGCCATTCAACACGCTATGTCTGGAAAGTTGGATGGAAAGTGGGAAATGGAGTGTCTTAACACTAAGTTCCCGCGCGTTGTTTATTTATTTATTATTAATAATTTATAAAATATCATTCACTTAATAAGAAAATGGCTACTTTTATAATATAATTTATATACATTTCTTTTAATTTGCAATAAGAATATACATCCCTTGACCTATATATTTCTTCATATGAAGCATAATTAAGGAAAAAATAGCAACGTTTTCGGACTGTACTATCTAAGAGAACCAGTGCACGTTAATTAAAGAGCTCTCTCTGGGTTTCATAATACTTGTTTCTTCTAAACATAATAAATGTTTGTTATTCTTTTCATATTCTCATATAATCTTGTCAATTACTCTATTTTTCTCTATTCTTTTATTTTAAGAACACGGTGATGGTTTCGACAGCTCACTTCGGCTAGAACACTTAACTTGTTGTGAAGGCACATTATGGCATTTTTTTATGCTCTGACTTCTCTGACTATCCAACATAAAAAGTTGTTTTCAAATCGAAGCAGTGGTTTCTGAGATTAGAGCATTCAGAAAACTAGCTCTTCAGCTCTATAATATTAGTACAGAAATATTTTAAGTGTATTAGTTTAAAACAATTTTGGTTTTGATTTAGGATATGATTTATTCAAACTGCTAAGAGTTTTGCCAAAGCTATTCGACCTTGCTTCTCGAATAAGCAACTTGCTATGTCAACTTTGAATCGGGTCAAGTGTCTTTTTGGACTCTACATAGAATATATTAAACTTAAAATTGTATCTTTTGGATCTTTTTGGTATAATATATCATTATGTGATATATAATTGCAATTTTTCAGTGTACAGTTTTTCTTAGTTAAATAACTGGGGTGGGCATATGAATTCTGCAGTATGCACGGTCCATCCGGCCCTCCCCTATTCTTACGTCCTTGTTATTTATTCCACACATTTTAAAGAAAAAATATTTTATTTTGAAAACATGTAATTTGAATGTAGCATGATTTGAACCAGACCTCTTGGAAATCGTCCAAACACATTGACTACTAAGCCATATGTTTAGTAGATTTTATTTAAAATTTATGATTTTTTATATCCTTTGCTACAAAGAATCGTAAATAAAAAAAATTTATAAATAATGCTAATATGATTTCTTTTTCTGATAAATTTAATTATTCAATCAGAACTGTGTGAAACCCTTGTTTAAAGTGTTATTAGAAGGTTTACTAATTTTGTATAAGGAAGGAGGAAGTTCATAAAAATACTCTCAAATTGTTTATTCTTTTGATCACAATTTTCTTTTACCTTTAATAATTTTATTTGAATAAAAACAATTATATTAATTGAATTTTATTGACTCAGTTATATTAATAGAATCGAAAGGTCGCCCGCTGCTCTGTTTAACTAACCTATTTAGGATATATTTGCTCTAACCCTCTGATGAAAGGTGTGATATAATTACACGTGAATGTAAATGTTTGTATGGAGTATGTTTATGTTAAATGTAGGGCGTGATAAATATGTAGAGTGTTAGGAAGGAATGGGAAATAAAGTGATTTGTCACATTTTCTCCATTTTCTCTTTCCGTTTATAAATGACCTTGGCTGTAAACAGTGGTTTATTTAAATCGTACAAATGTGGAATTCGGTTTAAGAAATATGCCTTAAGAAAAATGTAAGCAATCCATACATTTTTCTTTTTTTTTTTTTCATCATTAATCCAGAGGATGCCTTGACTCATATCTGTCCGATATTTGTTTGTGGGCATACGGGTACGCGACCCCGAATTAGCAATTAAAGATTCCTTTAGTCGAAGCCTATTTAAATAAAGTAGGTGAATTTGGATTCTGTCCAGTCTCGTCGCCAAGTCTCGTGCGAATCGATTTCCTTCTCCCACTTAGGTGGTAAGTCAATATTCTGAGGGGTAAGTGGGTTGCCTAATCTTGTATAGTTCAGTTGAAAAGGGACTAAGTGAAGTACATTTTAAGTACTACGCGAGGTACCTTTGGCCTTTATTACCCCTTTGATGCTCTAATTTTTTCACTTGAAAAGGTATTTTATATAACAAATCTTATGATTTTTTAGTTTTACGCTGTATCTCTCAAATAGTAATAATAATAGGAGGGTAGTAGAGAACCTAGTTTTAAAACTCTCCGTTTCTATTTGGGCACTGCCGTTTCAGCCAAATTCTGGAGGCACTGGCTGTTGAGTAGCGGAAATCAACGCCGTTACCTTGCAACGAGAACGAGGAAACTATAAAATATATCATTTCCCTCTAGTGGAAATCGAACTCACAAAATGTCACGTTTACAGAGGCACGTTTGTACCCCTGCGCCAGTACTGGCCTCAACAAACCTTACGGCTGTTATTATGAAATAAATATTTTATATCTTAAAATACTGATTATGGTATTTTATCATTATTTGATAAGAAAAGTTGTTTATGTTTCTGTCCTGTTATATTATGTTGGTATTTGTCCCTATTCTCCCTCAAGAATTTCATATTTCTATATATATATATGACGATTTCTTAGTAAATTATACATATGATTGCTTATTAGAAATTATATTCTTACTTTAGTACAAAAATAACATACTAATAAATGGTAAAATACAGCCTTTCTTCGCAATTGTTGCCCCAGAAATAGGGGTCGTTCCACAGTAGCAATATACGAGTATAGCGGGGTTTATTTTTGGTCCGGCCTTATTTATTAGAATCGAGATAAAAATGTGCTTGATATTTCTACCGTATTTTTCTTTTCGGTTAGACATAGGTACCTTGTTGCGTATGGGATTTTTTTGCTGAGTTTAGGAAGTGTTTATGAAGTGGAAGTGAAAATGTTTATTATTTTCAGCTTCACGATGTATCCCGCACACAGCAGGGTACGCAGAGAGAACCTAGCGTTAAGACACTCCGTTCCCCACTTTCCGCCGAATTCTGGAGGCATTGCGTGTTGAGTGGCGAAACTTATCGCCACCCTTTGCCTCGTTACCTGAGCGAGGAAATGAAGATATATAATATTTCACTCCTCTTAGTGGGAATCGAACCTACAGCCGTCGTGTTTACAGTCTATTACTAACTTTTATATCTAGAGTTTTTAGAAGTAAAAACTAAATGGACTAATTCCATAAATGTTTTCTTTGATGTTTTGACTTGCCAACAGCCGGTCCACACCCCCCTAATTACAAACATCGTTTACTCCTGACCTTTTTGGACTTAGACAAATGTGTCTTCTGAGCACTTTAGATTAATTATTTAAAAGCCCACATATAACGTCCTTCGTTGGATGGATTGGATGTAATTTTTATTATCTTATATTTTATGTTATTTTTATTAATGTGATAGACCTTAAAATATTTCACGATAAGTCTAAATTCTGATTATTGATAATTATAAAAATAAATATAGTAAGGTTCCTTTTTGTGGACAATTTATTAGCGATACATGTTTTTCTATTAAAATTATTAGTCAGGGAGACTCGAAAGACTTTTTTTTTTATTTTAATGATATGGACTTAACAAGAATGTAAAAAACAGTTTTACAGCGTGATAAATATACATTTATATACAATACCCCTTATTATATACCTACCGTATGGTATATGGTATTGGGTAATGAATTGTTCTCATTTCCTGGCCTTGCGACGAAATTTGATTTTTAGTACTGCCTTATCTCTGATTTTGGTGTCAACTAGACAACGGAGTGTCATGACACTGAGCTCTGTCTGCACCTCTAACTATTAGCGGGATACAGCGTGATATCATTTACAATATCACGCTTAATAATGTAAATAATGATAAATAAAATTAATTAACAAAAAATCAAACAAAATCTTATATCTATACCTACTTAATATAATAAAGCGGAAGAGTTTGTTTGTTTGTTTGTTTGTTTGTTTGTTTGTTTGTTTGAACGCTAAGATCTCTGGATCTACTGGATCGATTTACTTTGTTTTTGTTTTGTATGAAAGCTGCATTCTTCAGAAGTGCTATAGGCTATATAATATTACATTACACATATATACTAATAAATTAAAATACTTTCTAATTTGACATGCAATTTATTCTGCCATGTTAATAACAACCGTCGTCGCTACGCGACCGCGTTCGTTACCGCGTCATTTTGATATTCATCCTTATGAAAATAAATATAATAGTCACTTTTAGCATTTCATCTAGATTGAAATTATATTTCTATACAAATTATATTCTTATATTTCAAGCAGGCGTAGCCGCGTCCGGGTCCGCTAGTTTTATATATAAGCGAAATAGTCGTTTTCCTACATTCTGCTAATAAAAATCCTCAAATAAGATGAAAATAAATTTTCTTGTTAAATTACGTAATATATATCTCGAGAGGACGGAATCGAGGAAGCTGGCTCCATACGACGATGTGGGCGTCACTTCAGCTATATAATTTTCATCACTGTCGCTTCGTATCTATTCAAATCCTTTCAGATAACACATAATAGAGTGCAGATTGGGATATGCTTGCTTTGTCATATACGAGGTTGTTATCTTTTCCTTTTTTTATTTGGTATATTTGTGTGTGTATTTAATTTTAGTAGTTTTTTAATATATCTTATTTCTCCATATTTCAATTACCTATTATATATTAAGTGTGAAGTGCGAGAGAAATACTTGTTGGTTCAATTTGTTCTACTTGAACAAATAAGAAAATAAAGTACCATTTCTGATCTGTATTAACAATGTTTATTAATTATTCTTTTAAATTATTGAAAAAAATATAAAAAGTTTAATTGGTTTTACGATATCATAAACGTTATGAAGAGGGTTCTTACAGCACTTCCTCCTTCCTTGTTATTTAAGAGCTTTGAGGTCAAGGTTCATTGATTCTTTGTGCCGCAATCATTTTTATAATTGCGACTTTTCATTTGCTGTTAAATTTGAGTCTCGAAAATAATGAGATTTTAAAATTATACTATAATTTTCTTCTTTTTATTGTTAACATCTATTTAATTCTTGGTTTTTTATTCTTTTTTTTAAAAGATTTACACGTAGCTCGCGAATCGTCAGCAGAAAGAACTATGTCTCTCAGTCCAAAAATTAACAATTACCCCGAATTAAGATCCGAATTCAAAACCACCGATACTACGGTTAGACGCTGTCTTATTGGGCCACGATGGCGTTATTTACTTGTAATATATAATATGTCATTTCATTTGGATAGATATCCAAAAAGCATTTTCTTGAAAGTGAAATAGCCACATAAAAATGAAACTCACTAACCTAACCATCTACAATCAATAATTTCCACATGTTAAAAATACAAATTTGTATTTCCAACAGGAAAATAAAATTAAAATTTCATCAAACCAATAAGCGTTTTAGAAGGATGTAATCTCAAATCGATAACAATGAGAAAGGGAAGTATTAAGAATTTGTTTACTGGTAAACTTTGTTCAAGTATTTCGTGAATGCTTTTCATGTAATATTTCTGGATTAAACTCTTTAAAGGGATTTACGAAGGCGTCAGCTGGAACAACACTGAAAATTGGGACTGTAATTTCTCTCTGCATATTGAGTACTTCTTTTGTTTTACGAAATTTAAAGAATGATTCGTGAGAGTTGAACGTGTTTGATATTTAAAAAATAATTTAAAAAATAAATCATGTATGGTGCATACCACAGCGTAGGCTTAGGGAACCTAGTGTTAAGACACTCCGTTCTCAACTTCCCGGCGAATTGTTTGATATTTAGGGTAAAAATATGTTTTTCTGTTTTTTATATTTATATTATTATTGAAGTGTTCTTCTTAATATGTATGGTTATCATGGAGAAATTTTAAATTAAAGGAATCCGTGTTTACATTTGCATAGATAAAAAATTTCGACCTAATCGCATAATATACGGAGGATTAGAGGTTACGTGCGCGTAAAAATACGTAACTTCACGCGATGAGCTGACGAATCGGACGGCGAGCGCTCCCAACGGCTATCGAATTAAAATTAAATCCGCGTCGGCGATTGGTCGACGGTCGCCGGGAGCGAGGGGAGGGGAGCAGAAAGAGGGGAAGGAAAGGGAGGGGGGAGTTACGGAGCGCGATCAATACGCCAAGTTACGTAAGCCGGCGCCTCTACGCCTCTACGGTCTACACCTCTACGCACTCTTAATGCTGAAGTAATTGAGGAATTGGGTGGAAATGAACTTGTATTATTTACTTTTGTATTAATTATGCTTTTTTTTTAATATGCTTTGGAAATCGTCGTGGCACAGCGTCGGATTGCGAACGCAACGGTTGTACGCTCGAGTCCTTGGGAAAATGATTATTCTCTCTGGTTGGTGTGATTTTGAAAATTGAAGAACGGAGAGTCTGATTATTAGGTTCCCGTTACCTACTTAGCTATGCAGGAAAAAGCGGGAAGCTACTTTTTTAATATTCTTTGGGCTTAATTAGTCTATGGGAGTAATTAATTTCGTTTTTCATTATAATCTCTGATGATATAATAAATTCTAAGCATTGAAGTGTGTTATTTTGTAATAAATATTAAATTATATTACCGGATTCTATTAGTATAGGATTCATTATTAATGAATTCATTACAGCATGATGTTGGAGAGAAACGATTATGTGATTAGATGGTTTGAATTGATATCATTAATATACATAATATGTAATAATTGTTCTGTACATGTTTAATGAATATTTAATATTTTTATATTGAAAAGTTTTTTCTTCTTTTTTTTATTCACAAAAAAAAAGAAAGGAAAATAGTATTTTGTATGTACCTTTATCATTTAAGCATTAATATAAGCTTTTGGAATAACATTTCAAAATCAGATAGATGCTCTCACTGCCGCGTAGTGTCTACTATTTAATTTATGACTTTTGTGACCGACGCCTTTGTGCTGGGACTGTTTACGATCCTATTCAGTAAAAGTTTAAAACTTATATATACTACATATGAAAATTTTACTAAAAGTTGTATATATACTATATATAAAACTTTTACTAAAGTAGACTTAACACAGCCAATTTTTTTGTGAATCTACTTTACTTAAAATAACTTTGAGGCGTTAAGGGCGGGTGAAACTCTAGATCACCAACAGTGTCTACGATACTTTGTCGGTTATATATGCTGTTTTATAGTTTTCACGTTATTATTACTTAATTTTAATTGACTATTTGTTTTTAGTATTATGCTGGGATACAGCACATAGCAGGTTAAGCCGAGGTAACCTGGAAAACTAGTGTTTACCCAGCCCGTTCCTATCAGGACACTACCGTTCCCCACTTTAAGTCGAACTCTGGAAGTATTGCGAATGAAAATCTTTTGTAAGTATAATTACACAGACAATTTATTATTAAAACATTCATCTTTATGTTGGTGATATTTTTTTACAAAAATAACGTAACAGAGTCATTTCTTGCGTGACATTTGTAATTTAACGCAATCTCAAATGCGGATATGACGTGTCGTATATTTCCTTTGTTTCCCGTTCAGTATGTATTTATATTCACATTTTTATTTTTATATTACAAAGGGATTAATAATATTCACTTAATTTTAGCTTAAAAAAGCTAGAATGTTAAAACACTCTGTCTCTACTTTCCGACCAATTTTTGACTGTGTGACTGGCGGAACTTTAACGTCGTCTTCGTGTCAATGATTGGAGAATTCATATAATATTTTGCCAGTATCTAGCCACGTCGACTGCGGCATCTGTTGCCTCCATCAGATCGTCATGTAATTCGGATTTTATGGAAGAAAAACCTTCGATATTAATAGATATTACCGTGAGAGCTGCTCGGTAAGGGTTAAGGTTAGATTCGTCACAATCGGCGTGGTCACTTGTTTGGCCCTGAGAAGGGCAGTTACTGGCTTTTTGAACATTCTAATTCATTGTGGGGACAGGATCAGTCAGCCTAGGCCCTGCGTTACCGGACCTAGCTGCTTCCAGGGTGCGCCACGTGGAGGCTCCTATCGTGCACCCCACTCAACGTCGTGATTTGTCTTATTAGCAGAATCTACAGCCATCGCGCTTACATTCAGCTAAGCCTTAATAATATTTTCATTTTATTATCTAAAAATAATATAAGGTTTACAAAAATATATTTTTTCGGCAACGGACCGTTTCCATTAAATACTCCCTAACGAGTTCAGTAAGTCGATAAAAGACTTTTGTGCCTTGTCAATTATTTTGCTCCAGTTCGGCGGCTGCGATATTGTTCTTATGAAAGACATTTGTAATTTGAAATGGGAAATTGCTTTTTTCTTTCTAAATGTCAAATAAATAGGAATTTAGTCTTAGTTATCATTAGGTTTTGGTTAAGGAGTTGCTATAAATAATATTTTATTTATAATGTATTTCGTACTGTATTTAGATTACAGATGATAATTATTTTTCATACTTCCTCGAAAAATGGACTGTCGAATTAGTAGTAGTTTAGCTTTCTGATAATTTCAACGGAATGTCTTAGTGGGAACGAAGTGTCTTGGTATACTTGGTTTCCAGGTACCCTCTACCTACCCTGCTCTGTGCAGAATACAGCCTGAAATTCATGGAAACAAATTCAAATTCAAAATATTCTTTATTCAAATAAACTTATTATAAGCACTTTTGAATCGTCGAATGAACATATGAATAAAAAGATACCACCGGTTCCGAAGGCAGTTCTGATGAGAAGAGCCGGCAAGAAACTCAACAGACAATATAATAACTCAATTTATCTAAAGCTGTGACTTGAATCTTTTCACAACCAAATTGACGATAGGGATATATGTATGTATATAGTAATATTCAGAACCATTCGAAAGAAAACATCTTATCTTGATAGTTGTATAAACATATAAACCTCCTATATATTTATATTTGGTAACTTCTATTCTCGGATATTCCAAATATTTGCTTAACTCTCGCACAATAGACGGAATACCTCGCAAACTTACCTCTAAGTGAATTAAGTGGAGTGCGAATTACGCTTCATTATACCCTATAGCGTTAAGTCAATTGAATCTTGTTGGCGTGCTGGGGAAACTATCGATTCTTAATCTTAGTTGAGCTGTATACCGTTTGGCAGATCTTGAAGAATTTAACAGTGTTATTTGATTGAAATTAATGCCTTAGTAGGATATACATAGGTACGTGTATTATTTTGCAAAATTAATTCAAATGTTACTCTAAAATGTTTGTAAATACAATATTTATATTTAGTGTTTATTTACGACGATGACCGTTGGGGTAAGCGCATTCTAGAGTGGAGACCACGCCTCGGTAAGCGTATTGTAGGACGTCCTCCAGCTAAATGGGGTGACGATATTCGCAAAGTGGCGGGCAACGGCTGGATGCGAAGAGCTGAAGGTCGAGCTCAGTGGCGTGCCATTGGAGTAGCCACTAACTATAACTACCTACCTATAAATTCACTACCTACCTATAATTTCACTAACTATAAATATATAACATTCTTCCCTTTTATTTAACTGTTGCATCCTAAAGAAAAGGTTTATAATTCACCCGCGAAATGGGACGCAACATTTTCGACCGCCCTGACCGTGATAGTCGACAAGGCTCCCTCTTCTATGTTCCTCCCATCATCCGCAGAAGCGTCACCTTCATTGACGCGAGACAGTGAGTTTGGCAGTGAGCATCGGCAGCGCCGATGGCGATGGCACTGGCTCGTAGCCGTCAATCCCTTGTTTTCTATGACCAGAGTCGGCGAGTTCAACGGCAGCGACGACATTTATAAAATTTGAATCTTTCACCAAATCCACATCTTGGTGAAAGGTGAAAGATTTGGTGAAAGATTGATTGATTGTGAAAGAAGTGATCGTCCAGCAGCTGAAGTATATCTTCAAAAGGCACCGCCTGGATTTCTTTGGGTAAAGCCAAATTTACTGCGAGTTGATACGTAGCCTCGCTGAGTGGGCTCAGTAATATCGTCCTTCGTTTCACCCCCGACGAATCTGTAGCGTCGTTTATATCGTTCCCAATAAACCATTGAGTTAGACGTATATATAACCATTGACTTGTATATTTGCCAAGTTTGAAAATTGTGGTCAAAATGCGACAATACGCCAAAATGCGACATTTGGAATTTAACGGACTTCTTGAAAACTTCGTGACGCCTTAGCATCATTATAATGCTTTACAGTTGAATACTTCGAGTGCTTATTTCGCAAGTTTTACGGACTCGAGCCTCCTTTTCTGAGATCTGGGGTCGCGAACCCACATATGGCATTTTGTGACTCATCATCATCAGAAGGCGACGATAATCTTTCCGACTTTCGTCGACGCTTACGAGAACTCAAATTATTATTATCGTCAGATTTTTTTCTTTTTCTATTTTTACAAGTAGAACTATTTGTTGACGTTTCCTTTCGCCGAATAAGTACGGAATAAGATCAACTGGAAATAAACTGGCTTATAATAAATATATTTATAATAAGACTATATATTAAGACTATATACTCAAACGCGGTTTTGCTCGCTNTTTCTTTTTTGGCGTGGGGAGACTGAGACTTTGATTAGTATTATTATTATTATTGCAAAATATATTTATTGAATTCTTGCCACTTATTGTGTTTTTATATTCACTAACAAAATGGTGTGCAAATAAATTACAAGTTTCACTAGATGTGTTTCGTGACGCCTTAGCATCATTATAATGCTTTATAGTTGAATACTTCGAGTGCTTATTTCGCAAGTTTTACGGACTCGAGCCTCCTTTTCTGAGATCTGGGGTCGCGAACCCACATATGGCATTTTGTGACTCATCATCATCAGAAGGCGACGATAATCTTTCCGACTTTCGTCGACGCTTACGAGAACTCAAATTATTATTATCGTCAGATTTTTTTCTTTTTCTATTTTTACAAGTAGAACTATTTGTTGACGTTTCCTTTCGCCGAATAAGTACGGAATAAGATCAACTGGAAATAAACTGGCTTATAATAAATATATTTAATAGCTTTATATTAAGACTATATACTCAAACGCGGTTTTGCTCGCTTAGAGGATAGCGAAAGGATAATGTATATTTTTTTTTAATAAAAAGTATCCTATGTCTATAATCTAGTTTCGGCGTGAAGGTGTAACAAACAAACAAACTTTCATTCACATGCATAATATTAGTATGATAGTTCACTACCTAGCTTTATATGCTAGCATGCCAAATAGAATTACACTAAATATATTTATATACATACATACACCTACAATTATAAAATAATCATCAGCTACAAATACACAACATAATATGGAATAGATAAACAAAATAAAAAGAAATAGGAAAAAATATAAACAAATAGGAAATGTTATAATAAGTAAATATATAGTAAAATAATATACTTTAACTTAAGGTTTCTATCATTGTTATGGTTTTTTAAATGTTAATGGAAGAGCGGAGTCTCCTGGTACAGGCAATAACATGCTTAAAAGGAGGGTCCAATCACTAGTGGATTTTGTAAGAAATTTGCTTAATAAAGTATTTATTATTTATTATATTATTTATTTATATGTAAAATATAAATTCACTTTTACAGAAAGATAGAGTTTGTAAATAACAATTGATATAAATGGTGTAACTTTTATAATGGTTTCCAGTGGCGCGACCACCGTTAGTGCAAAGTTTTGAGTAACCGACTTTGTTTCAGAGTGGTAATGACTTTACCACCTATTTATTATGGGAAATTCGATTTTACGTAAATTGAAATAGTTTAACGTGACTTTTGAACTTGATTACATTTCAAAGGCTAGGACTATTTATAGAATTGAATTCTATTTATTTATTATTATAGAATATAGACTTATATATGTGTTTATATATGATTTTTTTGTCGTTGTGGAGAATAGATAGATAGATAGATAGAAAACTTTATTGCACACAAAGCTAATACAGATGACAATAAAGGACAATCTTAAAATAAATACAGAGCGTGCAAAGGCGGTCTTACTTCTGATAGCAATCTCTAACAGACAACCGTTGACGAAAGAAATTAGTCTAATTTAGTGATTCTAGTAATTCTAGTCTAGTTAGAATGTGTATTAAGAACGAGATTTTTGTTTTAGATGTACTTTTGGGAATAAGTAATGGTACTTTAGAACATTTCACGCATTATCACGCACATAAGAAGGTAAGCACAGCGACTTGAGAGTCGACTAGTCTTAGAAGTTGGTTCCCACTACTTTTTTTTCGTTCCGTGAGAAAAGCCCCAATTTCCGACGGCGGAGTTTTGGAGGTATTGCGGATTAAGTGGCGGAACTCTATTTCTTGCTGCTGCTTGCTGAACCTACAATCTACATAGAATAGTAGGTGACACGACATCATAAAACAATTTTGTTGACTAAATTCAACATGCACTATAACAAATAGAGTGCCTTTTTGGAAGAACAAAACTGTATATTCCATTTTGTAGCGGAAACCATGAAACGTGAGTTGAAAAGTTGGCACCGGACCAGCTCTTGAATTTATAATTCTATAAGTTGTCTGTATAATTTATCGTCGGCGCTCATTGAAATCTGCAATTTCTGAACATTTGCACTCAACAGTGCTATAATGTAGGTTTTGTTTTTTTTTATTGCACTTTTTCTTTGTAAAATGTTTTTTTTTATTTTGACAAATGAGACAGCTTTAAAATATACCGTCAGTCATGCTTAATACGTGTTTAACAAATTGAATTTTATTCTGTTCTCCTGGATTTTAATATGCTCCTATATTTAGCAGTAGACTTCGAGAGGTTTGTTTGTTATATTAGATTTCTGTTTTCTTCTTTCTTTTATAAGATTTGATCTCATATTTATCGCATAAATAATTAAAGTAATAAAATAACTTCATAAATGTCCGTCTCCTTTATTCAGTCTTATGAAGTCAATAATATTATTTGATTTAAAGCTTTTACCGTTTGAACACTTGAAGGAGTACGATGTTGAGTGCACAAACAATTGGTGAATCGAAAGCTGAGAGCGTTCCCTATCTCAGTGAATTTATACAAGTTCAGTAAATAACGCAGTTTTTTTATTCCTATTTCCTTTTTTTAACTTTGTTTACTAAAGTAGTTGTTGAGTGAAGAATTTTTATCAATACAAGTCTCTCAATTTGGATTTCGGTCCCAACAATGGTAGCTACCAAGCTAAAAGTCAATTTGTTTTCTTGACATCTCTTCCTAGCAAAACTGCTTGTATTAAGCTTTATGTCCATAATATATGTTTCGACGATTGAAAATGACTTGAAAAAGTCTATTCTAATTAGGACCTATTTGTCATTGTCATGGAACAAAAAGCACTAGTGTTCAAACCCTCCGTTCTTCTCTTGAAATAACAACCTGGATTCGACACGTGACGGCGAAGGCTGCCGAATAAATTGACATGTCACAAAGCATATCACCTATTGTGTCAAATTGCGACGGTTTCCCTTTTACTCTTGTAACATATTGCTTTCAATAAAGTTGGTCGTTCCCATTGGTGGAGATAATGCGTATTGCCAATAAATAATGGAACACCTACGAAGTCGTTTCAGACAAGTTATTTCTTGTCATACTGTTGTCTATATATTTATATATGTTATAAATGTGTGTACGCATATAAAAGTCTTGCGATACGTACTTAGTGGCTGAAATGTGATACTGCTGGACATAAAAACTTGGCATGTATGTAGGTTAGGGAGTGAAGGGTAGCACTGAGAGTGGAGGAGAAGGGGACATTTCTAGAGTTCCTATGGGAACGGCAAAAACGAGTTTTTCCACTTTACATCTTTGAGTCCAGTGCCATCTAAGCTGCGGACAATGATGCGGACAGAGATGACAGAAGTACATAGCTATATAGGTACTTTAGGGAAGCTGTCATTTTCTTAAAATAATATTGAAATATTAGTTGAGGAATCCGTATCCGAATAAATTTATATGCAGTAAGTCTAATTCAATCCAATTTTAAATCCTTATGAAACAACTTATTAAAAAAGTTAAAAAAAAATTGTAAAAATCAGTAAATTTACATTTGAGTAGTTTGATGTTTTTCACGAGCCTATATAAGTCATATCCTTTGCTCTTCTATGTTCATTCTGTCGTATTTTCCACTGGTTACATCTCCTTTTATAACATAGTCGCTTAAATGTCACTATATTTTTAATTCTTATGAGTGATTGACTTAGTTACCAGTCTCTCGACGTTATTCTGGAGGTTGGGTCACTGGGCGCGTGACTGGACGCGACGGTTGTGGATTAAATACCCTCTCGGGGGTGATTGTATTAATTTCTATTTTTAATTCCTTCGTCTGGTGTGTCTGCGTAGCGCTACTGAACGAAGTTTCTCTGAATTAAGGAAAAGTGTCCTCTGCTTAATTATATGAGAAAGATACGTGAACATTAAAAAAAAGATATTAATGAGGAATTGAGGTTGTGACGTTGAGACCCTCCGAACCCTCCTGCTTTGAAGAATTATTTCAACGAACTTTTAAAATCTCATCTATTATATTCTACAGTTAGCGAAGAAACTATTAATAGATACATCTCTTTGAGGGAATGCTTCGTGTAAGTTCCTTCGGCTGTAATTGCTGTCGCGCCAATGCCTCGACAATAGAATCTGTAGAAGTAATTCCAACAAGTATCTTTTGTTCCACCTTTTAGTACCACTTCTCTTTAATATAAGTATATTTATAGTCGATGTGTTCTTTATTGTATTGCTCGTTAAGATTTAAGTGCCTTTTTAAGTGAAGACCGAGTGCTGGTTCATCTTTAGTTTGCTGGTTATTCTTGGTGTATTATTTCGAAGTTTGCAGAGGGACTCTAGAAAGAATGTAGTTTTTTTTATTTAGCCTCAAGCTGTTTACTGTAGGGTAGGCAGAGGGAACCTGAGAACCTAGTGCTAAGATGTTGCGTTCCCAATAAGACATTTTCCGCCGAATTGTGAATAATAAACAGTTTTCCGTAAGAGATCTGAAGTCAATTATATCTTGTGTTGTTGTGTTGTTTTTCTATTTTTCTCTAGAAGATTTCAATAATAAAACGTTATTTTTCATCACAATTTTATTACGTTATATTCGACCACTAGTAGAACGGATTGATTTAATACTGCATTTTGTCTGACTACCCAATTATATGCAGGAGATACCTAAAATAATAAATGTTTTTTTTGTCATATTGCAATCAAAGGAAAAAAAACTTAATAATAATCGATAGTAAAATCCCCCATGTGAGAATGAGAACTGAAACCATCACATATTTAATGGTTATGTGCAGTCAATAAAAACACTACGTCATGATACCGATGACATTGTATATTCATAACATCTGCACGAAACGCCCATAAATTCTAGACTATTAGGTTTTATGTCAGAAACTTCATATCTAGTCTAGCTCTCGTCGTAGAACATTTGTAGCTAATTAATACTGGAGTAGAGACAATGTTGCCATGTCGTTTTATTAAAACTAGCTACAGTAGGGTTGACGAGGCGTGGCCTTCTGAAATTAATTGGAGTGGCTGCGCAGATTTGATTTTAGTATTTTTCTTACGTTTAATTATTTTGAGGCCAGTAGTGATGTGGCCAGGAGTGGCACACATGTGTGTGTTTGTAAACGTTTGTGGGTTCAATACAAAAAGTTTCTACTCTTCTATCTCGTTAAAGGTAGGCTTACCTACCTCTGCCGGCCCTGCAGTGAGCGCGATACAGCGGGAACCTGATTTGATTTATATTTTTTATTTTTTTCCTGAGTATACAATGCGTTTGGAGAATCTAACTTCAGGTCTGCCACTATTCGCTGATCGCACTATACTTTGTTGTTTATTTTTTCTTCTTCTCTTCATCTTTGTTTATTCTAAGCACGTCTGATATCCGCCCTCACTGTAATTTTAGTGAGAGATAATAATTGACGAAACGTGCTTCCGATAAAGAAAATTATTTGTTTCCTCTATAATGGTACTAGCCCTTTTAGTTCTAGTATTATGGTGGTTCGAATTAAATAAACAGTATATTCTGTTGATGATTATATAGTTTAGTAAACTTATTGTGTCTGTGTTTTACGTTAAATGCGGGCTCAGTTCTTTACAAGTATATATATGTATAATATAATATTTTTCACGTAAATTTATCTAGAGACCTTTTTTCGTAATATTTTCCTTTTGTGTTTAAATAATATTTTTTTAATAATTGCTTAATATTTTTGATGGTATTTCTTATTCTTAGATTATAATTTATTGCCTGGTAAATTTGCCAATTTATTTTGTCCTATGCTACATGTTGTGATGTTATGAGAAACTTGATCGTGCTTTGAGAAGTTTACGTTGAAATAATTTTCTTTCAATATTAAACATCTTATTTTGTCATAAAAACGAATAACTTCATCAGATTCTGTTCATCGTTTGATATTTAGAGGAATAATAATAAAAGAAAACGCGGCGTTGAGTTCCGCCACTCAACACGAAATGCCTTCTGAATTTGTTGGAAAATGGGTAACGGAGCGTCTTAACACTAGTTTTCCCATTTATAATGTAAGTATGTTCTGTCAGTTCTACCATAACTACTAAGCTCATAAGACGTTATGGAGTTAGTTCAATACACTTGTATAACCTAAGTTAGACGACTACCGCTTAGTAATGTTATAAATGATGCCTTTTTATGAGCGCAGCTTAGCTCTAAGAGACTTATTTATGACAGCCTTTAAGACCTTTACGGCGCGCTACGATAAAACTACCATTTCTTATATATTTTTATAATTAAAATATATATTTTTTTATTATACTGGCAATCTCTATCGTGGAGAACGAAGTCTTTGGCTGTGGTTTTTTCATTTGTAATCATAGTTTTAAAAATGTATGTTTAAAAGGACACTAATATTTTGAATATTCAAATAAAACTACGAAATTAAGAACTTTAGAATTTACTTTGATGAAACTACCCAATTTTTAAAATATTGTTTTTATTATGGTGCTGTATGATAACCGGGGATAATCTTATATTATTCAGGAACCATCAGCTAATTTAGTTTGCGTTTAGTAACTTGAATACGACTTTTTACAAAACATTACGAAAATTGAGTTTTGACACTGCGACCCGTGTAAACCATATTCCAGGATAGTGCTATAAACACATTCTGGTCAGGAAAATTATTTTCCGATCTGGTATATGCTACAGGGGAGTGAAGATCAGATTTTGCCAGACAGTTCTCACGGCGTTCGGGTGGGCAACCTGTTACGTTGCATATGGCTTGGATTTCTGCCCATTTTACTGTGCTGATGAGATTCAGGCACATATGTTCCGCCGGGTGTAGGTTCCCAGGCTTAGGGTACACTCGCTTAGCCTCCTTGAATTTAATTTCATCTACTGCCGGTGCCAGTGCTGATCCACTGACCCACTGTAGATGTCTTTTAAAATATTCCGCCGACACAACCTTAGCAATAGGCCACGGTTGAGCGAGCTAGAGAGCTACACCTCTTCCGGACTAAATTTTCAGAATTGGCATAAATAGTGTTTTTTCACTTAGATTTATTATATACAATAGGTTTAGGCAACAGAAAACTGTTTTGAATAATTCAATTTCTTATGGATATTTTCTGTCTCTAGAGCTTAGGTGGATTTCCAATGTAGGAAGTAGGTATAGTCGATTTTTTCAGTTTCCACAGCTCGGATTTCGTCGAGACTGGTGTCAAACGTTTGGGCTTCGAAAGACCTTCAAGATGGTGTTTAACCGCGGGGGTGCGCGGAGAGGTGCAGGCAAAAAGTGTCGAAAACCGAATTTTTCTATGGTTTTTGCGTCAAAAATGGCGCAAAAATTTCAGCAAAAATTTTGAAAAAAATTTAGACAGGTACGGCGCGGAAGACTCTACGACACGATACCAACAAGTCAAGAATCGAACCAAGATAAGTGGTTCAAATTAAAATTTATATGTTAACCAAAATTTTCTAAGTGATTTTTTAGGGTTCCAGGAATGTGTGAAATTTTCAGAATTAGCGTAAATAGTGTTTTTTCACTTAGATTTATTATATACAATAGATTTAGGCAACAGAAAACTGTTTTGAAAAATTCGATTTCCTATTGTAATTAATATTATTTATACATACGTTTACTGATTTTGTTCTATTTCATTAGATCTTTTTGTTTTTTAGTGTTTTGTTATTCTCGTCTAGTTGGTCGGGAAAGTGCAGGTCCAAATTTCACGATATACGAAAATCTCGATGGTACTCACGCAGAGAATGCTAGACAGAAGGAATCTAGTGTCTACTCTATTCTCACTAAGACGCTTCCGTTTGTCATTTTCCGCTAAATTCTGGAGGAGATCGAACCCACTAGATCTTGCGTCAAACGCTAGTGCCCCTGCACCCTATTATTACGACGACCCCACGACTAGCCCCAAATTATTTTGTTTCCTTTTATTATTTTCTACTGCTTTAAATTCGGGTAATAAGCTAAGAAATTTGATACAGCTATGAAGGAAAAAATAGAAAAGATTTAAAATATTACACTTGATTGTATTCACCCTTTCCCTTTCCTTCCTTTATAAAAAAAAATAAATTGCTTGTCGCTTTAAAATTTATTAAAGTAATCCAATAAGACGTTAGCTTCGAAAAATCGTTATCATAAATTTAATTAAGATTTTTCATCTTCAAAAGATTGAGTTAGATATTTTCGTTTAATATTTAATGACGATTCGTCCTTCGCTTAGAGTTTTTGGGTTATATCTAAATTTAGAAACGTTAAATTGGACCCAATTCGCTTTAGAGGTATTACCCGCGCCGGGTGAATTATGTATGCAAATGAAACATTAACGCTATGGAGGGGTTCTTGTTTATACTCTTATAGTGCGTTAACCAACTATTCTCGTACATTTTCATTCGCAATGTTACGGCCATTCTATAGCTAAAGTGTTTGGTTTGTTGAACGTGCTAATCTCAGAAAGTATCTAATAGTTAAGACTTAGGCGGAGATAGGAGTGGAGAATGAGACCGGAGTGTCTTAACACTAACTTCCCAGATTACATAAAAAAAAGACATTACAATATATTTATTGCCTACCTTATAACTAAAATAAAATTTAGTAAAGACCTCTTACTCTACATAATTTACTACCTCATATCAAACACGTCTGCACTAAAATCCTAACATAATACAGAACGTAAGAGAAATAAAAGGCTCATAATGTTCGAAGTAGGTAGGTATTAGAGAAATGTGGCAAGTCCATAAAGCAGGCAGTAAACGTTGGCGAGGGTCACGCTTTTAGCTGACTTTTTAATGGCTCTCGAACTACTCCCGTGGCCAATACCTCTACCGTCTACTCTCTCATATAAATGTATGTTTTAATTTTGGGTTATTAACCTTTACCTTTCCATTTAACTAATTCTACTAATATTCTAAAAGTGAAATTTTGTGAGTGCAATGCCTCCAGAATTCGGAGAGAAGTAGGATACGGTAGTGTTTTAATGGGAACAGAATATCTTAACGCTAGGTTCCCAAGTCCCCTCTACCTAGCCTGCTGCTTGATAATGGAAAAAAAATAAATAAACGTTTTAACTGAAATATCACACAATCGCGGTAACTTCAGTAATTTAAAAGGGTGAAAATTTATTACCTCCTGCGTAATATCGTTGTATCGTGTGATATTATTACATAAATAATAAACGTGCTCTTGTGTACGCAATAAATGTAGCCGTTACGGCGTTTATCGTTATCTTTACGACGCGAATTCGAGATCAATTCGACGAGCGTTCGTATTTTATTGGTGATGCAGAGAGACGGCGTCTGGATATTTGTATTGTATTGTAATGTCTAATCATATTCAAGACTCTTTGTGTTAAAAATATATAATAGAAACTGACTGGCGAAAAAATAAAGTAAAAATAAAATATTTTTACTTTACTAATTGCAACGATCTAAGAGTAATAATGTAAGATACCACTTTTTTTTCGTAATTTGCACTTCCACGTTAAATTAGTTCGTCATCATCATCATCATCACATCGAAACAATAATATTTAGTTAGGAATAAATTATAACCCCAATTTCCAACTAGACCCTAAGATCTGAAGATGTTTATTTTAAATGTAGCTTAGCAAAACCCTAGTCGTTTCAAAAGGTTTCCAAGTTGCGAACTAATTACATTCCATTAATTGAACCAACTACCCGTGATGGGCTTTGTAATAGATCTGGAAAAGACTTTAGCGCTCCCCCTTTCATCGGAGGCTCTCCTTCATGGAAAACGATCGACGGTATTACGTTGTGTTACTTTGTGTGACGCAGGGATAATTTATTCTGTTCTTGTAGGTATAATCTTATATTAATCTCTCATATGAAGGGTTGTTATGGTGCAATATTATATGTGAAAGTACAAAGTTTTTTTGGAGAACTAATTGGGTTTGTTGGGTGTGTGTGCACAAGCATTAATATTATTTATAAAGATCAATTGTAAACACACTATATCAGCGCCTTGAATTTATTCGCTACAAATGCAATTATGAAATTATGTTCCACTATTGTTTTGTAGCGTATAAATAGCCAAATTAAATATACAATAAAAGAGTTGAATATTAAGCTTCGTATCATTAACATCGCCACAATGCGAAGGAGGTGGAAATAGCATTAAATGAGACTTGTCGAATAATTACTGGTCGCCTTAAGTCCACACCATTAAACAAGGTCTACCCTCTGGCTGGTATAGCGTCTCCTAAGGTTCGACGTGAGGTGGCATGTTCTGTCGAAAAAATGCGTCAGGAAAATGCGTCACCTCGTGCCGCATTTTTATTAAAGTTTTATCATTCGCAGTTTTATTAAAGCTACCAAACGGCTATGGTAGACAAACCACCCACCACCTTCAGCCTAGACTTCAGCCTTCACCCAGCCCCGAAAGTGTGCCTACCCGCAGTTTACAACTTGCCAAGATGGAAGTCGCTTAATCGTTTACGGAGCCAGGTTGGTCGATGCAAAGAGCATCAGACAATATTGACAACAGGGATATGTCTTTTACGAGTAAAAAATAACCACACTACTTTTAGGGACTGATAATGATAACCCATGCATAGATAGCCAAACACCTTAATAATATAAAGCACTGTTAAGTCTATTTACAATTTCGACAATGTTTTTGGAGCTAAAATACAACACAATATCGTCTACGTAATGCAAAATATTGCAAAAGCTATCAACTGATTTATCTAAATCATGGACATAAAAGCAATATAAAAGAGGGCTCAACACGGAGCCCTGAGGAAGGCCATTCCAAAGAGTTCTAGGAGGAAGAAGGTTGCCTTGATGCCTGATTCGAATAGATCTGCTGGAAAAGAGATTAAAAATGAAATGACATAATTTAGGAGGGAGACCAAGTCTAAGCATTTTAAATTTAAGATTAGAAAGGATGACGCTATCGTATGCGGAGCTTATATCCAAATAAACACCTAATAGATATTCACCTTTAGCAAAGCTTAGGCGAATTTCTGATGTGAGGACACTAAGGCTATCCATTGTGCCCAATACCTTTTCTAAAACCAAATTGAGACTTAGGGAGTATTCCCCTACTTTCCATTACCCAGTCTAGTCACGAGTAGATGCATCTCGTGAGATGGGGGTACGCACTGAAGGATAACTCAACCTGTGACTGTGGCACCAACCCACAGACGATGGCACACTTACTCTCCTGCCCGAAATGTCCATTCACCTGCTCTCTTGACGACCTGATTGAGGCAACAGATGCCGCAGTCGACGGGGCTAAATACTGGCAAAATATGATCTGAATTCTCCAAGCATTGACACGAAGAACGTGACGACGTGACTGTCTATATTGGTGTTCCTCTAGACCTCAGCCCGAAGTAATCAACGAGACTGACGTAATGCTGACCATTCAACTCCCGTGGTGCTACATTGATAACCACGTAAACCGCATTTCAACCCAACGACGGCCCGACGCAAATCTTCATATGACTGCACATTCTAATCGGCTTCCCACAAGCGGGTCTCACCGGTTAGAATTTCAAGAGGCAATATACCACCAAACCCTTAAATGAGATTTTCGAATCAAGATCGAAGGGGCAAATTAAATGAAAGCTGATGAAGTAACAGAAAATACAAAGTTTCAAGAAGGTTGCCGATACGAAGTAACATAAGCATCGATTTTTTTAAAATATAATTATTTATTTGGACAGATTAGTCGACAGCATTACAGGATTATTACATCCGTAAAGGATAATTAATTCTGACACACTGTAATTACGATTGTCAATGTTTAAGCGCCATAAAATAAATACAAGTATGGTAGAACGAAGAAACTAGGGAAACTTGTCAGTCAGTAGAGAATCATGACACTGATTGCACCCTCTCCGCACGCACCGCCATCTATAATTACCGAGGCATCCCAAGCAGGTCGTATAAATAAGCAAATTAAATATACCTGCAGCTGGCAGGGTACCCCCCCCACGTCGGGGTACATCACGTCGGTGTCACCAATGTGGGCTACACAGTATTACGACGATGTTAGTGATACGAGACTTCATATTCAATAATATTTATAATACAAAAAAGTTTAAAATTTATATTAATATTTAACCTTAAGGCCCTTTTCTAGACATTCAATAGGTCTATCATCTAGATATTTAAATTGGCCTTTCATATAAAATTGACTTGAAAATCTGTAGAATCGTTTGTCGTTGTTATATTTTGTTATAAAAATAGCACATCTTTATAACAAAAGTGGACCTCGTTGTGATACATATTTTATTCATACGTCAACGCCCTCGTCGCTGCTTACTTTGTATAGCACTCGCACGTATACTTTTCATATTTTATTCAATATCTGAGCTTATATTAGAATTTTGAATAAATAACGCCGTATGGTGATGCTTTTGTATATCTTTTGTTAATGGCTGTCTTCTCCTTATAGAAAAAAGTGAATAGTCACTACTTAATCTATTCTTATATTGTGGGTGGTGAATTACCATACAAATGTTTGTTAGTCAGACTGAAGAAATAAATATCACCAATATAAATATATGTATAATTATAAGTATATGTTTAAGCAACAAAATAGCTGTTTTTTTGACGATAAAATTTTAGTTNATAACCCATGCATAGATAGCCAAACACCTAAATAATATAAAGCACTGTTAAGTGTATTTACAATTTCGACAATGTTTTTGGAGCTAAAATACAACACAATATCGTCTACGTATTGCAAAATACTGCAAAAGCTATCAACTGATTTATCTAAATCATGGACATAAAAGCAATATAAAAGAGGGCTCAGCACGGAGCCCTGAGGAAGGCTATTCCAAAGAGTTCTAGGAGGTAGAAGGTTGCCTTGATGCCTGATTCGAATAGATCTGCTGGAAAAGAGATTAAAAATGAAATAACATAATTTAGGAGGGAGACCAAGTCTAAGCATTTTAAATTTAAGATTAGAAAGGATGACGCTATCGTATGCGGAGCTTATATCCAAATAAACACCTAATAGATATTCACCTTTAGCAAAGCTTAGGCGAATTTCTGATGTGAGGACACTAAGGCTATCCATTGTGCCCAATACCTTTTCTAAAACCAAATTGAGACTTAGGGAGTATTCCCCTACTTTCCATTATCCAGTCTAGTCACGAGTAGATGCATCTCGTGAGATGGGGGTACGCACTGAAGGATAACTCAACCTGTGACTGTGGCGCCAACCCACAGACGATGGCACACTTACTCTCCTGCCCGAAATGTCTATTTACCTGCTCTCTTGACGACCTGATTGAGGCAACAGATGCCGCAGTCGACGGGGCTAAATACTGGCAAAATGTGATCTGAATTCTCCAAGCATTGACACGAAGAACGTGACGACGTGACTGTCTATATTGCACCCTCTCCGCACGCACCGCCATCGATAATTACCGAGGTATCCCAAGCAGGTCGTATAAATAAGCAAATTAAATATACCTGCAGCTGGCAGGGTACCCCCCCTGTCGGGGTACATCACGTCGGTGTCACCAATGTGGGCTACACAGTATTACGACGATGTTAGTGATACGAGACTTCACATTCAATAATATTTATAATTCAAAAAAGTTTAAAATTTATATTAATATTTAACCTTAAGGCCCTTTTCTAGACATTCAATAGGTCTATCATATAGATATTTAAATTGGCCTTTCATATAAAATTGACTTGAAAATCTGTAGAATCGTTTGTCGTTGTCATATTTTGTTATAAAAATAGCACATCTTTATAACAAAAGTGGACCTCGTTGTGATACATATTTTATTCATACGTCAACGCCCTCGTCGCTGCTTACTTTGTATAGCACTCGCACGTATACTTTTCATATTTTATTCAATATCTGAGCTTATATTAGAATTTTGAATAAATAACGCCGTATGGTGATGCTTTTGTATATCTTTTGTTAATGGCTGTCTTCTCCTTATAGAAAAAAGTGAATAGTCACTACTTAATCTATTCTTATATTGTGGGTGGTGAATTACCATACAAATGTTTGTTAGTCAGACTGAAGAAATAAATATCACCAATATAAATATATGTATAATTATAAGTATATGTTTAAGCAACAAAATAGCTGTTTTTTTGACGATAAAATTTTAGTTCATTAAAAACTTGGAAAGTAATAGAAATAAATAATTGTTTAGCTTGAGCGGGCGAAGCCTTATCTTTTATTCTATTTATTTTTATTCTTTAACTTATCTAATGTTCTATAATATAGAAATAGGGACATGAGCTTCACAGTTTTTTCATGAAAATAAAGTAGAGAAATAGAATATAAAGTAACATTCCACTATGACTTTAACAATCGACGCGCTCGCGGACACGCTTTAAGAGCTTTGTTCCGTGCGCCGTACATTGTGTCGGTGTTGGACACTTGTATAGGAAATGTAACTATTATATCAGTATAGTTGTTTTGTTTTTTTTTGTCAGCTTCACGTCGTTTCACGCAGATAGCAGGGCAAAGCTAGTGTTTAGACAAGTCTCCGCCAATTTTTGGGGGTGTTGCGTGTTGAGTGGCGTCACTGTGTGTGCAAGGCCAGTCGCGGCGCAGAGGCACGTGTAGACGCGACAGGTTGTTGGTTCGATTATCATTCGAGGAAATGAAGTATTTAGTCTTTTCATTCCTTCCTTTTCATTTCTGGTAACGAGTCATAGCGCAGAATTAAGTTCTGCCACTCAACACGCAAAGCCTCCAGAATTCAATAGAAAATTGGGGAATGGAAGTTTTTTAGTGGGACCGGAATGTCTTAACGGCCTACCCTGCTAAATAAAATTAAAATCCTTTTTTTCTTTACATTTGTTTAATTTCGCGCCAGCAAAATTAACTTTGGCTGAAAAGATAAAGTGAGGTAAAAGGCAAGAGTAACAGTGTCCTCAGTCCCACTTGACACGGGTCGAGGTATTGCGGCGTNATAGCAAGGCAAAGCTAGTGTTTAGACAAGTCTCCGCCAATTTTTGGGAGTATAGCGTGTTGAGTGGTAGAACTGTGTGTGCAAGGCCAGTCGCGGTGCAGATGCACGTGTAGACGCGACAGGTTGTTGGTTCGATTACCATACGACTAAATGAAGTATTTAATCTTTTAATTTTTTCCTTTTCATTTCTGGTAACGAGTCATAACGCAGCATTAATTTCTGCCACTCAACGCGCAAAGCCTCTAGAATTCGACAGAAAATTGGGGAATGGAAGTTTTTTAATGGGACCGGAATGTCTTAACAGTAGGTTATCAAGTCTACCCTGCTAAATAAAATTAAAATCCTTTTTTTCTTTACAATTGCTAAACTTCGCGCCAGCAAAATTAACTTTGGCTGAAAAGATAAAGTGAGGTAAAAGGCAAGAGTAACAGTGTCCTCAGTCCCACTTGACACGGGTCGAGGTATTGCGGCGTATTAAAAACGCCTTTGTCCACCGCCTCTTTGTTACTATAGCTTAACTCGACTGGCCTTTTTGTATGGAGATGCCTATAATTTTAGTGCTTAATGAATTTATTATTAAATGGCCGCTTTTAGGGAAATCTTGGGTAATTGATTGTTTTTGTTGGTGTAATGTTTCGTATAGTTATCCTTTGTAGGGTATAGGCAGGGTAGACAGAGGGAACCTAATGTTTCCCATTTTCAGCCAAATTTTGGCAGGCATTGCGTGTTGGAAACTTTGGAAGGCCATTGGCTGGATGCAATGCTGTACCACAGATAACCAACCAGACCAAGGCGATGAAAATACTTTTAAGGTTTTTTAAAATATATTATTTCGAATTTGAACCTAAAACCATTCTTGACTTAGGAAAATACACATTGAACATATAATAAATATTCTTTTTTTATATAAACCAAGCTTTTAAATCCTATTTTAAACAAAAAAATACCTATTCACAGGAAAAGGGTAGGTGGTATCGGAAAAAACGTTATTTACTTAAGAGCTTTGAGACAGGAAGCGCAATGCCCGTAGCGATCAGCTTTTATTTATCGTCCGGATAAACCGTATTCAATAAATACGAGTTATCCGGACATTGATTACCTAGATATGATGGTGTCGTTATCAGTCTGATGCCTCAAGGTGAATTGTTGATTTCTGATTTTGTAGGATTTTTAACAAATTTTTGTTTGGTCGACTAGTAAATGTGTAGCTTTATGCCGTATTCTGCACATAGGTGGGTAGGCAAAGGGAACTTGGGAACCTTGTCTTAATTGCGCTGAATTCTGGATGCATTGTTTGAATGGAAATGGTACCCACAACTGGCCGCGTTTACAATTTCACGCTTGTACCCTTGCGGCTTCTTCCTTTAAAATAAGATGGAAAAATTAAAAATCATTAAGGTATCTAAATTATTTTAGACCGTATACACTATGGATAAAGTACAAAAATTCAAAACCATATAATAATGAAAACGAAGCTAATGAAAAATTAATAATTACTATCAGTTAAATTATTAATTAATATATACTGCTGTAGAGCTATCATATTACTTCCCGCTTTTCAGTTCTCCCAATACTTCCGTTTCCTCGCGATCAGCTAAACTGGGTCATGTCTTTAATACGAGAAGTGAATACAAAATTCCAGATATCGGCAAATGGCGGCTTTTGACGTTCACATAATTGATGAATACCTTATATACTCTTAGTACGATAAAAGGCAGAGGAAATAAAGAAATATGCTGTTCGCTTTTAATGAGTATGGGGTAGGAGTTCTTTTTTTTATTATATTTTTTGTTTGAATTGTAAATTATACTTCTTTTGAATATCGTATAGGTCCTATATTTCTGTAGTCGTTAAAATTGTTATGTTAAAGGGAATAGTGTCTTTTTTTTCTTTTTTTTTATCTCGCAGGGGAAATTTTCGAAAGATATCCAATCCTTGGGGAGGATTATGTGGGATTTTTACCCACTAAAACCCCTGCGGTTGCCGACTTCGACACTATGGGAGGACCCGGGAAATTGGTAAAACCACGTCCGTAGCCCTCCTCAGATGACGCGCTCCTCAACGGAGCTCTCTTATAATTTAAAATTAATTCGACAATAGACCAGGATAGGGTGCGCAGATTCAAAGGGAATAGTGTCTTAACATAAGGTTTCCAAGTTAATGCCTAACCTGCTATGTATGAGTTACAGCGTAAAGCTAGAAATGAAAGATGATTTCGTATGATATACTCGTACTTAATCTTGATAATTTATTACTCCTAAAACCGTATATGTGTACCGTAATGTGCGTAGCATTAAACCCCATCTAAAAGGTTAACCCGATCAATACCACCAACGAACCACGAGATAGAAGACCCACATGCGGAGTGCGTGTTAAACTCTCTTAAATTAGACCCATGTTAAAAAACTCGGTTGACTCGTGACACTGGGCGAAATCTCGTATGTGATTGTATAGTACGGTCGGCGAGGCGTGGCCACCTTAAAGTAGGATGTTCTTTCTCGAGTGGACAATGCGCTACAGTCAGAAGATTAACTTTAGAGTGGTCACAACTCGCTGACCGTATCTGTAATATATATACGTAATATGTATACTACAGTACGGTTGATGAGTCTTGACTGCTATTTATCTATATATATAAAATCGAAAGGTCACTCACTCATCACGAAATCTCAGAAACTACATGTGCTAGGAATCTCAAATTTTGCATAGGAGTTACTTATAGGACGTAGGTGCTCGCTAAGACGGGAATTTGCAATATTCGATTTCTAAGGGGTTGTTTTTGGGGTCGAAAGTTTGTATGAAACTTCGTTACTACAAATGTTAGGAGTCTCAAATTTTGCATAGACGTCACTAGGACGTAGTCATGGAGACAGAAATTAATAATAACATAGTTCAAGCAGGTGAAACCGCGAGCGGGCCGCTAGTTATACATTACGCTTGTTATGTATAAATGTAATGTTTTTGTTTAATTGTGAAATTTTCGTTTCGAAATGATAATTAAAAAAAAATATATATAGAAAAACACGTACTGTCATGTGTACCTACATACAAGCGATACTCTCCGCAACCCTTTACCCATTCATCTCTGTCAGCCGCTTATCCGGACGGCGGCTAGGTGATAACAGAATTGAGAATGATGAGTCATACTATGTTCTCACTTGTCATGTTATACAAAAAGATTGTTCTAATTTCTTTTTTTTTCAGCTTCACTTAGAATTGGTAGAGGAAATTTAGTGTAAATACACTCCATTCTCCACTTTCTATCGATTTTTTGATGTATTGGGTGTTTAGTGGTTTGTCTTGTTACCAATAATATTAATAAGTTCCCATTCCCTCGAGTGGAGATCGAACCCTCTACCGTCGCGGTAAAAGCTTATTCTACACGTGCAATGGTTACATTAATATTTTACAGGACAATGAAAATTGAAATAATAGGTAAAGTAGGTATACCTATTATTCCTATTTATAGGTTTATCTATTATTCCAATAAAGGAATTATATTGTTCCTTTTCAAACAAAGGAATATACCAATATATCATAGGTTCTAATGTTGAAACTTTTCTTTGTTAGAATTAACCCATCAAGAATGTAGATAATTAAAAATGATATATTATTATTTTTTTGTTAATAGTTTTTCTTATTTTGGACACTGACGTGAGTTTTATAATTTTATAACGTTTATATGTTTGTCCTTTACGGTGCTATATCTAATAAAATATGGTGCTTAGAACAGAAGGCACGGTTTTATAAATATTTATTTCATTTATTTAATTAACTATAATATAATAAATCATTAAAATTATCTATATAAAGGTACCAAAACTAGTTCGTTCACACAAAAGAAGTCGGCTACGCGTAGGCTCTTTAAGGTTCTACTTTCGTTCTGTTGCGATTTTACCAACTAAGAATAGATTGTGACCTAAATTTGTACCATTTTTAACTAAAATTATGTGAGGTACAAAAGTGTGACTGTAATGCGACGGTTGGGGGTTCGATCCCCACCGAGGAAAGAAATTATCGGAAAGTGGGGAACGGAGTGTATCAACACTAGGTTCCCCTCTGCTTACCCTGTTGTATATGAGAGTGAAGCAGTTTTTTTGACAAAAAATATACTTTTAATCTTTTTATTTTTAGTTGCTTGTCCCGTATTTAGTTTTATAATTGTTTTATAATGATTTAATAATTATTTTAGTTTTATAATTAGAAAGCTTTTACAGTTTATATGCATTGCACAACCATATTTAACGGTCTATTGTAAGGAAAACCCTTTGGACGGTCCATAAACCCTCCATTAATCCGAGTTAATCTGAAACACGTACGTGTTTGTCACCCGCGCGGGTTACAGTGCTAATAGGATTAAGTCATAACGAGCGTGAGGCCAGTCGTAGCGCAGGGGCGGAAAGTGTCACTGTAAACGCGACTGGTTGTGGGTTCGATCCTCACTTGAATGAAATATTTGTTTAAATTTATATTTTCATTTTTCGTTCTGGTGTCGAGGAAAAGCGTGGCGTTGAGTTGGGGGATACAGTGTGAAGCTGATTTATTTATTATTCTTAGAAAAAAATAATATTTCCAATCGGTCAAGGGTCAGACAGCAAATCTATATATATAAAAGGACTTGTCCTCACTGACTGAGGTAAGACGCACGCACAGCCTTAACCGCTGTGCGTAGAAACG
>JAKRZM010000328.1:253562-317602 GCA_036379175.1 Heliconius cydno galanthus
ATGTTCATGAGTACTAAAGTCTTAAAATAGTAAATCTTTTACTGTTTCTAAAAGATTCTTAAACATATATTTTTGTGTAAACATCTTAACTAAAAAATGTAAGCGTAACTTAACCCTATTCGCATCAGGACCGAAGGAACTTCGTGCGCGCCCCGCCCGCCGGCGTGGACTTCGACTTCGACTACAACAAGATGTACCCGGTTGCTGTCGCCATCATGAACGACGACCCAAATCTGTCCACAATGCGTTTCGATCTCGTGCCCAAAGTGTGAGTTTATGTTTTCTTATATCCCTATATTGATAGATATTTTTATGGGATGGAGTGTCGTAACACTAGGTTCCCAAGTTCTCACAGTCTACATCGCTGGAAGCGTGAAAGTAAAAAAGATGCTTATTTAGCATTTGTTAAAAAGACAAAGATTGGCGTTAAGTTCCGCCACTTGATATTAGATTTCCTCTGCCTATCCTGCTATGTGCGGGATACAGCGTGAGGAATGAAACGTAGATGTTGAAATACTTTTTTCAAAATGTGACTGAAAATTTGTATGTGGTCATATAAGGATTTACTTTTCTTACCCATATCATTATTATTAAGCGTTTCATCAAATATTTAGTTTTTAAAACTACATTACACTAAACAATTGTTTTTTTTTTGGTAGAGATATATTGGTAATTCCCATCTCAATAATTTAGCTATAATAGAAAATAATAAAGCTTTTATTTCAAGGTTTACAAGTTTGTTGATTTCATTTTGACTTCCCAATAAGGCAAAGAAAATATATATGAGTTACGAGTACATACCAACATTTACACAATCATTTTTTTCTTTGTCTTATTAAAGTGTGAAAATCCTTAGGTTCTTCTTTGTTATGTTCTGAAATATAGACACATGTTTATAACGTTATTACTACAATGTTTCCAGTATAACAGAAGAGAACTTCTGGCGGAACTACTTCTACCGCGTGTCGCTGATCTGCCAGGCCAACGAGGCGGACGCGGCGGGCGGCCAGTCGAGCGCCGACGATTCGCAAGGTCAGATATTATTTGGGCTTGGTTAGATTTACCTTAGACGGGAATAGAACCTGTTTACCTTTGTGTCTAGTGGGTGGGTCGGACTCTTAAAGAAAGGAGATGTTAGGTATTTAAAGGAAGCAATTAATTAATTGTGCTATAATATTTTTAATCGTAAAGTTCATGTCTCCTCGGTTTCAGTTTTCAGTTTTATTAAAGCGTTCTTAATAATCTTAGTTGGTACTTTCAACAAATAGATATCGAACGTGTGTATAGATTTTATTATATTCGAGAAATATATTTTTATGAAGAATTTAAGAATTATTATATTTTCCCTATTTCTATACTCCAGAGGAACAAAAAAGGCACCTCTTTTTTCCATCGTATGTATTCAGTAAAGGTTCCAACTAAGCGTAAAGCCAAAGCTCGGGGGATTGTAAAATAACCTCAGCCTTAGGAATTTATTTATTTATTCTGTATCAAGAATCTTTTTATTTTGGAACTCGATACATATTTATATAGTATTGAGAGTCAATATTGTCAAAGATTTGTAGATTTTGGAGATTTACTTTTAAGTCTTTGTTTTTTTTTCTATTTTTGAATTTTATATACAATATTTATTTCTTTATTTTTTTTTGTCTAATAATGTTATTTTACTAAATCTCTGATTAATACTTGAAAGTAGGTAATCCTAAGAATTCCTAAAACAGGTAAAAAGAAAGTAATACGTCTTATACGTCTTACGGGAATGCGAGTGTATTTTTATAAATTCAACATCGATTATTTGTACAGGCCAATATTTTTTTTTAAAACACTGCTAAAATCCTTTCATCTCATTTTTTGGCTAAATTATATATTATTTTTGATTTTTCTTTATTTTTAATTTTGTGTTTTTATCATTTTTACCTTCCTTTAGATATTAGTTCATCAATTGAAGTAGGTAAAGGGAAACCGCCGCAAGATTCTATAGACGATGCCAAGAAACGAATTAAATCGTTAAAAGTTGATAGAGATAACGATGATGGTAAGAGTTTTCCGCTTCTCATATGAATTGAATTACAAAATAAAATTAATATTTTTAGTACGAAAACTTCCTCTTTTCTAAATTGTGAAGCACGGTGTTTAGTTCCGCCACTTATTATGTGATTTCTTGAATTTTGGTGGAAAGTAAAGAGTCTAGCACTAGGTTCTCTCAGTCTACCGTTCTATATACAATATAGGTATATGCAGAAAAATATATTGGAAATATACGATGCTTTAAATTAATTTGGTAAATTATTAAGATTTTTATAATAAAATATCCATACCATACCAAGATTTTTAGCTACGAAAAATAAACCTAAATCTAATAATTGGGTGGGCATTGTGAAAGTTTGTATGCATATATCTATTCCAACGGGTTCACTTTACGGGTTCAATACCCCTTAAATCATATTTTTTAACAAGATAAAAAAAATGTAGGTAACACACATCCTTTTTATTTTTGTTGTCATAGTTATTTTGTCTTCATTTATTTTCTTTATTTGCTTGTTTATCATTTGATCGTTTCACTTCAATTCATATTTTATATAATATATGTACTGCAGAAAATATTTTACATAATTGATATATGTCCCGCGGAAAATTTTAGTTTATAAACAAAGTAACCAACTTTGAGGAATACGTATTTAATTTACTAAGACACGTTTATTTTATACAAAGAGATTCCAATATAATGGTATATTTAAATAAAAAATACCCCATTTTATTATAAGACAGACAAATTTTAAAAAATGTCTATAAAATTAAATATCCCTAACCTTACAAGTACATTTAATTTTTAATATAATTGGTGGATGTATCTTATACCGTATAAATATAACCATATAAGGTATTTGAGGTGAATGAAACATGTTGACACTGAAAAAAAATTAAAAATCAACTATGAAATTGCCATATGAAAAAAATATCTGCGTAAAATTACGAAGATATTCATCGCATGTATAACCTTTTGTCAAATCAAATGGTATACAATTAAATATATATATATTTTAAAGGTATTTTTTCTTATTTTCGGAATGCAGCTTAAGCCAGCACCGGACATCATGGAGCATCAAACACTGTACCACCGTAACACCACGGTCGCTTCACATACTATCCACTTACTCCAAAACTAATTTAGATCGATTCATTCTTTGACTATTGTTTGGCCGAAATTAATTGCCAGCTTTGGATAGTAAAAGAGGCGNTAAAACAGGTAAAAAGAAAGTAATACGTTTTAGGGGAATGCGAGTATATTTTTATAAATTTAACATCGATTATTTGTACAGGCCAATATATATTTTTTTAAAAATACTGCTAAAATGCTTTCATCTCATTGTTAGCTAATTCATTGATATTTTTTTAGTTTATTCTTTATTTTTTTTAATTTTATGTTTTTATCATTTTACCTCCCTTTAGATATTGGTTCATCAAACGAAGTAGGTAAAGGGAAACCGCCGCAAGATTCTATAGACGATGCCAAGAAAAGAATTAAATCGTTAAAAGTTGATAGAGATAACGATGATGGTAAGAGTTTTCCGTTTCTCGTATGGATTTAATTTAAAAATAATATTTTTGGTACGAAAACCGGTGCCTTTTTTAAAATAGAGGACACAGCGTTAAATTCCGCCACTTAACACGCGATCTTTTAAATTTAGGTGGAAAGTAAAAATCATGACACTAGGTTCTCTCTGTCTACCATTCTGTATACATACAAAAAATATTTTGGAAATATATTATGTTATAAATGATTTTTTTAATTGCTACGAAAGATAGAACTAAATCTACTATTTCGGTGGACATTGCGAACGTTTGTATGCATGTATTCAAAGACTAAGTTCAATACCTGTTAAGGTATTTTCTTTTTTTTAATTTGAATAAAATGTAGGTAACACACATCCTTTTTTATTTTGTTGTTGTCATAGTTATTTTGTCTTCATTTATTTTCTTTTTTTGCTAGTTTTATTATCATTTAATCGTTTCACTTCAATTCTTCAACTTTAACATTAATTTTATATAATATATGTACCGCGGAAAATTTAAATTTATAAACAAATTAACCAACTTTGAGGAATACGTATTTAATTTACTAAGGCACGCTTATGTTATACAAATTCCAGCACATTAAATATCACAGTATCAAATATTTTTTAAGAGATTTCCATTATATTATGGTATATTTAAATTAATCCTATTTCATTATAAGACAAATTTAAAAAAAAAGTCTATAAAAATGAACAATCCATAACCAATTACAAGTACATTTAATTTTTAACATAATTGGTGGATGTATCTTATATCGTATAAATATAACCATATAAGGAAGGAATTTGAGGAGAATAAAATATGTCGACATTGAAAAAAAATAAAAAATCAACTATGAAATTGCCAGATGAAAAAAATATCTGCGTAAAATTACGAAGATATTCATCGCATGTATAACCTTTTGTCAAATCAAAGGGTATACAATTAAATATATATATATTTTAAAGGTATTTTTTCTTATTTTCGGAATGCAGCTTAAGCCAGCACCGGACATCATGGAGCATCAAACACTGTACCACCGTAACACCACGGTCGCTTCACATACTATCCACTTACTCCAAAACTAATTTAGATCGATTCATTCTTTGACTATTGTTTGGCCGAAATTAATTGCCAGCTTTGGATAGTAAAAGAGGCGCCGTAAGCGATGCTTGCTATAATATATTGTCACTTAAAACTGTTTCAATAATGCCATTACAGTATTATAATAATAATACAAAATCATCTAAATCTTACCCCCAAAATGGTAATTTCTAGTTTTGGCGTTAAAAAATGAAAGTTACACTGTTGATCTCTTCACGTTTACTATATTATGTACGTTTATATAGATATATATGTATAAAAAAACTATGCCTCAACGCGGCCCCTTGTTTGATTTTGTCTAGAGTTTATAATCTGTCATATCCTCATTCTTGTTATATCGTGTGTCGTTTAATTGTAATTGTTAAGACAATATATAACTTTCTAATACTATTATATAAATGTATATATATTATGACATATTAATTTTCATTCTATAGCTTAAATGCAGATATCTGTGTTACAAGATACTTAGATATTTAGAAATATGGTCCTTTGTAGATTCTTTTTCAACGTGAATTTAACTATTATTCTAATATTAAATGGAAAATTTCAATGTAAACTGAATGTTATATATATGCATAAGGAAATAAGATCGTACATATAATGTGGAATAGCGTCACTGTTTCGTAGCTAACTGTCAGGTTTTAACATTGCTACTAAAGTTTCCTTTACTTCAATATCTTTTTTAAAATGGCTTGATAAAGGTTTTCGCTTTTTTTATTGCTATTTTATCTTCGCTTTGTATTTCTCAAAGTTGGTCGTTTTTGTTTATCTCTGGTCTGTTGTCTGTCTGTCGCGTAGCAATGTTGAAACTTTCATCACTGTGTTGTCAGAATTATCAATCGTAAAAATTAAGAATTCAACTTTTAATAATTATCAAACTGTTCACATCGTTGACGTCTTCTTTGGTTGTTTACCATTAAAAATTGCTTACTAAAGAAATAAGCCTCTCATATTAATAAAGAAAACATCAGAACTATCAAAATCGATTAATTATATAATTGTTATCAAAAAAGGCTCAACGATAAAATTTATTGGAGAAATATTTCAATAAATCTATATAGCCGCCACATATCACTTATGTGTGACAGTCAATTAAGCCAACTGCCGTCGTCCACCCGCGTCTGACAACACAACTTTTATAATTATTTACGAAAAAAATATTAGATCCATTGTATGTCTATCCGTGTTTATAATGTTGCGTAGATTTAGTTGATATAAGATTATTAATGTTAACACCTGTAAAGGCCTAACCCTTCTAGTCTTTTCTTTTTTAAAAACACTTTTTAGCAATAATCTGTGGTTAATGTCTATACATAATGAAGTTTCCTCAGATTTTTCTACTCTTCAGACCGATCTTATCATTTTTTAATTTAAATAATGGCCTAAGTGTTTTAGAAATTATAGCAAGTGATATAGTAGACACCAAACAAAAAAAAAAATGTCTTCTTCCTAATGCTCAAAACTGAAACACGAAAAAATGTTTTCAATTACGAAATTATCAAAAGATATATCTTAACAAAACGTTTTTTACCTAGCTTCCAAAAGTCATGTTATTTTCATAGTAAAATGGTTGATCCCCGCATAGTGACGGCATAGGTAACACTTTCTATCGTCAATATTTAAGAAAATGTTTAGTGAAATTATAACATTATAGTTATTAATGGCATTTATAGTTAGTTATTATGAATTGAAATAATTATATTATTCTAAAATAATATTGGTGTTGTTATTTTGTATCTGTAGTCGTAGTTTGTTATATTGCGCATTAAAATTGACTCTAATTGTCTCGATTGAACAAATACGCAAAAATCTTTTTAAATTTGTGTTCTTTAAAGTGCCTAACAATTTATTGCAATATAGTATTACATGTTTAAAATTTAAATACAAAAAAGAATTAAAATATTTTTAATATAAAAATATTATTTATTACTACTCTCTAATCATTTTGTACTAATATAAAGCAGCAAAACATATAAATTTTGATTTAGCTGTGATCAATTAATCTTTATATATATAAATTTCAAATAATTTAGCTTCTATTTAAATTAAAAGACGATGCAAAAACAACGAGATAAAAAGTAAATGAAGACAAAATAACTCTACTATAGACAGGTACAAATGTATATAAATATCCAATGTACAACATTATTTATGTAACTACAACTAAATAATATTAAATTTACAGAACAATGGGAAAAAGAACTAGAAGCTGAACTGAATGAATACGAAGTGGTCGCAGAAAAAAATAATGATGATAAATGGGAGAAAGAATGCGAAGACCTGTTAAGTGATGACGTAGATCTCAAGTAGACCGGAAAAGACCACGGAGAAATGAATAGACCGATGGTTAAAATAACTTTTTTCTTACTGATTCTCTATTCTAAATATTTTTTTTATACGTGTATTAAGCGAATTAAGCTGTCAATTATATATAATTTTGTAAATATGTTGTGTGATTGTAATATTGTTCTCATAAAGTGGTCTAAACAATATTTTTTTATTATAATAATTTTGAAAATATTAATTGGTGTCTGATTTAGTTTACATACGCTAATTCTGTATTTGGAAAGTTAATAAAGATGTAAGTTTTATGTTTGAATGAAATTATTAAGATTTATCTGGATTAAAAGGTGCAAAAAGTTTCGATATTATTGCAAAATTATAAATATAAAAATACTTAGGCTACTTTAACACTGACAGCTCTATTTTATAAATTCTTGCTTCAAATACTTTTTAAGTATAATCCCATTTATTATAGCTAAAAATATTATATACATAATAAATTGTTCTGTATAAGATAGAATTATAATATAAAAAATACTTAAAATATACGCTAGTATTTTAAATAGAATATAAAAAAAATAGTTTTTATTTTGTTTTTTTTATTGTTAATATTAGTTTTCATAATTGTATACCAATTTGAATTGTATATTAACATAATAATTTTTGCTTTCGTTGTTATTTTTAATTAAATTAAAAGTAGTTTTTATTTAAATTAAAATGCTGTTATTTTAGTGGATATTATGTTTATATATATGTATTTATTAGCATTTATAAGTTTTTGTTTACAAGTCTAATTATATTTTCTCATTTCAAAGATATATTACTAAGCCTTTTTCATACTGCCATATCCATGATGTTTAATGTTATATCTTAAAAAAGTATATATTTAGTTTTCTACTACTAATATATTCAATTTATAAGATATGAGCTGATAACGTCATTCTAATATTTTTTTTGAATATATCTAATTGGGTCACGTTTATATTATAATTTTGTAAATTAAATGATATTTCGATACTACTTGTTAGAATACACGGTTATATTATGAAAATGAGTAATTTTCTTTACGGTAACGTTTGACTATCAGGATGACGTCATACATAATTATGACAGCATCGTGATAAATGATATGAAATGGCACAATGTTTTCAATTTCCTCGTTCTAGTAACAACACGCAATGCCTCAAATATTTGGTGAAAAGAGGAGAACGGATTGTCTTAGCAGCCGGTTCCCTCTGCCTTCTCTGCTATATGCGGGATACAGCGTGAATGCAAAAAAATAGTATATTAAAATAATATAAGTATCATTGGTAAAATGGCGTTTTCATCTCGTTATTATTATAGAAGTATAAAATTTCACATATTATATTTATAAGGCGTTTCAAGAGTTTTTAACTTTAAGGCAATTTGTTTACATTCCTTATGTGTTTGCAATAAAGTGTTTATGGCGTTTAATACTTTCTTTTCTTATGAAATCCTAAAAATAAAAGATATTTAAGGTAGAAAATGAAAAAAAGTATTTTTTTAAGTATCTAAGTAACTGTCCATATAACAAAAAGAAAAATTATGGAAATTTTATTTATTGTACTAGTTAATGTATTGTATTTATTTTTAATAAATTTTATTAAGTTTCTAAATGTTAGAATAACAGCGTTACTTTGCAAATTATTTCTGCACAAATGACCTTTGCTTAAGAAATATTGAAAATAGCATATTTTGGCGTTCTAAGAATTATAAGGAAACACATTTTAATATATTATAGTGAACTCACTACGCTTCGTTGAACACCTTATCTATATCTATACATATAATAAAATTGTAACTGATCGCTGTCTGTATATGGCAGATATGTGAGAACATCTATTATTGGGGACCTTTTTTCAAGAACCCAGAAGAATGATTTTTTGAATTTGTGTCAGTTTGTCTGTGAGTTCGTTTCTGGAAACGACTTAACCATTTTAAGTGCAGTTTTCACTATTACATTTTAGGAAATTTGTTTTAACGTTTTGTGATTGCGTTATATCCATAAATAAGATGTGTCAATATATAAAGTATGTGGTTCGTCAAAATTGCTACAAAATATATTTTTTTATCTGGACTTTAGTTAGATATTGTCTTTAAAATGATAATATTATAAGAACACGAAAGTCATTTGAATAAGTAAATAAATAACTGTTCATTTCTGCGGGCGATGCCGCGAGCGGTTTGCTTAATAGCTATATATACCTTAATATGTATATTTTTTATTTATTATGAAGGTCCCATACTAGGAGGAAGGAAGTAAATAAAAATATAGGAAATAATTTAAATGAATAGAGAAATTTAAAAAAATATCTAAATAACTTTATTTACTCTAAGGTATTTCAATGATTCATACAATGTAAAGGACAATATAATCTGCGTAAAATGTCGAAGCTGACAACGTAAGAAAACAGCTTCATAAATGATGTAATGTTTTAAATAATATTTGAAACATAAAAGTAACTATTTTAAGTCAACTGTAGGAGATAAAGATATACACGTTTTTGCAGCGTTATAATTATAGTTCTACAATTCTCTAGGACATAAATATTTCTCTATTGGTTTATTCAGAATTCGCGACTAAAGCTCTCAGTTGTTTTACGACCTTCATTGTTTTGTTTATGACAGTTTACTTTAAGAAAAATGATCTATCTATCCTCATGAAAATAGATAGCGGCATTGGTATTGGTAATATCAATGCAGAAATTTTTGAAAATACCACGGCAGGTGCGATATTTTACATAGTGATATGGAAAATACCACAACCGTCGCCCCTTTAAAGTTTTATTAATTTCAGTAATATCACAAGAGTTTTTATAATTAAATTTAAACCTAAGCTGTGTAATAATATGCTATAATTTTATTTCTATGGCTTTTTTGCTTCTTTTTTTCAAACGTAATAAAATATATTTATAGTTACATCTACTACTTTTTGCAGAAGCAGGTAAAATTTCAACTTTGAATATATGATAATATAATTACAAAAAAGTGGATAAACTTCTAAAACATTTAATAAAAGTATCATATTTAATTATTGGTAATTTCTTTATATTAATATTAAAAATAACAACAAATGCTAAAATGCAAATGCTAATATATGACTGTAAACGCGATAGGTAGTGGGTTCTATTCCAACTGTAGGAAATGAAATATATAAATCATTTCTTCTGCCACTGAATTTTTTTTTGTGGAAAAAGGATAAGGCAAACGAGCGTTCGGTCACCTGATGATGATCACCGCCGCCCACGACCCCGCAGCACCAGAAATAATACATAATGCCTTAAAAATTCGGCGGAAAATGGGGAACAGAGTGTCCGATCTGAGATTCCTTTGCGGAATACAGTTATTCTATATGCGGGATACAGCGCGAAGTTGAAAAAAAAACAAATGCTAAAAATTGCATATAAATACTTTTATTTTTTAGATAAAAACTAAATTCATTTCCTCGAGTGGTAATCGAATCCACAACCTCTGCGCTTATAGTTGCACTCTGTGTCACTGTGACACAATGGCCTCGGGTCTCCTTTTACAGGTATCTATAAGAATATTTGTTGTAGTTTCGCTATTAAAATAAATTATATAGTTACCTACATGTTTATCCAAGAGATTTTGAAGCTATTGATATGTGATTATTCTTATTTTTCTTAAAAGCGAAACAAGAAAGGGATTTAGGTAGTGAGATACCTACTACAATCAATTAATGAAATAAAAAATCTTAAGTTATTAGTTTCATTTAGATAAGATAAGAAAGATATATAATTATATAATAAAAAATACATTATTATGTTTCATGCGAATTTAATACAACGTCATTGAGATACGTAAAGATAAACAAAAATAAGAAAAAACATAATTTTTCATCATTTCGTCTCTTTCATGTTTTTTTTTTCAGTGTGTAAGTGAAGTACTTGAATTTAAATGCCAGAAGTTATAAATTATAAAATAAGATATCCTTTGAATTAATTTAAGATATTATTTTCCATATATACGTATTTAAAATATATCAATAAAAATATTAGTAAATTTAAACAAATGCAAAGACTGCAGAAAGTACATAAAGATAACTCGATGTTCGATAAAAAATATGTAAATATCTAACCTGTAATTTACGAGGAGGTTAAATATTATAAATATGTACTTTTTTCCCGCACAAATTTGTTTTTCGTAAGCTTTAGTTATAGTTCACTTGCCATAGAGTACACATGTCATAGACCTTAGTGAAGAAATAAAAAAATAATAATAAAGGCGCGAAATTTATATATTTTCGCGGGGAATTGGTTTTGTAAAATAATTTTATTTGTTATGTCAATGCTGTATTGAACGTTTTAAAAAATTAAACGAAATGTTTTTAAAGCTAGGAGTTTTTATTTTACTTGTTGGTGAGTATGTTATTATCATTTTATTTAAATATTTATGGTTTTTATTTTATTTATGTCTACAATAAACTAAACTAATAATTTACAAGTTTAATATTGACTGGTGCCATTTTGTTTTTTTTAATTAAAGAAATATGTTTTTATATAAATAATATGAATAAATTTTATATAATAAAATTATTAATCAAATTAACTTCACGCTGTATCCCGCACACAGCAGGATAGGTAACCTAGTGTAACACTCTGTTTGTTTATTGTTCCGCACATAGCAGGGTTGCTGTGTGCATGATACAGCTTGAAGGTGATTTTATTTCTTTATTTTTAACTTATTTTTATCAACATCCTTTACTTTGAGAAATTGTAAAAATATGCGACAACAATATTCTGATGTTTATTACAAATATAATAACTAAAAACTAGGCCGGGACTACTCTTATGAATAAATTTTCCATTAAATACCTTTAATACCCACTACTTACTAATGCGTGTTTTATTAAAATTACTTAATAATAGAGTTTTAGAGGCCAATAGTAACATAAATATCTAATAATTAAATTAGTATAATATCAGGAAGTCGAAACGACTAATTAAACAAAGAACAAAAAATATATTTGAGTCTAATTTACGTGATATCTTAAAAGAGGAAGTAAGTAATAATAAATAAATAAAAAATAAAATAAAGTTACTCGCTGTATTCCGCACATATCAGGGTAGGCAAAGGGAACCTAGTGTTAAGGCTCCGCCAAATTTTTCGAGGCATTACGTGTTGAGTAGCAAATCTCAACATCGGGCTTTTGCGTTAACGCGAGCGCGAGAGCGAAGAAAAGAAAATATTATTTAATAATAATTTATTCTATCGATTGGGGATCGAACCCACCACCGTCACGTTGTCACACCTTGTGCCCCTCCGCCACGATGGCCTCGACCGTGATGAGTTTAAAAATATCCGATGTTAACTAAGCTTTGTTAATATTTATCAATATTTGTTAAATATTAACAAAGCTTAGTATAGATTTGTATTATTACTCGTTTTCCTGAGCCGTAAATAAACTTACTGTAAACTTGTTCTCCCTAGTTATTAAGTAACTTATTTATATGTATGTAAACAATCTTTGACATTGTACTAATCTAGAACAACTACTCACAGATTTCCACATCTTCCACAAGTCTCCATCTCATTCTACCACGTTGCGTAGTCCCCACAAAATTTCGATACTTCTGTTGATCTCCAGAGCGAAGAAAATAAAAAAACCGGAAAAGCGCGAATCAGGCTCGCTCACCGAGGGTTTCGTACAAAAATTGGAGGTCTCAAGCCCTTCCTGAAATTCAGGCTTAGCTTAGTTATAGCCCTTTCATATGATACGTATATGGGTTGAATTTCAACCCGATATCTCCAAGCGTTCCTAAGATAAAGGGACTTGACAGACACACAGACGGACAAACAGATGTACAACAGAGTGATCTTACAAGGGTTCCTTTTTTCTTTAAAAAGTACGGAACCCTATTGAAATAAAATCATTTCCCCGAGTTAATGAACTCAAAACCATCGCGAGCTCACATAGACAGCTCCACTGCGCCAAATCGGCCTCAATTATAACATAACAAGTAAAGTTTAAAGATTGCATATATAACGATGTTTCTTTAGAATATTTATTTTACATCTTAGGCCTTCATTATATAGACATAACAATGTAATTATATTGTCAGCACGCGATATACTCGAAGCACTTGTTGGCATTGGCATAGATCATGGTAATCAGTACAAAGATCAATTCATAGATTTTAAGATAAAATGTAAAAAAGGCAACAAATTCCAGAAATTTGAAAGGGATAGGGGATTTTTATTTTTTATAGCTGCTTGTTTTTACGTGTATGGAGGGTACGCAAAAGGAACTTTATGTTAAGATACTCCGTTACCCTAGTTTACGTCCAATTTTCGGAATGTTGCGGAAATAAAAATAATATAAATATAATGTAAACAATTTTCAATTGTTCGAGTAAGTACAAAATTTGTAAATTCGATCGTAAAAATTCAAATTTTCATTCAAAATTTAATTTTTTAATTGTAATTGAAAAAATTATTAAAGCGAAATACACTATATATAAAGTTTTTACAACACGGCTATTAAAGTTACATTTGTATACATTAATACTCATTTTGTATGAAATAACCTGCTATTTTGGAATAAAGAAAATCGCATATTGCATCAGCTAAACAAAATTAGACAATAAAAATCTTTATTTTTTCATAGTTGTTATCACCAGCGACTGTGAAAGGGCCCCAACCTTGCCATTGTTACCAGGAACTTACAGACAAATTTTTCGTTCATTTGTACCGGGTAAGTTTCAAGAAAAAATTTTTTTTTCATTCCTTATCTATTAATATAATTTACTAGTTTTTATAAGTGACTTATTTTACTTTATGCATTTTGCATATTAAAATGTTTTTCTTATTTTTCAGTACCAAAAGGTCGTTCGCTAAGTTTGAGCGATGTGAAAATTGCTTATTACAGGTAATATTATATATTTTAAAGACCTATATACACTTCGCGAGGCTTAAGATGAGCTTTGCATTTCTGTGAGTTTTTCTTTCTTTTGACGAACTCACAGAAGGCCGCCCTCGAGGTTTGCCAACGTGCGATGGAGCGCAGTATTTTAGGTGTCAAATTAATGGATAAAATCCGAAACACCCAACTGCGCTCTCGCACAAAAATCGCTGACGTGGGCATGAAAGCCGCTATGCTGAAATGGGACTGGGCCGGACACGTCTGCCGCATGCCTGAAGAGTCTTGGGCGAAATCATCTACCAGATGGATTCCAAGCTCTAAAAGGAGAATTGGCAGACCAAAACGGAGATGGCGGGACGAGCTGGACCATTATAGGCCTGACTGGTGCTCAATAGCACTAAATAGACCGGAATGGAAGAAGTGGAGAGAGGCCTTTGCCCAACAATGGGATGATGTAGGCTAGGGAAAAAAAAAAANNAGGGCCCAACTCGAGATCCGAACCGGGAAAAGGATAACAGCGGACAACCTGAAAACACTGATAAGTGATAAGGAGAGCCATGAGGCATTTGTGGGTTTCTGTAGGAGCGTGGGCAGCAAAGTAATAAAAAGGAACAAATAAAATAAAAAGTAAATTCAGTTTGGCAGTAAATTTTTGTAAAGCACATTCAGTTACTTATCTAAGATATTCTAAAGTCAGACAATCCTATAGTCAATTTCATCATAGGCCTAGTGCCATTTCTTCAAAATTAAAATCAGTTGAAATAAAATGTAAACAAAGTTAAACAAAGTCTCTGATTACGTCAGAGGGACTATAAAAAAAAAATAATAATAAAAAAAATAAAAAAAAAATGGCGCGAGTTGTAATTCCGCTTCATTTTTTTAAACATTTTAAAATGGTATTTCATATAGGTATTTCACATACGTACATGTATATCTTTTACTATTATACTTTTCTATTTTAATTTATTTATCTTTTCATTTTATTCACATTACAGGGATAGTGTAGAAAATAGAACGTTATATCGAACAAGAGAAATAGAGTCGTTGTTGAAAGACAAAACTTTTGTACTACAGAAACCTACGGTGTTTTACATTCATGGGTAAGTCATAATTTTTTAACTTTTTATTTACAGCATATTATTTTCTGTTCTAGAAGTTAATAATATACTATGTATTATGTATATGTATGTCTGTACACATATGAAGGTTCAAATTGTTTTTAAATAAAAAAGAATATACGGTAATTTTATTTCTGTTTATAACGTAATTTAAATAATATCTTCACTTGTAGTTAGCTGTTCGTGCATAATTATGTAAGTAAATACAATTTAAAAGTGCATTAAATATGTAGGTACAACATAAAATTATTGATTTGTAGGTATTTCATGAAAAAAAAACATTACAACCTTATATTCGCACTTTAGTTTATACAAAATGAGTGCATGTGCCCGCAAACTTAAGTTTATTAACTTTTATAAGTTGTACTTATTGATTTACTGACGGATTGATTGATAGATTTATTGATTGATTGATTGATAGATTGACAAATAGATGATAGAATATTTCAAAGTACTTACCCTCATTTCAGTTACGTAGAGTACGTGACTGACAAGAGTGTGGGCACGGTCGTGTCTGCGTACATCAGACGCGGCGGCTACAACGTGCTCGCACTGGACTGGGCCAACCTTGCTTTTGGAAATTACTTTAATGTCCTTTTTGATATACAACCGGTAAGTCGACATAGATATCCTTCCATCTCGAAATATAATTCTATGTATTTTTTATGAAGTCTTCGTGGCGCAGGAGTACACTTTGGTGGGTTCAATTCCCACTCGGGGGAATGAAAAATTGGTAATGACGCAAAGGGCGTAGATATCTGGTAGCATTGCGTGTTGAGTGGTGGTACTCAACGCCGCATTTTGCCTTGTTCCCAGAGCGAGATAAATGAAAATATTCTAAAATAATTATTAAACTTTTCATTACCTTGAATGCGAATTGAACCTACAACCTTTCACGTATACAATTGTACGCTACTACTAAAACACTTAATTAATATTAAAATACTTATAATACATTAAATATAAATTAAAATACATATACATATTAAAGGTAGGCGACGAAGCTGGCAGAGCTTTGGTAAAGTTATTAAAAGCTGGTCTGCAGCTTCAGGGTTTACATATCGTGGGACATTCGATGGGGGTCCAAGTGGGAGCTGTCGCTGCTAGGCACTTAGCTGCTGAAGGATATACTGTTGAAAGGTAGAATTATTTGTATTGGTATTCCATTGTCACCAATGTTGGAAGAAAAATAGAGATGGAAAGCCCTTAACAGTAGGTTCCCTCTGCTAATGCAAGGTGGAGAAAAATTAAAGTAAAAGTAGAATCTAATCCAACATAATCTAGACCAAAAAATACCTTAATTAATAACACAAATATTTTACACATAGATTTGAACTTACACTTTTATTATAAAATATATAATTCAATCTTTTCTTCCTTCCAGGTTAACAGGTCTAGACCCGGCCTACCCCGGGTTCTACCCGCCTTTACTAACGAAACCTATAAGTCCAAAAGACGCACGTTTCGTCGATAATATACATACAGCGGGCGGGCAAATCGGTTTGTTACTATTTTTACATATATATAAAAAATCAGTTTCGCGCTGTATCCCGCATATAGCAGGGTAAGCAGAGGGAACCTAGTGTTAAATACTTTATTTCCTCGAGTGGGGATCGAACCCACAACCAGTGGCGTTTACAGACACGATAAAATGATAACCCCATTATATGTAATTACACATTCACACATGTTATGTAGCATCCACACATGTGATCTCATATCTACACAGGTGCTATAATATCTACCCTTGTTATTATACAGCCATGCATATGTACATACATATATGTATACATATAGGTGGTCACACACACATGCACACATGATAGAATATCACATCCACACTTATTATTATTTATTCTCTCATGTGATAGTTGAGGCCATTTTGCCTCAAGTGTTTGTTGAGGCAGAGACACAGACTCCGAGCGAAGCGGGAAGTAAGTCCTAGTTTATATTGCAGGTTCCCCGTTCAGCGGGGGTCATGTTGACTTTTGGCCGAACGGAGGGAAACCTCCTCAGCCGGGATGTCCCCCGAAATACTTACCGTTCAGTGATGAGTGTAAGTAAGATTTTTATTCATTTCTTATATGTATGGGTATTATGTACTTCGGGAGTTAATTTTTGCCCTTTTGAGAGATATGGTATTTTGTATAATGGAATTAAAAAGTAGAAGGGGAAAAGATTTATATTTCCAAAACTTAAACAAAATCTCTTGAATTGGGCACAACAGTGGCGTTTAAAGCCATTCAATGCGGCTTCACTGGCCTTGTGTGTATAATTTTTATTTTTTTTTCACACTTATCTCTTTATATAATAAAATAGTTTTATTATATGGTTATTATATATTTTTCCAGATTTCTGCAGCCATTGGCGGTCGTGGCGATACTGGGCGGAGTCAGTTGTGGGCGGGAAGTTTGTAGCAACTAAATGTGATAGTTACGACGATTTCCTCAAAGGAAGTTGTTCTGGGCGAGCTTTAATGGGACTTCAAGCTACTCCTGAGTATGTTTCCAAAGAACAGTTTAAGTTAACAATTTAGTTTTATTTAATTATTTATGTCTCTGTACATAGCTTGGTTTTAAATATTTGTTAGAATAATTAAATTTCTTTCAGCTTCACGCTGTATCCTGCATATAGTAGGGTAGGCATAGGAAATCTAGTGTTTAGACACTCCGTTATTGACTCTCTGCCGAATTATCGAGGCATTGTGCGCTGAGTGGCGGAACATTACACGTTGTTATTAGAACAATAAAATTAAAATATTCATAATTAATATTCATTCCCCCGAGTGGGGAATATATAATAATAATAATAAAAATAATTTATTTCTCCACACAAAGTAAAGTATACAAAAAAGTTGTGTATATTTAGGTACATAAAATATTATTTATAATCATATGAGACTGACGCTTGTACCTAAGCTCGGAGCCTGTATTACTAGTCGCCAGGTTCTCACTCGTTTTTTACTTATGTCGCTTTATTTCAAACTTTTTTCGTGTTTCTTTATATATTTCAAGAGAAAAGAGATCTTTGGCAGTGTAAAATCATTGTGTATGTGTGTATTAATTTGGGTATGTGTGAGAGAGATGAGAGAGTGTAGAACTGTTTACGTGTTTGTATGTGCCTGCATTTGTGTGTGTATGTGTGTACGTAACTCTTTTAGATAATAGTCTAGATAGAAAGAAAAACTCTATTTGTAATACTTATAAATGTTTCCCTATTTTCACAGTTTACACGGAGATTACTATCTCCGAACTGCCGCTGAGGAACCATTCGCGTTGGGAGAGAGAGGTGTTTGATTGTATTGTCTTGTCATTTAGTTGTCTAGTCCTTAGCCGTTGCTTTACTTACGAGTTAAGTAATTATATTTTTTCAACTTCAGGGTAGGCAGAGGGAGTCAAGGAACTGTAGTGGCATTGCGTGTTGAGTAGTGGACTCCAACGCGTTGCTTCGTTACCAGAGTGGAATCGAAAACATAACCGTCGCGTTACAGTCACACCCTTATGCCGCTCCGCCACGAAGGCCTCATAGCCTTAAGTGGAAATATATATTTAAATATTATAATTATTTGACAATTTTATACGATTTAACATTAATATTAATTTAAAAACTTTTTTTTTATATTATAGTAGTCAATAAAAATAATTATAAATTAAATTCTTTTAACAATATCATTAAAACATGACTTATATATCGTAATTTTAGTAAAAAAACATGTATTTTAAAAATTTGTATTATAAAGTAGTCAGTTAAAATATATTTATTTAGTACGTAAGTATTGTAATGAAAAACCTAAGAAATTATTTAAGAATGAAATTAAAATAAAAGATCTATTTATCTATTGTCGTATTTTTTCCAAGATTAAACAACACCTAAAGTTCCACATTTTTTTCAATTGCGAAAGAAATTACGTTATCTTATTTTTTCATTCAACCTAACATTTCTGTAAATTTATAGCCTAATAACAATTATTTTATTATCCACGCGTTGCTGTATAACAACACTTTTTAGCTTCATATTGTATACAGCAGGATATGCAAATGGAAACAAGTGTTGAGACACTTCCACAAGCACAGCCCAAATTTCAAGACATTACGTGTTGAGTGTCGAAACTCAACGCTGCGATTTGTCTTGTTACTAGAGCCAGATAATGAAAATAAATCCAAACCTATATTATAAATTCGAAAGTAACTCTGTCTGTCTGTCTGTCTGTCTGTCTGTCTGTCTGTCTGTCTGTCTGTCTGTCTGTCTGTCTGTCTGTCTTTTACTCCATCAGGCCCAAACCGCTAATTTAATTGTGATAAAATACTCATATAGGGGTAAATGGGGGGCCTCGGGATGAACGTAGGATACTTTTGTTCTCATATTTGTAATATTTTTGATATATACCAATATAATAAAATACTTATTAATTTGACATGCAATTTATTCTGCCATGTTAATAACAACCGTGGCTGAGCGACCGTTGCTAAGCAACGATATGCAAAGTTTGTTGTTAGAAAATTTCACCCAAAATGAGCTTGCTTAACACATCTCTCTATTGAAAACTGAAAATAATTTCATAAATATTCGTATAGTTCAAGCGGGCGTAGCCGCGTTCGGGTCTACTAGTCATTAATAAACATTAAAAATCTCTAGTGGAAATCTCCAAACATTTTTAGTATTTTTCTGGGCTCTAAAGGACTGTAAACCTGAATACTTGATATTTATTTCAGATTGATATATCCATGTGTTCTCGATGCTCTCGATGCTTGGTGAAAAAGGGTTCTGTTTTTTAATTATGATGAATTAAATAAAGCTGACTTGTTTCATCATTTCTTTTTTAACGGTTTTCTTGGTGATAGAGGACTTTCTGTGATGGTGAAGATGTATTTGAATTTAAATGTCAGTAGATATAGATTTTAAAATAAGCCATTCTTGGAATAAATTTAAGATAAAATATATTACTTACGACGACGACCGACGACCTGAAGAAGGTTGCTGGCTTCGATGCGGAATGCGGAAGGCGGAGCATCGGGAGCTTTGGCGCACCCTGGGAGAGGCCTATGTCCAGCAGTGGGCCCGAAAAGGCTGATTTGATTGATTGATTGATTGATATTACTTTTTCCATATACGTATCAATAAAGATACTAATTAATTTAGAAAGATGCATATACGTACATATTCGATATTACACGGTACGTACCGTAATTTACAAGACGGTTAATATAATAAATACTTTTTTTCTATACAATTCTGCTTTACTCAAGTATTAGTATTAATTTGCTTGTCCTAGATAACGAACATGTGTCATAGATTTTAGTTAATTCGTATTTTTTTTTCGAGAAATAGATTTTTCATAGTTATTGTATTTTTGATACTAATCAAAATTTATTGTTATAAAAAAGAAAACAAAAATGTTTATAAAGCTTAGATTTTTTGTTTTATATGTTGGTGAGTATTCTATTTTTTTTACTTCATAGAGAACCTAGTGTTAAGACATTCCGTTCGTATTCCACCCACTTTCCGCTGAATTCTGGCGGCTTTGTAAGTTGATTGCTGACCTCTATTCTCACTCTACTCAACTAGCAGAGCCGAGAAATAAAATTGCTAAATATTTCATTTCCATGGGTGGAAATCGAACCAATAATCGGTCGCCTTTACTCACGCCTGTGCCTCTGTGCCATGACGCGCCTCAATTATTATTTTATTGGTATGTTTATATTGGTGTTTGTTACATATAGGATCTGTTGCAAAAATGTAAGTAACAAGTTTAACATTGACTTGTGATTTAAACTTGGAAGATAGCATTATTGCATATTGCTTGGCATATTATCAGCCGCTACAAAAACAAACGAAAATTGGTTTAAACAGAATTGATTTCTTGATTTAAGAGAAATGAGATAATTTCGATGAAAACATATTTTACTTGAATTAAGACCCTTCTCCTTTTTGAAGTCGGCTAAAAATAACGTGTCAAGAAAATATAATAATACTTGTTCATATTTATTTTTTTGTGGCAATACCTACTTGCTCTTGAGCGGTTTTTTTTATTTTAATACATTGAAAGACTGTGTAATTATAAATTTTATTATATAATACGTAATAATTAATGACATTTTTATCTGTAGGTCGTGAATGTAAAAATAATGTTATTTTATATATTGTATTTTAACGTGTAAAAAGTGGTGCTATTGAATATATAGATAAATAAATCTACTTCACTTGTCTCCCGCACATCCGACACTGTTCCCCATTTTCTGACGAATTCTGGAGGAATTCCCAGTGGCGTACCGAGCTTAACTCGCGTCCGGTCCAAAATACTTTTACAGCATCCCCTAGGCTTTGATTACAAAGTTTACATATAAGAATAGAGATGATCTTTGACACTACTTATAGTAGAACGTGGTAGTTAAAGAAAACTCAGTGTTAAGATATTTCGTTTTTAACTAAAAAAAAAAAAATATTTATTTCAGTTCCACATATTATATAGCTACATAGAAAGTAATGAGACCAACCTAGTAAGTAACTAGTATAATACTAGTACTTGTAACAGGAGGCCCCGCTCTTCCATAACACTTCATACATTCGTTATGGAAACAAAAACATAAATAAATGGGATATAATTGTAGCTACTTTACAATACAAAATATATAGAAAACAAACAATAATAATAAATAACAAAACTAAAAAAACATTAAACATCAACTTACCGGTCAATTTCGAAATATCGCCTATTGAATCCCAGAGCGGAGAAAGCAAGATTTTTTTTAGCAAGATTAATTAAATAAAAACATTCTCCCTAGCGAGAGAATCCCAATCGCGAGCTTACTCAGACACTGCTTCTCTCTGCGCTACGTTGAACTCAAATGTGGAATGACGTCATGATTTTTATAAATATAATATTAAATAAATAAATAAATAAATAAATAAAAATTAATAAATAACAGTGGCCTTCGGGAGCAAGGGCACAAGCGATAGGTTGTGGGTTCTATTCCCACTCAAGAAAATGCATTATTTAATATTTTCATTCCGTCGCTCTGATAACGAGGTAAAGCGCGGTGTTGAGTTCTACCGGTCAACATGCAATGCCTCTACAATTGGGCGGAAAATGGGAAACGAAAGCGTCTTCACACTGGGTCCCCTCTGTTTACGATGTTATGTGTGGAATACAGGAAGTAAAAAAAAACATAAAAGGATAAAAGACCATATTTTCAATAGTTTTGATCACCAGCGATTGTCAAGGAGCCCCATCCCTGCCACTGCCAGGAAGTTTCAGACAAGCTTTACGTTCATTTGTACCAAGTAAGTTTCTTCATTAGTTTTTAATATAATTTACAATTATTTGAATCCAGTGACTGGTTGTGGGTTTGATCCCCACTGGAGGAAATAAAATAATTTATACTTTTACTTTTTTTGCTCTAATGTCGAGACAAAGCGTGGCGTTGAGTTTCTCCAGATTTCAAAGTGGGGAACGGAGTGCCTTAATGCTATGCTGTGCGGGATACAGCGTGAAACAATTTTTTATAATTTTCAATCTTTTACCCGCGGCTTTTCTCGCGTGGTCTCAAGGAAATAAATAAGAAGGGATTCTCGCTATAGAGCTATATGTTAAAACGAAAATAAGAAGGCATACTTAAATATTATTTCTTGTATTTTCAGCACCGATTGGTCGATCGCTAAACTTGAACGACGTTAAAATTGTTTACTACGGGTAATATATTTTAGGTTAAATAAGTTTTTTTTCAGCATTACACAGTATATCATACATAGTAGTATATATAGTAGGATACGCAGAGGTTACCTGAAAACCTAATGTCATAATCAGAGCGAAGAAAAGAAAAATAAATATTTAACTACCTCATTTACATACATACATTTATAATTACATACTAAAATATTTAGAAACAAATTGTAAATACTTCTTAAAATTTAAATTTGTACTATTTTATTTATCGCATTGTACAATTAGGGATTTTTATGGGTAAAGAAATCCACTTTAATTAATTTACTATTATATTGTAAAGTTAAGTAAAAAAATATTATTTATACTTTTTATATTATAGGGATAATGTAAAAAATAACACGTTTTATCGAACGAGAGACATAGAGTTGCTATTGAAAGACAGAACTTTTGTTCTGGAGAAACCTACGGTTCTATACATTCATGGGTAAGCCGGGGTTATTTTTTTTAGTATTCTCTTTTATAGAATTATTTTCTTAATAAATGTAAGTTATAGTACTATAAGTAAAGTAAGTTATAGTAAACTTAAGTTTAAAAAGACGATTTTTTTCAGCTTAACGGAGTATCAATAAAATAGGACTTTTCCTAAGAGATTTAAGACACTATCCCTACTTGCCGCCACAATCTACAAAAAAATAACAGCCTTAAAAATAGGCTAAGCTAAGCTTGAATTTCAGAAAAAGCTCGAGGCCTTCAATTTCCTCCTTCCGGTTTTAGTTATTAGTGATTTATAATAAAGTAATTGATTTCATTATAAACTGACCTACTGATTGATTGAAAGATTGACATTCACAATAGTTATTCTTTTCTCAGATACGTAGAATTTGTGACCGATGATAGTGTGCGTACAGTGGTCTCTGCATACATAAAACATGGCGGCTATAATATACTCGCTTTGGACTGGTCTAATCTGGCTTTTGGAATTTATATAAATGTACTTTTTGGTATACAACCGGTAAGTCCAAATATAATTCCATAAACTTGGTCTGGCCATAAATAGTGTTACAATTTAAAAAAAAAACAAAATATTATTTTTGTATTTATTATCTGTCAAATGATGACATTTGTAGATGATGATTGTTCAGTGTTTTCTAATTTTCGCAAGAATACATTGTAAAATATTTTTTTGTAATATTAGAATGATGTGGGATGATATAGAGAACGAAAGTAGACATATATTTCATATATATTTCTGCCAAATTGGGGCAAATATATATTTTATATTTTTAAATATAATATATATTTTTGAATCCTCCATACGCTTCATATAAGTGAAATGTTCAACTTATGTTTGTAACAGAAAAAGATCTGGCCGTCCACGTAGTGTTCGTACGAAAAAGGTGATCAAAGCAGTAAAGAAAAGAATTCGAAGAAATCCTGTCCGATAGCAAAAGATTTTATATTTCTAACACATTATAATAGTAATAAATGTTAGAAACAATAAAAAACAGTTTTTCTTTGTAATTATATTTATAAACAAGACAAAGTACCTGTAGTTGCTTGACGAATATATAACTCCGATTATTTGTGATGTAGTGTAACTGTGTTCCTGTGACGTACTTAACTAGTAATAAGCACATAACTACATATCTCATTTGCTTCTCCGCTCTCCGTTTAATTGGAGATTACAGACATTATTGAGGCCTTAGTGGAGCAGCGGCACAAGGGTGTGACTGTAACGCGACGGTTGTGGGTTCGATCCCCACTCGAGGAAGTGAAATATTTATTAACGTTTATATTTCCATTTCTTTGCTCTGGTGTCGAGGTAAAGCGCGGCGTTGAGTTCCGCCACTCAACACGCAATGGCTCCAGAAATGCTGCACTTTGTCTATCAGAGCAGGAAAATAAATAAATAATAAATAAATACAATTTAAAATATACATGCAGGTGGGGGATGAAGCTGGTAAGGCATTAGTAAAGTTACTAAATGCCGGTCTGCAGCTTCAAGGACTTCATATAGTGGGGCATTCATTGGGGAGTCAAGTTGGGGCTGTTGCTGCGAGATATTTAGCTTCCAAAGGATATTTAGTTAAAAGGTAGGTTAGATTTTAGTTATAATAATAAGATCTTTAATTCTTTCAAGCGAGGTAAAACTAACAATAAAATTATTATATTAACTTCCAACCCCTTCAAACTTCTTTCTTGTTTTTTTTTTATTTTCTTTCATAATCATAAATTTTCATCAAGCTATTTTCAAATATTGGGTTCAAATAGGTACATTTGTTACAATGTCTTTTGTTAGCTGCGACGAGATTTTTGTAAAATTCTGATAAATCTTATTGTGCAATAATATTACTTAAGTACTTACTTCCTTAAATATTTGTTTCCCACTTCCAGGCTATCAGGTCTAGACCCAGCCTTCCCCGGATTCTATCCACCTGTAGTAACTAAGCCCATAAGTCCAAACGACGCACTTTTCGTCGACATCATACACACAGACGGAGGGGAATTCGGTTTGCTACTATTTTCTAACTAAAAATATTTTCAGCTTTATACTTTTTCCCGCATCTAGCAAAGCTTTGATACTATTGTAAGTTGACAATACTTTTGAAACTTGTATACGAAATTACATAAAGATTTGTTGAATAGGTTACGCGTAAACTGAAAACATTACGTAAAGCGAGAGATATTTACGAGTATTTTAAAGCGCTAATCGCAGGAACTACTGGTTTAAATAGAAAAAAAAAATATGCTAATTAATGCTAATGCATAATATATATATAATACGATTAATGTGAAGTAAGTGCTGGTTTCCGAGGAAGTAGCATTACAGGTTCCCCGGTCAGTGGAGGTCAGGTAGATTTTTGGCCGAACGGAGGAAAACCTGTGCAGCTGGGATGTCCCAAGATTTTTGTACCTTTAAGTGATGAGAGTTAGTTATTTTTTTTATTTACCAATATTATTCAAATCACTCATACAATTTTTTTTATTATAAATAGTGATTATTAGCACACTACTACAGGCTAGGTCACTGAACATAGAGCTTTCTTATTTATAACTTGTATGTTATAGCCCGAGATCCCAGGGCCCCGGACCTACGTTATTTTAGCAATACTGAAATTTTGAGAATTAATAGTCTAATATGAGTCTAAGACGATATACATATTTAGTAACTTGAAAGGGGGGCCCTTTACCCTTACCTACCTCTGAAAGGGTATCTATTTTTAACTTAGTTAATATGCATTCTGGGATCTCGGTCTATTAGAATTCTACATTCCTTCCTCTCTATATGAATTTACACTAATCGCAGCTATTGAATTGATTTATACCTACATATCATTTATTAAAATTGATTTATACATATTTTTAGATTTCTGCAGCCACTGGCGGTCGTGGCAGTACTGGGCGGAGTCGGTGCTCGGCGGTAACTTTTTAGCAACTAAATGTTCTAATTACGACGCTTTTCTCAAAGGAAGTTGTACAGGATTAGGTCGAATGGGACTTCAAGCGACTCCTGAGTAAGTTTTTAAATTATATTTTATTTAATTTCGTCGTAAATTATGGAATTGAATATCGATTTTGAATTAGTAATAACTACCTTCATATTTTTTCCCATTTTACATAATACGCAGAGATAACCCAGTGTTGAGACACTCTGTTCTCCACGCACTGCTTATATTTCGAATCATTGCGTGTTAGGCGGAACTGAACTCAACGCTGTGTCTTGTTTCCAGATCGAGAACAATTGAAAATAAATAATTCCTCTGCACAAGGCCTAAAGCTATATCGTTATAAATACGATTTAAGTATAATTTTATATTACTTTTTCAAATATTTTTCTTATTTTTACAGTTTACACGGAGATTACTATCTCCGAACTGCCGCTGAGGAGCCGTTCGCGTTGGGAGAAAGAGGAGTTTGATTAGTTGTCCTTAGTAGTTGCAATTTGGGCTAATATTAGTGAAGGTTCTTTATTTTATATTAATAGTAGCCCAAAAATTGTAATTAACACCTTTTAATTTTATCAAATTTCTTTAAAAACTAGCGACCCGATTGCTTTAGCTGCCAGAAATTTGCAATTAATTATTTACTAATCTATGTAGGTATATGATTTTCGCTTTCTAACAAAAGTTATCATTTTAAAGCCAATATCCATACTAAATTTTCAGCCAATAAAAAAATGTTGTAGCATATTTTATATTGACATTATTTTTTTCTTTATGAACCGACTTTAATAAACCACTAAATGTTAAGGAAAGTTCGCCAAAATATAATAGTGAAAACTGCACTTAAATCAGCCTATTCTGAAATTATCACGAACAGACAAGCAGACAAAAATTTTATTATTTTTAATATTTGTTTTATTTTGATAATCTTCATTTTGTGTTAAGCATTGTGTATTTGCTAAAAACTACAGAATAACATCTTTCAATATGAAGAAAAGCGCACTTGTTTTCTTCGATAAATGTTGAAATACTTTTTAATTGAAACCCGCTGTTTCGAACTCTTTGTAGTAGTCCATGGTTTCAGGTAGAGAAAAATATATACGTATTACTAAATATACGCGATCAATCCAATTAAATGTTTTTATTTAAATTGTGTAATTATTGCAAAAAATTGAGATCTTATTATATTGAAACAAATCTTTTTTATGTGTCTGTTTTTAGGGTTTCATACCTGAAATCAACGTCAAATATCAAAATTATCTATTTTACTGTATCATATCTATGAATTAAATATCATAATTAAATATCAATCAAGTATCTAAGTCAGCCTAATCAAATGTTACTCATATGACCATTTATGATAAACATAAGACCATTTATGTATAGTTTTTGCTGCATTTTATATGCAACTCATCACATAATCTAAACTTACAGAGTATATACATATTATTTGTTATTAATTTTGGCACGAAGTGAAAACTTACGAAAAAAAGAAAAGGTAAAATGTGAAAAGTGAAATTTAATAGACTATACTCGTCTCAAACTAATAATTGTAATTAATTTCATAAAAAAATATTTTTTCATAATTTAGTAATCGATCAATCGAGTTTATTTTTTCCCAACTGCTAAGGAAGGGTGGACACCAACACTCCGTTCTCCCTATTCCTAATCCCATGTATACAGTTAAACACTATCATTGTACCTATATATAAATATATCATATATATTAATTTTTGCAAGTAACTCAGCGTCACGACACAGTCAGCATTTTAATTAATAAAGCTGGTTTTTACTATCCTCAGTAATCTTGTTAGAGATATATTAGATATCAACTTAATTATAGGTACATTGTAGATTAGTTTTATTGCACATATATATTTTGATGGAAAGATTAAATTTATCTAAAGTGGATGGTTAAAATGTTTTTTTTTAAGTTTTTTCCTTTTCTTTTTAAAAGACTTCAAAAAGGGGGAAGTTCTCAATTCGGTTTTTGTGTACTGAGAATATAGAGGTTACATTGAGGATTAAGATATACATACATGATGTGTATAGAGCTTGATATTTAACGTTGATTGAGCTGATCCAGAGGATGTCCTGACTAATATCTGTCCGATATTTGTTTGTGGGCATACGGGTACGCGACCCCGGATCCTCGAGCCGCCACTCTTACATCCTCATTCAGTCCGTAAGAATGGTGTCCTAACTCCCCCCCTTCCCCTCCTCTTTTCCTTAGCACTCTCCTTTTACCTATCCTACCCCTTCTATTTTCCTCTCCCCTCGGTTTTTCCCCACAAAGGGGTTTTGGAGGTCAGACGGCAGTCGCTCCATTTAAAAACCGCCAACCGCCACTTAAATGNCCACATATCAGAGTTGACAGAGGGAATCTGGGAACCTATTGTTACGACAGTCCATTTCCCTTTCTCCCGAATTATGGAGGCATTGCGTGTTAAGTGGCGAGGAAATGCAGCTGGATTTTCCATCGCTGGTTTCAATTGCTCTCAATTGCCTTAATCGTCTGGCCAGATTTGAGAAAACTATCTCCAGCACTAGTCCACCAAAAGATTACAAGATACTTTTTTTAAAGCAATTTTCCCTTGAGGGCAGATTTGTCTGGCTTGCCAGGGTCCAACCTATTGCAGTAGTTGACGCGCGTTTGAACGTTCCTTTCACTAAATTAATGAGGTACCCATCTTTTAAACTTAATCCTCCCAATTTGCTTCGAGTGGATTAAAACAATTTGATCACTAACCGCATCACCGATCACGAATAATGACATCAAATAAAGGCCTAATTTTACCGAATTGTCTAATTTTAAAGATTACACACATAAATAACTTTTTTTATATAATCCATAAAATTATATATACGACACCCCTAAATCTGCACTGTAACGCCTAAATCTTAAGTAAAACTGGCAGTAGTTTTGTTAGATTAACCTTATCTACGGATAATACTGCCGCTGTGCGAATCCCTGTTTATATTCTCACGATATGTCGATCGCCTATTATTTTTGATATTGTGTTGTAAGGAAGAACAAAGAGTTTTTAATTTTGATCTTAAATATAATTTTGCTTTTAAATCCTATACAGATATATTTAATTTTCTTATAGATGGTTTTCTTAGAGTAATATTTAAGAAATTTAGTTAAATTTGTGATAAATTTTGTCAACATGGTACAGAGTGTTATACCACAAACTACTCAAATTAAAAAAGAGGATGGTCTAGCTGATCTAATTGGACATTTCGGAAAATGGCAATGTATAGTACTGATAACGGTCTCCTTGGTGAAGTTCTCATCGGGATGGGTGCAAATGGCGATTTTATTTCTGACTCCAAGTTTCACTTTTTGGTGTAAAACCTTCGAAAATTCAAATGGGATTGGGGAAAATATGACTTGTTATGCGGACTGTGTGGAGTATGAGTACGACACGTCCCCATTTGGCAACACTATCATATCGGAGTGGGACCTGGTCTGCAGCAGGAGCTGGCTCGCGAGCTTCACGCAGATGGTCCTGCAATTTGGAATATTGATTGGTAGCGTCTTGTTTGGATTTCTTTCGGACAGGTATTTTTTTAAATATTTTTTTAGTTTTATATTTTGAAGTCACTCATATCATTATGTCACTCCGCCTTATAAATAAAGATAATTAGTTAAATTGAAGCAACTGAACTGCCTTTTTTGAATTTTACAATCGCATCTTTATTTATCTACATTATAATTTTTTATATAAAAATCGAGCGATTCCAAAGCAATTGTTTTAGATGAATGTCTTATGGGTTGAATTCCCAGTCCAGGAAATAAAATATTTATTATGTGCGGGGTAGAACGTGAAGCTAAAAAGTTTTTTTTTTTAAAAAAGACAAAGCCAAGTCAAATATGTTAACGGGAATTAAATATGTTCTTATTGTCCCTTAAATTATAATTGTACGTATATTTCATATAGGAAGTTATAAAACTATTGTCATATCTTTATGATGGTAACATAAAAAAAATAGTTTTTAAATATATGATAAATAGTAGCAGGTAGTTTAATTTTAAGGCCCGTATTTATAAGCCGGCTTCAAGTCTGAGATCGATCTTGAGATAACGTTTTCATTAATAAATTACATATAAATGACTGAAAATATTAAATGTTTCATTTTTTCGAGTGGGATCGAACCAACAATCATGCCCTCCTGATTTAATTATATTTTTATTATATTTATTACCGACTTTAGAATTGGTCAGGCCTTGCTATACGTATATCTACAAGTGCGTACAATGACACACAGAAAACAGACACGTGCATCTATAAAAGCAATAAAAATATGAAATAAACAATGACTTTCAAAATGTATAACAATACTAGAATATCATTCAAGAAGTCACAACGTATACGAGTGGAGTCAATAAAAATAAGATATATTGTATTAAAAAATCTTAGATTAATCTTGATACTTTAATAATATGATATGTTATAAAAGATTATAAACACTTGAAGATAACCGAAATATGAATAGATAGATAAGTTTGACGCATTCATACCAATTACTTACCAAAAAGCCTAATGTCATTTTGCAATGATTCGGCAAAAAGCTGTAGATACTCGTATATGCCTATTAATATTATATCGATAAGATATCGTTGTTACTTTTTTATCAGCAGCAGCACGCTCTATCCCTCAGCAGGGTAGACAGAAAGAACTTAGTGTTAAGTTAATTAACATTCAATTCCCCATTTTCCGAATGATATAGTAATCCAACTTATGAAGACATTGTTGAGTGGCGTGGCTCAACGCCGCGCTTTGCCTCAAAAACAAGGCGGAGAAATGATTTAATTTCCTCCAGTTCGAGAGGGGATCGAACTCACAACCAGTCGCGTTTACAATCACACACTTGTGCCTCTGCGCAACGACTGGCTTCTGTCGTTCTTTTCTGAAGGAATTTTATAATTAATAGTTTTTATAATCCCATCTAACTTATAATATTTTCATTTCTTCTCTCTGGAGTCGAGGCAAAGCGAAGTGTTGAATTCTGTCACTCTCTTCGCAATGCCAGAATACATTGGAAAATGGGGAACGAAAACGGAAGTGACTTAAGTGGTGACATTTTTCTAGTTTAAATATTATTTAAACGATTGACTTAAAAAATAGTTAAATTTAGTTATTACAAAATCATTTCTTTCTTTTCAGATACGGCAGAAAAAATACATTCATTCTATCAGTGGTAGCTCTCGTCGTCTTCGGATTCGGCATCCCATTCTCTCCTGACTACATAACATTTACGGTCCAAAGATTTTTCTTAGGAGTAGCAACAGCTGGAACTATGGTTATTTCTTTCGTAATCATTATGGAAATAATTGGGTCGAAGTATAGAGAGATTTGCGGATGTCTCTTCCAACTGCCTTTCATTGTGGCTCATATGTCTGTGCCATTATTTGCGTATTTCTATAGAGATTGGAATGACTATACTTTAGCTTTGGCGGTTCCAGCTGTGGCATATGTGTTGTATTTCTTCGTGCTATCAGAATCTCCAAGATGGTTGATCTCGATGGGCAAACTGGATGAAGCAACGGAACTAGTAAAGAAAGCAGCAACAATGTAAGTAGTGAATTAGCTAGTCCTCTATTTTAACGATTTCATGAATGTTATCTGTGCCATCTATATAAATAGTAGAAGTAAATAATAAAAATAGCTTTTATAAATTTCAGGAACAACCTCCCAACTTCCAAAGTGGAGGAGACCTTAAAAATAATGGCGGAAGAAATACGATCAAAGTCAAACGAAACAAAGCCAAACTACATTGACTTATTACATGGATCTTTACGTTTAAAGACTTTATGTTCTTGCTATATTTGGCTCATAACTGGACTAACTTACTTCGGCTTCAATCAATACATCAGTCAAACAAGCCCCGATCCATTTATTACTGTAGCTGTCGTCGGTGCTATACAAGTGAGTATAGAAAAATATATATAACGTAGCTTTGATGAAAAAAGAGAGTCAAGACACTTGTTTAAATTTATAGCTAATAAATAAAAAACGTGTAACGTTTCAACAAAAAATATAATTTGTCTCTTTAACTTCTAAGCTTGAAATTATCAATTCTCTTCGAAACCTCAAATACTTCCATACAAATTACGAAATCAAATATAATACCTTCATTAATTTACAGTATCTCCAATACATTATTAAATAGTATATACTTTTCTTTCTCTTAATTATTTGTCTATTTTCTTTTCAGATACCAGCCAACCTCCTATCAATATGGATCTTACGGTATTTTGGCCGCAAATTGGCCGTAATAACCTTCTTTATAATGGGAGGTATATGCGTATTAACTCTAGGTCTTGTACCAGACATATTCTGGCTTACCCTAACCTTGGGTTCCATAGGAGTTAGTTGCGCAACTATAGTCGGTGCCTGTATTTACATATATTCGTCGGAAATATTCCCAACTGTTGTAAGGAATATGGGTGTAGGAGCATGTTCAACGTCTATGAGAGTGGGATCTATGATAGCTCCATTTATTGCCAACTTATCTTCAACGGTGCCTTGGCTTCCCACAGTTATTTTTGGTTTAGCTGCCATATCAGCAGCTTTAGTTTGCTTGATGCTTCCTGAGACCAAAGGCACTGCTTTGCCTGATAGCTTAAAAGATACAGAATCGAGTTAGTTTTAAGTTTAATGTATATGTTATTTATTTGTTATATTTGAAGAGATTGATTTAAAAGTATATATTATGTATGAAAATTGTTAATAATTTAATATCTAAATGAGACACACAGATTGTAAATATTTTATTTCTTTTTATGTAATATTTATAGTCGTAGATTTTATAAGCGTTTAATTAAGATAAGAGTTAATAAACTTAGTCATATAACTTTCTTATAAAGTAGCTTTAGCTAAAGTTAAAGAAATTAGTTATTTATTGTAATAGTCATAGAAATTGAACAAATTTCATTGTAAATAATTTGCATCTTTAGTATTTAATGTTAAATTTAATCATGATTAATGCATGGGCGAAATGGGGGAGTGGTCCGTGCCTATCGCCGCATAGTTTGATGCCTGCTCCAGAATTTCTATTAACAACAAAAAAAAACAAAACAAAAAGATTCGTTCGAAACGATCGGCAAGGTCCTGCAAAAATGTCTCTAGAGACGTCAAAGTATTATTGCAATATGTAATAAGGCATATACTCTAGACATAACAAAAGGCATAGCGTAAAAAAATACAATCGAATTGATAACCTCCTTTTCTTACAGAAGTCGGTTAAAAAGCAAGTAAAACGAATAAAAATAAACTTCTAAGTACTATAAAATTGTTTACTTCAACACCTTTTCAATAATGTATGGAAAATGAAACAACCATAATGTCTCGTACATTTCATTTATTCATAAAACATTTATATCTAATTCTTATATTATTATTTATTTATTAATATTAATTAAATTATCACATACATGTATCACAATTTTGGTCCTATTTTTTTATTTCGTTTGCTGTAAAGCGTGTGTTCTTTTAATAATTCATGAAGTCGGTGGAAAATGGGGAGCAAAGTGTTTCAACACTAGGCTAAAAAACAGGTCTGGCCTTATATCATTATTTTAAACCTTTCTCTTCACTTCAGTCTAACAGATATCGTTGAAGCTTAGAGTAAAATATTTTTAACATTACCGGACAAATAGATATTCCTTTTTGTTTTCATTTTACTAACATTTAGGTAGGGGCATAAGGACTAAGAACACATAAACATAATATATTTTTCAAACCATTTTTCTCAATTCTTGAAGAGATTCCCTTTTATTATTTTTATCAAATTTATTTATTACGCCAATTTTATTTACAAAAATATTCATTTCCTTTATCTTTTTATACTCACTATTTGCATTGAATTATTGAAACCGTCTTTAATTCTTAGTTAATAGAACCTTCTAGAAACTCAAATTCAATTTTTTCACACAGTCAATAGTAATTAGAAAAAATAACACTTTTAACTAATCACTTTATCGGTTCCTCAACCTCATTAATACTATCAGGCAAAGCAGTACCCTTCGTCTCAGGTAATAAAATACACACCAACGCAGCACCTATAGGGGCGACTCCAAAAACGATGGTAGCCAGCCAAGGTATCGTCACAGCCAAATTAGCTATGAAGGGAGCCACCATCGAACCCATTCTCATCGACATAGAACAAGCACCCATGCCCATATTCCTTACAACCGTTGGGAATAATTCCGAACTGTATATGTAGTTGCATGTAGCTACTATAGAAACACAGCTTACTCCAATGCAACCTAAAGTAAGGTTTATCCAGAACTTATCTGGAACTAGACCTAGTGCCACCACACATAGGCCTCCAGCAGTAAAAAATGTCATAACTGTTGTTTTTCGCCCAAAATGTTGTAGAAGCCATATGGAGATGAGGATTGAGGGCACCTGAAAGAAAAAGAAATAAATATAAATCTTTTTGAAAATTAACATAAAATTAATGATAATTCTATGATCAATTAGTTTTTTTTATTTAGGTTAATTTGAAATCTGTTTTTATATTTCGTAAAGAAGAAAAAGACAGTTCCTTTAAGTAAATAGTAGTCTTCAGGCAGAGGGAGCTTGTTAATTCTTATCGATTGTTAAGATACTCCGCTCCATACTTACTGCCGAATTCTGGAGGCATTGCGTGTTGACTGGCGAAACTCAACGCCGCGCTTTGCATCGACACCAGATCGAAGAAATGAGAGTATTAAATATTTCATTTCCTCCAGCTGGAATCGAACCCACAACCGAACTCACTTTTATAGTCACAGGCTTGTGCCTCTGCACCACGACTGGCGTCAATTATTTACGTAACAACATAAAAATATCTAAAGTTATAAAAAAAAATAGCAAACCTGTATAACGCCTACTGCAGCTACAGTAATAAAAGGGTCTGAACTGGTCTGACTAATATACTGGTTGAATCCGTAGAACGTCAGTCCAGTTATCAACCAGAGTACACAAGAACATACTGTCTTGAGAAATAATGTTCCTTGGAAAAGATTGGAGTAGTTCGGCTTAGATTTTGTTGATTGGGATTGTATGTCTTCGGCCATCTGTTTCAGTGTTTCCTCTATTTTTGATGTTGCGAGACCATTCCTGAAATGAAATCGTGAAATCTATTTTGAAAATACATATTTGGGAGGAGCAGTCAAAATATGTTTTAGTAAATGAATAAGAATTGTACGTAGCAGGTTTCGAACCCGCACCGTCAAACGACAAATTTCTAAATTGTAATTTTTGTTGTTGGAACTTATGTATATTGTTAGCATCTTTGTATGCCGCCAAAATATTATTGTAAAAAGATCAGGCAACTGAGCTAGAGGTATACTTTTATATAAAATATTAATAAATATACTTTTATATAAACATTAAAGGGTAACATCAAGTTAAAGTTACAAAATACGATTCTTTCCTTAATGTGGTTTCAATCCCCATTTTTCACACTTTCAAAAACATTATGCAGTGAAAGGTTTTGTCTAATCAAATCGCAAATGCAAAGCCTAAACGCAACAGTTGTGGGTTCAATTCCCTCTCGAGAAAATGAAATATTTAAATTTTCATTGTCTCGCTCTGGTAATGAGCGGCGCGGGGCGGCGTAGAGTGGCGTTGATTTCCGTTACTCAACACGCAGTGTTTTCAGAAAATAGCGAAAAGTGGAGAACGGAAGTGTTTTAATGAGAACAGAGTGTCTTAACACTTTATTACCAGGTACTCTCTGAACTAAATGCAACTATGATCACATACAGTGAGACTCTCCAAAGCTGTCCTCTATATTTTTGGAAAGTTAGATATAGCCAAATATATTTTACTAAATGTTTAACGATTACTTACATTTTAGCTGCTTTTTCAACTAATTTAGTAGCTTCATCTACTTTGCCCGATGTGATCAACCATCTCGGAGATTCTGTTAATACGAAAAAGTATCCCAAATATATCAAAGGTGGTATTGCCAAGGCTAAGCTATATTCATTCCAATTCCTATAGAAATAGGCGAACAACGGTATCGTCATATGTCCTATAGTAAAAGGAATTTGGAAGAGACACCCGCAAATTTCTCGATATTTTGGCCCTATTGCTTCCATTACCATCACGAAAGAGACGACCATGGTCCCAGCAGTTGCTAGTCCCATGAAGAACCTTAGAACTGTGAAGGTGATGTAGTCTGGTGCGAAGGATACGGAGAATCCGAATATGATTAGTGTAGATATTGATATAAGAAACGTATTTTTTCTGCCATATCTGAAATTAATCAAAAATATACTATTAACTATTACGCAGTAATGATTCCAGTAGTGGCGTATGGCATTGTTATCGTGACAGATTGTAGGTTCGATTTCCATTCGACGAAATGAAATACCTACTTTTTAAATATTTTCACTTCCTTGCACTGATAACAAGACAATCTATAATTAAGCGCAAAGTGGAGAATGGAAGTGCTATTACGCGGTATACAGCGTGAAGACAAAAAAATATATTTTGACTAACAAGGAATCTATGGTGCCATTACTAAATAAATGAAAAAGGTGGAGGTGGTTTAGTGCCATATTTATATTTTTTTCTTTTACTTTTTAAAAATACTTTTTCATTCTCCATAAGAAAAACAGCAGCATAGGTTAGCTACGCCGTGTGATACAGGATGTGCTCGAATCTAAATACGAGATAAACATCCTCACGAATGGGATTAGAATCCACAAAAAATGTGTTAAAAACACGTGCAAGTCACGTTCATTGCGAAAAAGTTATCTTTCTGTATATATATTTTTTGTAGTCAATTTTTTAATGAAAAGATCTTAGCGCAGATATCAATCATAAATAATATTCAAAAATATTCAAGTGTCAGTTAAGATTGTACAATATTATTGAATTACATTTAATTCCTTTATTATTATTTGTGATATTTGATATTTATTATTTTTTTTAGCTTTACCGCACATAGCAGGGTAGGGAGAAGGAACTTGGGAACCTATTTATCTCGCTAATATATATTTTGCAAAATATATAAAATAACTTTCATTATTTGTGCAATAATATGAGTAACTAATGTTGCCTTCATTATATATAGTAAAAAAAAATGATTAAAAGGTTAAAATTCTGTGAAATATTAAAATTGAGTTGCCTCATCATAAACATCAAAAAGTGAATGCTAGTTGAGTATGAACGTTTGAAGTGTTATTGTTTTATTTGTAAATAGCATTGCATTCTAAATACATATATGCTATAATAGATATTTTTTATGATAAATTACCAAGAAAACGTAAGATTTTTCCTCCTAATTTTCGTTGCTTCCCTCTGGTAACGAGGCAAAGTGTGGTGTTGAGTTTCGCCACTCAACACTTGATGTCTCCAGAATTCGGTCGTCCGAAACTGACTGAAGTGACTTAATGGGAACGGAGTGTCTTAACCCTAGGTTCCTACGTACCTTCTGCCTACCCTGCTTTGTGTGGGATAGAGCGTGAAGCTAAAAAAATGTATGCAATAAATAATTTGATCTGTCTATCATACTATATAATAGCAATTAATTACATAAGTAATATTAGTATTTACCTATCAGACAAGAATCCAAACAAGATGCTGCCCAACAATATTCCAAATTGCAGTACCATCTGTGTGAAGCTCGCGAGCCAGCTCCTGCTGCAGACGAGGTCCCACTCTGATATGATAGTGTTCCCGAATGGCGACGTGTCGTACTCATACTCCACACAGTCCCCATAACATTTCATATTTTCCCCAATCATACTGGAATTTTCGAAGGTTTTACACCAAAAAGTCAATTTTGGGGTCAAAAATATGATCGTCATTTGCACCCATCCTGAGGATAGCTTCACCAGGGAGATTGATAGGAGTAAAATGCATTGCCACTTCCCGAAATGTCCGATTAAATTAGCTAAGCCGTCCTCCTTTTTGATTTGGGATGGTTGTGTGATAGTTATGTGGACCATTTTGTGTTTCTAACTTTATCGAGTCATTGCTGTTCTGAAAAAAACAATATATTTTTTTAATTATACACAATTTTTTTTTTGTAAAAATAAATACCTAAGTACCAATTATATTATTCTTTCTGATTTCAATATTTTTTCAGCTTCTCTTTTTGTCTCTAGACGTAGTTCTTGTCTTTCACCTATTCCACTTTCATCAACCTCCACATACATCCTCGTCGTCTCTGTTTTTTGTCTTGTTGTCACAACACAAATGAACTTTAAAACAATCGTTCAATATTAAAAGGTATTTAAAAAACGTCAAATCAAAAGGAAAAAGTAAAATACTAAAATACACCAAAAATTTAAACTATTTATACATCACGAGGAATTGAACTCACAACTAATACCTATTCTAAGACGCGACGTCCATCTATCTTTGAGGCTTAGTTAGCAATGGCATAAAGATAGCAATATTTACTTTAGCTATTCAAAATTAAAATAACATCTGAACTTCCCTTTTAGGGTAACCTATATTAGGGTCAAGGGTAACAAGTGCAAATAAAAGAATATCGAAACTGATAATAGCTATGTCTTTATCAAGGTTTTTTCCCTAATAGTACTATATTTATATGGAAAAATGGTAACAAAATATATTATTTATGCAGCATATGGTGATAAGATTATTAGCTTTTCGAGGCCGTTGTAGCGTTGAACGCGTCGGTAGTGGATTCGATTCCCTTTGAAGAAATTAAATATTTTCATATTCCTGTTAACAAGACAAAGCAGTTTTGAGTTCCACCAGTCAAGAAAAATGATCGAAAAGTGGAACCGATCTTCAGTAGAAAGTAGATAAGAAAACAGTAGATTTCCTCAACCCTGACACATGCTAGATATAAACCGAATAAAAAGAAAAAGTTATTTAAATAAATTTTACTATTATGAGTGTATTCATTTATAAATAGGTGATGTTAAACCCAATTATATGGGCACGAAGTCTATAATCACAGCTTTCGAGTAGACTGGGGTGGCATTCGTCTGTCAGTCAATACAATTATTATATCAAAAAAATATGTATTGGACAAATGTCACATATAATTTTATTATTAAGTTTCGAATTTGTAATAACATATATTTTTCGCAGGCTGTTATGACTCAACGGAATATTGACTTAAAACGCGACGGTTGTAGGTTCGATTATACACAAAGGAATGTATTATTCATTTCCTCGCTCTGGTCACAAGTCAAGGCGCGGCGTTCAGTTCTGTTTGGTTCTTTGGTCTTGTAAGTTTCACCATTGGCAATTTTCTTTGTCAGGCAAATTTGATGATTTAATTTTATTATCTTACTAACACCTAAACAGATAAATGGCGTAAACCAACGTTGACTGAATTAAACATTGAAGCGACGAAACTTAACGCCGCGCCTGTTCTGTTCTGTTCTGTCTTTTGAAAGCAAGAAAATGGTATTAAAATATTCCTTAGAGTAGAAATCGAAGCCACAACCACCGTATTTGACGACAAATATTGTCTCGCTTGGCCTCGACGGCCTAAATGTTATTATAATATGTTAAAAAATAGGCCTTTAACGTCCTTTTATGTAACATAAAATAACTTTGTATTTCCAAATATCCATTACTGATTGATATTTACTAAATTTGCTTCTTATGGTGTACGATCTTGACCCAAGTTGCTTAACACAAGTGTTATAAACAGATGAACTAAAGATTTCGTCATACATGTGATGTTATTGTTATTACAAACTGAAATATTTATTATGCACCTATATTCATATGAAATACAACAAAAGGCACATCTGATATTTTTTACTTTGAAGAAAATTTTTTTTTTTATTTAGCTTAACCTATGCGGTTCCCTCTGTAGGCAGAGGGAACCTATGCGCACCAGTCAAGAAACTCCATTCCCATTAAGATACTTTCATTAATCATTTTCCACTGAATTCCTGATGCATTGTGTGTTGAATGTTGGATCTCAACGCCGCGCTTTACCTCGTTACTAGTAATGAAAATATTGAAGATTTCATTCCCTGAGTGGGAATAGAACCCACCATCGTCGCCGTGGGCGCAAGCGCCACTACGGCGGTACGGACACAATTTCAAAATCTGTTTGGAAAATTATTGAAGAAGATTGCTTGAAATCGCAATAAAGTCTTGCGGTAAAAATATCTTTAGGTATACATAATTATAGCCCATCTTTACGAATTATCCTGCACAAGGTAAAGCCGAGAAAACATAGTCTTAATTCGAGGATGCGTATTAAGTTGCTGAAATCAAAACCGCGTTATTTTATAATAACATCATTAAAACTTCCAAAGTATCTTAACACTAGTTTCCCTTTACCTAACCTGCTCTTTGCGGGATACAGCGTGAATCAAAAAACAAATAATATCGTTACAAAATACCTAAACCATCAGTTATACCGATGTAATGTTATATTAACGCATAATTATTGTTTTCATTCACTATTAGTGAAGTAACATCTAAATAGGGCTCAGAAATAACAATTATATGAAATTTTATTGTTTTTTTATTACGTAGGTACTATTTGTAAGCGGTATACATCATTTTTTTATGAATTTAATTAATGATTGCGTGTGCCTAATGTTTTAATTGAGGGTTCCGTATGATTTTATGGCAATAATTTTAGGAAATGGTGGGTATGGTGTAATTTTTAGATTATGTAATATTTTTTTTGGCATTACAGCAAATATAGTAAAATAAGCAAAAAAACACAGTGTTAACTCTGTTCTCCATATCTCAAAACTTAATTTTCGAAACGTGATGACGGGAGGGTTTTTTCATCATGTAGCAGGATGTCATTGATGATGATCATGTCTTAGTACTTGACTCCATCCGCTCTCCATTACGCCGGAATCTGGAGCCAAAGCTTTAGCGAGAAAATGAGAATATTAAACATTTCAAGTCCTCCAATGGGAATCGAACCGCTTTTACTATATGTACACTTATCTGTCCTTCAAAGATAGATAAGGTTTGCCAAATCTAAATCTGTTAGTAAAATAGTGTTTTTTACATTATCATCATAGCAGTGACCTCGTTAGTAGAAATGTAACATATTTTATCTTTTAAGGTCACTCCGCGTATTTGATACTTGAAGCTACATACATTTATACGCAAAACCTGATCGTCTTGACCGGCCAATGACCTTATGGCATTACGCATCTAAATCGAATTAATTTGGATGCGTATTTTCTTTTATAACGATGGTTCTAAGTTCGATACCTGCTCAGGGTAATCATGAGTAGATACTAATTTCCATTTCCCCGCTTTGGTAAGGAAAAGTTCGGCGTTGAGTTACGTTCACTCAACACGCAATAATGAGTGGGGAACGATGCCTTTTATTGTCTTCATGCATCAGCAAGTGTGAGGGTATAACGTAGCAGTGGTATAGCAATGTTTGGGTGAAAATGATGGTTTTTAGTTTGATTCTTATTAAGGTAAGGTCATCAATAATGATAAGACAAGTACTACGTTAACTGCAGTTACTAAATGCATATTTCGATATAGGTCGCAACAGAGAGTAGAGTGTCTTAACACTAGATCATTTATTTGTTATACGCCCAAGAGGTATAAATTAAAAAAAAAATAGGTTTGTGATGAAATTGTAGTCTCTAGGCCTTGTGAGAAGGTTTAATTATTCAATTTATGAAGGAAAAATAATACATAACAATAGGCTATATTTAAAAGATTGAAGTTTAAATTAGAGGAAAGTAACTGATAGTTTTAAGTGACGGCAAGCCACAATTACGAATTATACAGTGGGAATGATTAAATATTTTTATTACTATACAAATAAAATAAATAAATAAATCAGCTTCACGCTGTATCTTGCACATAGCAGGGTTTGCAAAACGAAGTTCCCCATTTTCCGCCGAATTCTGGAGGCATTATGTGTTGAGTGGCGGAATTTAACGCCGCGTTTTGCCTAGACGCCAGATTAAAGAAATGAAATTATAAATTTAAAAAAATCTTTCCCTCCTTTCCTCGACTGGGGATCGAACCGACAACCTGTCGATTTTTGCAGCACACTTTGTGCCCCTGCACCACGACTGGCCTCTAAGAATATTAAATACTACTTAATAGATTAAAATTTTATTTAAGTCTATATACAGCTACATTGCTTGCAAGTACATATCTAGGACATAGAGGGAATCTGGGAACCTCATGTTAAGACATTCTTCTTTCGTTCCCCACTTTCAGCCATTTTAAATATTTCATTCCCCCGAGTACGAATCGAACCCACGATCGCACGCCTACACGACTGGCGTTTGCTATGGAATACATAAAGCTATAAAAAATATATAATATATATATATGTAAAAGAAGTTAGTGATTCTTCTTTCACATATGACATTGACGTCTCTTAAAAATAATATTTTAATTTTAATTTTAATCTTATTTTAATATTTAATATTTAATTAATACGAACTGGTGAAAGAATAGCTTTAAATGTTGTTTCTCTTTTCATGTGAGTTTGCAATAGATTAAGGTTAAAGAATATTTGTAAACGTGTGAACATTTATTTACTTAATAAATCTCTTTTCAGAGCAACTCAATTCTAGTTATAGTTTTACTGTTCACCCTAATATCCAAGGATAATTATGAAACACATTATATATATAATATAAAATATCCATTATTTATTATTGTAATCCGAGCGGGAAATTAATATAATAATGAAAAAACATAAACTTACCATCTTTAAATTTAGGTCAAGAATGACAGTTTATTTAAATTTAGATTTTAATAAACCTGCCTAGAGCCTGCCTAGCAACCAGTATACATGGTTAATGCAAGTTGGAACCTAACTTAACCAGTTACCCCTAAAGGATTGAGGTGAATTTTTATATACACGTTTGGCTTAGAATTGCTCAACTAAAATGTTAATCTAATTGAAATTTAATGCTAAATTCTATTTATATTTTAATATCTTCGAATCTGTTTATAATCCTGAAGGTACTACGTGTTGAGTAGCGGAACTGAACACCGCGCATTGCCTCGACACCAGAGCGGGAAAATCAAACTATTAAATATTTCATTTTCTTGAGTGAGAAACCAAACCACCGACTGGCCTCAAATTAGTCTATTCAGAAATTTGAAAAATGTAAATAATACAGATTTATGTTATATTTTTTAACCGATTTCTGTAAGAAAAGGAGGTTATGAATTCGACTGTATTTTTTTTATTTACATCTTTTTAGGTTACGTCAAATGTGGCATAATAATTCTGTGAATCTTTTTATAATATATTTTCTCGCTAAATATGAAATGAGAAAGTAAGATGTAGGTATAGGTTCAAATCCAGACATAACAGTGCGCGTGAGAGCAGAGACTAAAAGTAAAGTATTGCCCAATTAGACCAGATAACTGCAATATTATAATAATTTTAAAAATTTTAAGCAGGATAAATAAACCTTATGTCATACACTCCTCACACACAACCTTTGTTTTCTACCGGAATTTGAAAAATTGGATGTATTCCGCGTATGGCAGGGTAGGCAGAGAGAACTTAGTGGTAAGGCACTCTGTTCCCCATTTTCCGATGATTTTTTTTAGGCGCTGCGTAGTGGAACTTAACGACGGGCTCTTCCCCTTGGTGCCAGAGCGTAGATATGAAAATATTAAGAAATATAATTCAATCCGTCGAGTGGTGATCGAACCTACAACCAGACGCGTTTACAGACATACATTTGTGCTGGCTTGGCGTGACTGGCCTATTCTACATATTATAATTATATAATTACAATTATATACGCGTTGTACTTAAAGGATAAATTAAATAAGGTTTCCTGTCGACGATCTTGAATATCGTCAGATATATTGTATTTTCTTTTTCCTTATATTTATATATGTGACACTACACCTATACAATGTACTTATCTAAATTTAACCACAACGTTTATAGATGTATTTAAATGTTTAATATGTATTTTTTGTTTACTATGTTAAAAAAAGTAAATCAGCTTCACGCTGTATCCCGCACACAGGAGGTATGGGTAAGCAGAGGGAACCTAGTGTTAAGACACTCCGTTCCACATATAAACCAAAAACATATAATAAAGAATAAATCTTCAGGTTAAAAGGATAATATTTAGTATGCACATGAAAAAACACTTTAAATTTTAAACAGTTCAGTTTTTTAGCTATAGCGTTCCGCGGGTGCCAATGAGGAATGGTAATAGGTATGAAATAATGCTTCAAAGTTCGTTACAGTAAAGTTTTTACGTATACAAATACACTAGCTTTTGTTTCATTAAAAATAACCAAGAAGTTATGATTTTATAGACATTTGAAGTATGCAATAATTTCAAATGCCGCTAACAGTCCCGCGGCCGGCGGTGACGTCACAGGTCTGGCAGAACTCACTAGTCGCCAACGGTGATAGGAGATCTCGCGCAGTACTTTGTTTGTTTGTTACTCGCTTGTGTTTAGTGTTAATACAATTAATTAAAATGGATGAAGGATTCGAAAAAGGTCAATCGGATAACCTACCTGTAATAGATGGATTTATGGTTGCCGATTATTTATCGGAAAATAGTGATTTCGTCGCCGCAGAAATGCGAGGAGTAAAAATGCGAAGGTAAGTTTTGTTGTCTAACTAGTAATATTATGTCAATTAGGATTGGGGTAGGGATAGATAATAACTATCTTACGTTATTTTATTTGAAATTATTTATTTAAAACTGTAATGTAACCCAACCTAACTAGTTTCATATTGTAGGTAACGCTATTTGCGTTAAAAGTACCAAACTTTTTATTCAAGTTCAAAGTAGTAAGATTGTTTTATAAGTGAAAATAATATAATAATAATATAACTAAATTCATGCAGTAAGTTGAGCATGCACAATTTTTTTTTAATGTAGATTTTTAATATTTTTATATATGTATATCTGAATATTATTTTTATTGTGATTATTGAAGATCGGCAAGAGAGAGTTATGGTCATGATGCGTACTATTGCGTGCTATTGCGTACGTATAAGTTAAAAGAGTAGGTTATGTATGTATTGCCAAATGTAGATTACAGCAGAACACCGCGCACGTATTAAACTATATTATTGAAGCTTAGAATGCAATGAAAAGAAGCAATAAGTTTATACGTAATCTGCGAAGATTGTGCCGCCAGCAGAGGTGATTGTAAACATACCATGGCATTTATAATGGGCTACATCGTCGAAGCGACGAGTCTTCAACAACTGCAACCAAGTCTTCTTTTTCTTGGCATTAATCCCGGCGTATGTTGCCAGGGTCTGCCTTCCTGCTTAACCTACTCCACTTTACACGATCTGTAACGTCCTGAGTGGTTCGACCATTGGCACTCATGTCCTGCATCACGACATCCAAACACCGCATTCTTGGGCGTTCGGAGATCTAGCTCCAGGGACAGAAGACATAGCAAGGAACTTGCATCCGACATAGTTCCTACGCCGGCGCGCAACGTTGCCATACCATCTTAGGCCACGCTCTTGGAGCTTATCCGCTACGTCATGGACCCCAAGACTACCTCGAATGCGTCAGACCGCAGCATCTTCATTTCCGTGACGTGAAGCTCCTCAGCGTGCCGAGATAGTGCTGGCCAACATTCGCTGCCGTATAATAGAACCAGTCAGATGATGCTCTTATATATCAGCCCGTTGAGCTTGGGTGGTATTCTGCGGTCGCAGACCACACCAATAACCTCCCACCATTTGGCCCAGGCAGCGTTTATCCAGCCATGGACATCGTGATCGATGCCTCCAGACTCATGCATAACGGATCCAAGGTACTTGAAACTTTTCCAACTTAACGGCTGGCTCAGGACCTATAAGGACAGTGCTCGAGTCCGGGCTCCCTCAGGCTATGTATTCGGTCTTCGACACATTTTGTTTAAGACCGCCGTTCTCAAGCGCACCCTTCCAGAGGTTCACTTTACGCTCCAGCATTAGTTGCTTCTCTTCAATGAGTGTAATGTCATCGGCATACATCATCAGCCATGGAGGCTGGTCCTGGATGTGAGCCGTGACAGTACACTACAATAAATAAGAACGAACTAAAAGCCGAGCCTTGGTGAACCCCCTACTGTGATCTAAAGGGTTTGGTGTCGCCAACAGCAGTCCTAACCATCGCGAATCGCAAAGCGGGATCGTGGTACATATCTCTGATAATCTCAATATAGGCCTCAGGGATCCCTTTGGATCGCAATGCCCTCCAAATACATTGACGAGGCACACAGTTAAAGGCCTTCTGCAAATCTAAAAAGGCCGCAAATCTAATGCAGAGCTCTTCTTTTTTTTCCTGTATGCCTCCATCAAAGTTCTGAGTAGTCTCTCCATTAAAGTACTGATTAAGTTTGTGGTAACGCCCAAGCCAAGCCAAGTGTTGTTGGAAAAAATTCAAGCTTTCTAGTATCGATACTACAATAAAAATAATCAAAGCTAAAGATTTTGGTACAACACGCCATGAAACCGAGCAGGATAGAACTGTTTTTTTGACAAAGTACTATCAAAACTTCAATATCTTAAAATACAATGCTCGCTATTACATTATGTATGTGAAAAAAAAAGATTTTAAAAATATATCTATATATTATTTATTAAACGAAACTAAATTTGTGGTGGAACGCCAGCTAAAGAAGAGCGCGAACTGCGAGTGAACGAAGACGAACTGAGCGAGCGAGTTTTGCAAGACCTGTGACGTCACGCGAGTCGGTTACGGCCCGACGGAATCTCGCCTCGCGCGCTTACTTTAAAGGACAATATCTCAAAAACTAATAGACGTATCAAAATAATTCTTTCACAACTATTTTTTGTTTTTAAAAGACAATACGATGAGTTAGAATTTAAAATTTGTGATTATTCTCCATTGGGCACAAATTATTATTTAATTACAGTTGACATTTTCCATCAGAGGCTGTTTACAGATAAAGTAGATAAATATAATACGAATTTAATGACATTTAATTTTATTATTATAGTCATTAAAATTTTAAATGTCATTACGTTTTGTAAACTGATAGTGTCAGTTCTAAATTAAGAAGTGAGGTTTATAATTTTATCAATAAAGGTGATGGAAATAAATTTAATTGTGGGGCCGTCGCGGTATAGTGGTGGCACAGCGATGGAGTTTTAATGCTTTAGTTCACGGTTTGATTTCCATTCGGAGAAATAAATTATTTTCATTTCCTTGCATTAATGACAAAAGAAAGAGTGACGTCAATTCTCTCAACACGAAATAAAACGTTAATTGTTGAACGGAGTGTCTTAGCTCTAGGTTTCTTTCGCCTATCTTGTTATATGGGAGATACAGTGTGAATATATATTAAGTTCAATTTAATTCTTTACTAACAGTGTTCGGAGTATGCCAGCTGAGCGTAAAAATGTCTAAATGATTTCACTAATGTCACGTTGTATGGAGAACTTACATAGGAGAGAGAGTAGAGAAAAAGAGAACTATAGTTTATTTATATTTTTTAATTTATTTTAGTTTTTTTTAGCTATGGCGTTCCGCGGACTTTAATTAGGTGCAAATTAATTTATACAGAATGTCAGCTGTAATAGCTGACATTTTACTTTAAGCACTGTTTACAGATTAATTAGATAATTATTTAAATTAATGCGAATCAAATGACATTTATTATAATTTGGCGAAGCGGTAGTGTGTGACTGTTTTTACAACGGTCGTAGGTTCGATTTTCATTTGGGGCACGAATTACTTTCATTTCCCCGCTCTGGTAATAAGGCAAAGCGCGGCGTTGGGTTCCGCCACTCAACATGCGATTTTTCGCCAAATAGGCGGTTTAGTAATATTAAATTTATTAAATTGGCGGAAAGTCTTAATATTAGCTTCTCTTTATATATGACATTAAAAATATATACAAATTAAACTTTAAAAATTCTTATAAAAAATTTTTTTGCTAATAAATTTGTAATTCTTATCACTTTCTTCCCTTTTTGTATTGTATTTGTATCCGTTTTAATATAAGTATTTTATATTACAAAAAATATATTTAAATAGATTACAACTATTTCACTCAAGAATTTTTAATTAATTTGATGTTTTTTTTTTATTTCATTACATTAAATGTAGGCCATTAAAGAGGTCAATGTAAAAGATATATTAAAAAACATGACAATATTACATTACATATTTCACAATTATCAAATATGCAATTTTTCTTCTAAATCACTTGATGGCATTGACTTTCACATTAAGCCTATAAATTATTGTATACCATCACATATGGATTCGATTATCACTCAAGTTAGTTGCCAGGCAGAGCGCGGCGTTGAATACCGCCACTCAACACGCAATGCCTCAAGAAAAAATAGGGAACAGAAGTGTCTGAATGGGTAACTTAGTGTTGCCACTAGGGGGAACTGTGGGTGAAGCTAAAAGAAAAACCTACCTATGTATCATTTAAATTAGTATGTAAATTGTTTATAATATCTGTGGCAATACTGGCATAGGTTGTTTATCATAATTTAAAAGTTATTTAAAAACAATAACAAACAATTATGGCGTGAAAAATTGAAAAGAATATTTTAATATTTTAAATTCAAATAATATTATTAAAATATGCATTTATGTATGTAGATTACATTTAATATGCATAATAAATAATTAAAAACTAAACAAAGTACTTACAAAATCCATACATTTTAAAAACACAACTTTAGATATTATATTATTATTAATAATTTATTATTTAATTTAAATAAACAATAAACAAATAGGTTGCAATGGTCCGACCGAATCGAGCACTTCACTTACACTGAGGTAAGGTAGATGCTTTTTAATTCATATCACTGAGTCGCGGCTAAACTTTAAAATTAGGCATTTGGAGAATTGTCTACTTCTTTTCTTCACACATATTCATTATTATATAACAAAATAAACGGAGAGTCGAGTCGATCGAGTGTTATGTCAGACACCTTAATTCAATATTTGTTTTAAATAAGTACAATAATAATAATTGGTACGTGTTGGATGGCAATACCGTAGTTCGGCCTTTGTTTTATAGGGATAGTGAAAATAAATTTATTATTATATTTATAATAGATACTTATATGGCTGTTATACAGTTAATATTAATACGGACACATCATTTGGTGAACAAATATATTAAAAATAGTATTGTTAGTATGAGGCCGTTGTGGTGCTGATGCAAAAGGGTAAGACTGTAAGAACAACTGTGTTGTGCTCGATCCCCACTGAAAGAATGAAATATTTAATATGTTTATTTTCGTCTGAATTTTTCTCATAAAAGGCAAATCGCATCGTAGAGTCAATTAAACTCCAGAATTCAGCGGAAATTGAAAAACACAAGTGACTTCATGGGAACAGAGTGTGTTAAGAATATGTCCCCAGGCTTCTTCTTCCTACTCTGCCGTGTGCAGGTTACAGCGTGAAGCTGATCTTATACTTATTTATTATACTTGCGTAAGGGCACAAGCATAATTATATACACATATACACCTATACAGTAAGAACATATGCGCGTTAATATTTTTTTACCTAAAGCTGTTTTAAAACTGGTATCGACTGTATAATGTATGTCATTACTTTAATCTAGCTTTATTATTGCTTATTTAAACTGTAACATAATTAGCATATTGTAATGTTTATTAGTTTAATGCAGTTTAAAATATAAATATAAGTTAAATTATTTTTGTACAATTAATTATACGATAAAACTTAAATGAGTTTACTATTTTACCTTGAATTTTATTTCTTGTTCGTTTTAAGTAAATGAAATAATGTAATTGTTTACTTTTAATACATACTTATATAAATAGTTTTTACACATATAGTTTTTACATATATATATCTATTGTTCATTATACAGGCACGGTGGGTGCAGGTTCAGCTAAAAATATGAAAGTAAATTAATAATTATATGACTTAGATGGTTTCAATGACTTATTGAGGTAATTACTATACATAAATAATATAAAAAATATAAAGAGAAACCAAATATAATCTACGTGTTTTCTTTATAAATATCAACTATTTTATAATTTGATTTCTCTAAGAATTGTTACGGTCAAAAAATCCTTAATCCTGGAAAAGGTTACATAGAGTCTAATACGTAAAGACCCGCTGGTTATCCATAAGGATTGTTAGTAATTTGGTATAAATAAAAATATAAAATAAGTATTTTCTAGAAGCCTGTATTTGTATATTTTTTTATTCTTAATACTATGATATGTATCCGTATTTGTATTATATTATATTATTCGTATATTATATTTTAATACTTTTCATATCCTATTTAAGTTATATAATAATCCTAAAATCATTAATTAATTTAAATAAAAAAACGTATAATGAGGAAACAAAAACTGGTTAAAGGTATAAACATGGGTAACGACACTTTTATTACATACTTTAAATTAAATGTCGCATTCATATTTAGTTTCATTGATTTAATAATTTATATAAGTGTGATAGAGTAGAGTATTTAACATATAACGTAACATCCCGCACACAGCAGGGTAGGCAGAGGGAACCTAGTATTAGTTTAAATAGAATTCTGGAGAAAAATAAAGAACATGGAAATATAAAGGTAAATAAATATTTCACTTCCTCGAGTGGGGATTGAACCCACTACCGTCGTGTTACAGTCACACCCTTGTGCCGCTGCGCCAGGACGACATATTATTAATTTGTTTTAATTATCAACAAATGTAGGCAAAATACGTGACAACTAAATAGTTAACCTCGTTTAAAACAAGAACAATAGTTAATGGCAAAATATTTAAATACTTTGACAACCTCGCCAGCATTTTTCCGGTAGTTTCATTGAACAAACGATTCGGGAGTTTACACGTAGCATCACAATGAGTTACTTCTGCAACAAGGACAATCACCTGTGATAATAAATCTATTTATTTACAGAAATTACTATTTTTTCCTTTTTATTTTATTGTTTTAGTTCTTTTTTCACGTTTTTTTCCTTATTTTTTTACGCCTTACTTAGTTGATATAAACTTAAGCAAATCATATAATTTAAATATTATACTAGGGGTATAAGAATTTCTATTTAAACTAACAATTTACATGTATTATCTGTAAAAAAAACAAATATTATCTATAAATTTGAACATTGTTGGGCATATAGAGGGAATCTAGTGATAAGACACTTCGTTCCCCATTTTCCGCCAAATTTTCGAAGCATTGCGTGTTGAGTGGAGGAACTGAACGTCACACTTTGCCTTGTACCAGAGCGAAGAAATGAAAATATTAATAAATAATAATTAATTTTAGGATTAGCAGGCGGAAGTGGCAATGGGCTGGTCACATTTGCCGCAGAACCGATGACCTTTGGGGTAAGCGCGTTCTACAGTGGAGACCACGCCTCGGCAAGCGTAATGTAGGATGTCCTCCAGCTAGATGGGGTGACGATATTCGCAAAGTAGCGGGCAGCGGCTGGATGCGAAGAGCTGAAGATCGAGCTCAGTGGCGTGCCATTGGAGAGGCCTGTCCAGCAGTGGACGAGGACAGGCTGATGATGATGATGATGATGATGAATTAATTTTCCCAAGTGGGAATCGAACCCACATTTAACAAACGTCACATTTACAGTACCACACTTGTGCCACTGCGCCATCATGGCCTCAAGAATCACCTCAATTAAAACATATAATAAAATAATATTTTATTATATGTTTTAATTTATCTGTTTTAATTTTAAAAATATTAAGACATAGATAAATGTTCCATGATAAATTCCTAATAATATGTTAATGAAATAATTAATTATAATGTCAAAACTATAATTAAGTATAATTTATAGTATTTTGGATGTATTAAGCAATTAGCTAATTGCCCTCGACATTATTGTTTTAAATTAAAAATCATTATCCTAGTCTAGTTAGAGTGTCTAAACACTAAGTTCCCTCTGCCCTCCCTACTGTATGCGGGATACAGCGTGAAGCTGATTTAATTTTAATTTTGATTTATAAAAGAGACATTATATCAGAAAACATATTTTAATAATATTTTATTATCACGAAAATAATATAAACCAACTGTAAGTTGTGGATTAAGGTGTTCACTAAATTTTACAGCCACCTCGAGTGATATTGTTTGAGTTTTGATAATAAACTTAATATTTATAACAATTTTGACCTACATTTGATGTTTGTAAATATTTTAATCTTGCAGATTTATCTCGCGTTTAGCGGTGTAGATAATGAAAACATAGAATTCAGTCACTTCGTTTTATTTTCTATCGTTTGGTTAATGAAACTTTTAGAGTATTATTTCTTTTTCTATTTCTTGAAATAGTTTAGAAAAACCGTGTTTTATGATAGCAGCATATATTTGGGTGATGGTCGTGGGTTCCATTATCATTTGATGGAATAAATTATTTAAGTGCAGCTTTGAATTCTGTCACTCAAGATAAAAAGAATATAGAGTATGAGCAATGTCCTTAATGCTACAGAGTGTTTTTATCATCACCACTTTAAATGAAACCACAATTTTACAATTTTTTTTTTTACCTACTTTATAAAAGCCTAATACAATTAAAAGAAAAGTGATTTTTCAAACAAAATAATTAATAAAAATATCGTTACTTCTTAAATAATGTTTCTCATAATTTATGTTCCTGCAGAAGGCAAGTTAAATAAAAATATAATAAATATAAATAAATAAATAGAATATTAATATCAAAAAATCTTTTTCAGTATTACAAGCAACAAGGCGTCATATGTAGGCGCATTGTGAAACGAGACTCTTCAATGAGATAATAAAGATAAAATATATTAAATTAAATAAACATAACGTTTAATATATTTAGTGTACATAGACGCTATAGGGGCGCAGTGGCACAGCTACGACTGTACACACACCGGTAGTGAGTTCGATATTCTCTCAGGGGAAAGAGTCATTTTCATCTCATTCTAGATAGAATTATCGTGGTATTGGGTGCCGTTCAAGAATGCGAGACATTGCATCTTGAGTGGTGGAACTTGAGAGCGAGAAAATGAAGATATTAAATGGATACGTAAGACTTTCATTTTTATAGATTTTGATGGGCATCTGGCTAGGTGTGCACAAACACTACACAAGCATAGAAGATCTAGGGACGGGTCTAATACCAATTTTGTAAAGCGTGAGCTTATTTCTAAGTGAGCTTTCACTTTTTATTAGGAGGTAGAGAAAAAGAGAGAGTCTGCTGAGAATGAAAAGGGCTTTCTAAGATCCTCCTGATATGAGGACTAAAGGAAAATCTGGAGTACAATATGACCTTTTTTGAAGCTTATCTTGCAAGAATATGGTAGAGAATGTTTCGTGTCCAACACGAGGGAAAAGTAAGGCAATGTTTTTCTCAGGGTTAAAATTAATTTTATTATTTCTCTAGTAATATTTGAACCTCTCTTAATCGCGTGTACCTACACTCCTATAGTAGGTACCTATACTTAAGTTATACGTCTTAATAGCGAATAATTCAACTACAAATATTCCATCAAAATGCATATAAAATGATATATAAACTTCATTTTGATATAATATTATTTGTTTGAGAACATTAATATTATCTTATAATGTACGAGTAAGATTAAAGTGGCATTATGGTTGTAAAATTCTGCATCTTGTACCTACGCTGCGTTTTAACATATTGTACTAATTTACTTATAATATTAAATTAAACAAGGGTTTTATTATTTCTAATTGAAAGTAACATTTAAAAAATGTATATTAAGTCATTTGAGGAGACGTGGGCAACGTTGAGTTCCTCTACTCAACACGCAATGCTTCAATAATTCGGCGGAAAATGGACAACACAAATGTCTTAATGGGAACGGAATCTCTTAAAATTAGGTTCCCAGTTCCCTCTGCCCATCCTGCTAAGTCAATTTTATTATTAGTGTCGTCAAAAGCCTACTGAATTTAATTGCATTCAATCAATTATTTGTGTGTTATTAAATAAAAATCATAAGAAAACTAACAACTATATACTTAAATTCACTTCTAGAGTGCTATAAAGAAAGAACAGAGTTAATTCTCCACTCTCCGCTATAGAAAAATTGAAGGGAGACATTACGTTTTGACTGACGCACCCTGTATCCATATTCGTCGTCGTGACATTGGCAAAGTGATTAGTACGCAACTGGTACGCTTGGAACGCCATAATGAAAGAACAATGAGAACAACAGCTTATTAATCGTACTTGAAGGTATAGGAATCGATGCTTTTAAACTTATAACTAAAACCAAATTTTAGCTTTTTAATTATGATTATAATTATAAGTAGTAAGGAGAAGGAATCTAGTGTCAACACACTCCTTTTTCCACTCAACTTCTATACATATCCGAAATTCGATATATATCCAAAGAAGCTCATTTCCCACACTTCATCTTTCCAGAACGGAAAAAAGAAAATAATTTATTCCCCAAGTTAGAATCTAACCAGAACTATCAGGCTTATAGTCAGACGCAGTACTGTGCGATTGCAATTTTATAACGATTAGATATATATGTTTTTTCAATTTTACGCTATATAGCAGGGTAGGTAGAGGGTCCGCCGAATTTCCGAGGCGTTGCCTGGCGGAACTTAACGCTACGCCTTCCTTATTACCAGAGCGAGAAAATGAATATACTAAATAATTTCGAGTGGAACTCGAGCCCACAATCATCGCATTTACAGTCACATACTTGTTCCACTGCGCCATTACGATCTCAACGACTGTTATAAATCTTTCTATTTATAAAACATATTCCAGTACTAAAATCAATTAGAGAAAACCAAGTTCATTGATATGGGGTGTATTGACATCGTAAATTAAATAGTCGGCCATTATTATATTCATATCTATATTTTGTGAAAAGTACAAAATAAATTATACTTAACTATACTGATATTAACCGTGTGTGACAGGAGATTGATTTATTTGTTTATTTTTGATATTAATTAATTAATAATTATTATTCGCTTAAGATTTTTGTCATTATTTAAGTATTGCGACGTTGTGTTCTGTTACTCTACACTCAACGCCTTAATATTTCGTCGGGAAATGGGAAACAGAGTGTCTTAACACTACGTTACCTCTGCCTATCCTGCTGTATGAGGGATATGGCGTGAAGCTAAAAAAATTAAGTATTAAATGCCGTTGCTAATAAGGGACTTTCACGCACTTCTTGCGTCGTAAAGCTTTATAATATTAAATATGAGTAAGCCTGTAATTTAATTTTATTACTTTTTTTGTGTTCTATCCTGTGTCCCGGCCATAGCAGGATAGAGTGAACCTGGGAACCTATTGCTAACACACTCCGTTCCCATTAAGCTCGAGAGTTTGGCTAAAAATTGTTCTTAACTAGGTTCCCAGGTCCCCTCTGTCTACCCTGCTAAGTGAGAGATACAGTGTGAAGCTAGCAAAAGAGATTTTAAAATAGATATAAAATTATAAATTCTCTTTAGTGGAGATCGAACCCGCAACTATCACGACACAGAGACTGCTCAACTACAATTGTAGTAGAACTGTAAACTCAATGAAAATTTTATACGGATATTTTAATAATAACAATTTTATTAGATCCTGCTTGCGACGTTATATGACATAAACAAACCTTCTAGGGCGTGTTGTATTAGGCAAGGTAGTGATGTCACACTACTTTCTATAGTATTTGAGAGAAATCCTTACCACATTTGTGTTTTTGAGTTTTGAGGCTACAGACGAGTGAGTGTTATTTTTATTGTATTAAATAAATTAATATTAAATGAATTATAAATATTAAAATTATATAACTTGCTGTTTTTACCGATGAAATTGTTAGTAAAATTTTTGAGATGGGCACAAGATTATTCTAGGGTGAGTACGGGCCACCGGGCTCACCTATTCCTACGCCCATGGTTAACACTAGGTTTCCTCTGCCTACCTTGCAATGCGGGAATTTTAATTTCTTCATTCTGATAACGACACAAAACGCAGTGTTGAATTCTGCCACTCAACACGCACTGCTTCAATCAAATTCAATATATCAAATTTTAATGGAAACGAAGTGTTTTAACACTCGTTTACTAAGTTCCCTCCGCCTTCTCTACTAAGTACAGGATACAACCATGCTAGACGAAGCTAAAAAAATATAAAGGTATAGACTTAATCATATAATTACACGTAACTAACACTTACATAGCTAGCATATACTTTATATACGCATAATTATATTTTAATATATATTTATTTACAGATTCCAATCTTTCCAGTATGAAGAAAATCGTCATTTTTACAATTTTACTTTTGATATCAAACGTTTATAGTACAACGCCTGTCAACGAAACTAGAGCAAACTACGATCCAATGGAGTTGCTATCGTAAGTTTCATTTATTGGCATTTCTTAAAATCTAAAAATCAAATAAAATTCCACCGTCGTGGCCGTCGCGGCGCAGCGGCACAAGGGTGTGACTGTAACGCGACGGGGTGGGTTCGATCCCCACTCGAGGAAGTCAAATATTTAGTTACGTTTATATTTCCATTTCTTCGCTCTGGTGTCGAGGCAAAGGCGCGGCGTTGTGCTCTGCCATGCAACGCCTCCAGAATTGGATAAAAAATGGGGAACACTATTATTATTAAGTTTCCACCCTAATGATTCAACTATTAAGAAAGGTAATCCACAACAATGGTTATTAAAGTCAACCTACTAACCTACTCTGTAAACGTGATAGGTTGTGAGTTCGATTCCTACTGGAGATATTGATATACCTAATATTTTAAATTCTTCGCTCTGGTAACGGCGCCGTTAAGCTCCGGCACTTGACACCTAATGCCTCCAATATTCGGCAGAAAGTGGGGAACGACAGTGTTTTAATAAAAGTGTGTTAAAACTAGGTTCCCAGTTCTCTGCCTACCCTACACAGCGTAAAACTAATATAAAGTTTTAAAAAATCATAATATGAAATAAATATTATCTAATTTCAGCAAAATTTTCAATACTACAGTTCTTGGAAGGGCTAACAAACTAGTTCAATTCGAAGATACATTACAACCAGTTAGATTTAAAGAATTCGAGAATGATGAAGAACATTATCAAAATCCCGTCAACTTTATAGACTATAATATCAATCAAAACTCTGAAGTTAAATTTCAAGATATCAAGAAGAAACGCCCTAAGAAACGGAAACCAAGGCAGTATCCATATCCCCCACAGTATCTAGGAGTTGGATCTCCTTCCAATTATGGGCCAGGACCTATAAATCCTAATTTTGGACAATTTTCCAGTACGTGACGTTGTAAATTTTATTATTTCGTTTATATTAATAAATTAAAATTTACAAACGAATTCTAGATTCGATTCCATTGCCAGCCCTTTTTTTCATTTTTTCATTTTATTAAAACAAACATCCCAATATTTTTTTTAAAACTAAGCTAAAAATAGAGAACCAAGTCCCTTAAGACTCTCTTATGTCCTTTCACACCAAGCGAATGCGATTTAAAAAAAATACCTCACAGATCCTCGTCCAGAGCCATCTCTAGCATCATCAGCGTTAAACAGAGTAACGGAAGCGCTAGCATCGATAGCTTTATACGACGACCGCCAGTGTGTCGCGCGCCTTCTTTGTGAAGCTGCCGGTGGAGGAACCTTGGGGACTTCCGGTTTGTTACAAGCAGTGTCTGGATTACAGCCTTTACTTACGTAAGTTACCTACTTTATGTTAAATAGGTACTGTTAGGTAAGGTACTGTTATGGCCAGGCGTGGTGGGGCCAGTGGTGCCGCAGGAGCACAAAGAGTGGCTGTAAACGCGACTGGTTGTGGGTTCGATCCCACTCCAATAAATAAAATATTTATTTAAATTTATATGTCCGTTGCTAAGCATAGCTTTTCAGTAAATAACAAATTTATTCTATGTGGAAGCATTCTACGAGGCGCAGGTTCAAATCCTGTTACGTTTAAATTTTTATATCTTAAAAACTATAGAGACTAATGGCTTAATTTTTCACTTTCAGGTTACTTTCAGCCTATAACGGCATCAGCACAAATCCGTTGTTCGTCTTCGGGCGAGCAGTGTTTTTAGGCATGTCTTCGAAAGGCAACACCGCATCCTGTCGCTACGGGTACCCGCTGTGCCCCACTGATAGTGAACAGCTTGTGCATTATCTGAACAATCACAATGGTGGATTTTTTAGGTAAGCAGTTTTGAATTAATATTCGAAAAAGTTTTAGATTTTTTTTATGAATTGGAAATTAAATTATAATAATTATAATATAAATTATAATATAAGATTTTATGAATTCGTTCTTTCAATTAATATGACACGCTATATCCCTAGATCTGAAATCTATCAAAACTCAAGAATTATAATAAATCTTTTAAAACTTTCATCTACCTACTTTCAATAGCTTGTCCTTATACGTAAATTAAATTATAATTTACATTTTTTTGTAAAATTTACAGATTTTTCAACGCCCCTCAACAAGGCCAACAGAACGTTGAACAACTTTACAATCATCTCTCTCAAAACAACTTCAATCAAGAACAGAATCATATCCAACAAAATTATGGCCTTTACAATCCAAATCCTGGCAACCAGCATTACGGTTTCCAACAACCAAATCCTTATACAACCATTAACCAAAACTACGGTCATGGTTTCGGTTACGGTTTTAATGCAAATAAAATTCAGAAACGCATACAGAATAAGCCAATATCTCAGTATATTGATGATTATCAGGATGAAAATCCAAAATGGACGTTTCCAAACGATAATAACAATTATAATACGATATCTGATAATACAAATAAATACAATGAAAATGTATACGAAAGTTCTAATAAAAAAGGAAAAGCTCTCAAATTTCCTGAACAAAATAATGAAATAATCGATAATTATAATGGAAATTATAGATTTTTTTTTCCAGAATCTCACAATTATCAGCAACATTATACTGATTATGGTAAACCTAATAACAATATAGCAAATAATAACCGATATTATACAAATAATGTTCAAAATTATGATAATTATAACAATAATAATAACATTGTTGATAATTTGCAAACAGTTTATGTAGTTAGAGGTAATGGTGATCCTAATAGGCCGGAAGTAGTTAAATTAAGACCAGGTGAAACTGTACACTGAAGTATGTATTATAAAAAGTTTTTGTTTCGACTTTTTATTCATTTATATTTTATTTTAAGTCACTAGAGTGTAACGCAGTGGTTGTGGGTTCGATTTCTATTTAAAAATGTCCCTTGAGTTCCGCCAACTTAAATAAAAAAAAATAAAATAAATGATAAAAATCGGTGAAAAATGAGTAAAAATATTTTATTTTTCTCTACCATGCAAAATTAAGCGACTCCAAATCTTTTTAATAAAATTCGATGTTCTTAATAAAAATACTATGTAAATCATCATTATCCTCAACGACATAGTGCGGTTTGTCATTTGTGTAATACCTTTTCAAATATTTACATAGATTTCGCATATTAATGGATTTTTTATCTTCCTACCCTAACCTAGTGTAAAGATACTCCGTTCCCCATTTTCCGCCGTATTATATAGCGTTGCGTGTTGAGTTGCGGTACTGAACGCCGCATCCTAACCTCCACACCAAAGCGAAGAAATGAAAATTAATAATTATTAAATATCACATTTCCTCGAGTAGAAATCAAACCCACGAGTGGCCTCATCCATATGTATAAATGTAATGTTATAGTTTTTTTTAACATTATAACTTATTGTGGTTTAACAATAAATTTTAAATTATAATTGGAATGTCATTTTTCTAAGAATACACAAGTTCCAGGTTTTTTGCTCGAGTTTAGAATGAAGCTATAAATAATTCATGTTATATGTTTGTGAGGAAAATTTTGTTACTATTAAGTAATCTATATGCTATATATGTAAAAAGCGTCATATATTTTTAGTTGAATATTTATGTGTATGTTTTTATTTTTATTATATTTTAGCTAATATTTAAAAATATTTAAAAATAAAGTACTAGTTTTAATATAACGTTTAATACCATTGTAAATTAAGGATTTGGGGTCGTAATCGGGTTGTCTTGTCGGGTTGTCTTGGGTGGCCTTGCCTATTACGGGATAAAGCGTGAAAGTGTTTTTTTTTAATTTCTTACTTATTATATTCAAAAGCTCTATCAAATATCCAGGTTTATAATATATATAACATTTCACTTATAATGTCACGCCAGTCTGTCTGTTTGTCCGTTGATAACGTTTCGCTACTTGTTTACCCAGACGTGAGTCAATAGCAACCTGCCAATACATTAAAGGATAATACTAAATAAGATAAACATAGGTAACTAATACTTGCAATGTTATCACACTAGCGTTGAAGTTAGGTAGGTGTATTCATAATATAATATATATATATATATATTTTTGGAACTTAAAAAGATTTTATTATTTACTTTCTAGTCAACTTTTTATCTTTATCTCTTTTTGTGCACAGTAACTTTGAACGATACGAACGACTATACGATTCATGTTAAATTGTATGTGTATTTGTTTCTTTTTATATATTTTTTAATATTTACAATTTTCTCCTAAAAACAGTACGTAGTTTAGATGCAACAAATCCATCCTCCGAGAACTAGGCATTAAAAAATGATTGTACTCCATGGTCGAAATATGTCTATGCATATACATATATCTTGCCAGAAAGATTATTCCATGTAACGTCTTTGTAATAAAAGGTAGAGTTGAAGGCAGCGGCAGAAGGCAGATCTGCCATGCGATGGTGGCTGTCTTTAATAACTCTGTCTACGAATATACCAGCCAGGCAGATATTAGTTAAGCCATAGCGTTGGATGATGAGGTGTACCACCAACCCTTCAAACAACTTCAACCATTCTGTCAAGCTCAAAACGACTAGAAAGAAGAAGAATCTGAAAACAACTATAAATAGTGTAATAAGAATGGCCTCTACAAAAATTATTATACTTATCAAAAAAATAATGCAATTGATGAGCTTTAGCTGCAATAAATAGCAATGGTACATCGTACTTAATACCTACTTCCAAATAAAATACGCACAGATTAAAAAAGTAAACTAAAGTAAAACACGCTACTGTAATAACATAACTAAACTACTTTAAACACAAAGTAAATGCAAATCTAGAGGAAATATGCAGCCAACTTACCTAGTTATATAACGCGACGTGCCCTGTATTATAATGTGACTTTTGTATTCAGTACACACGATGGCGGTCTTTTTGTTTGTTTGTTTGTATGATTTCTCACATCGTATAAGTCTTTNAACCAGTACGTAAAACTAAATATTGACTTTATATAGTCCAGTCTGATAACATCCTAAGCAAGTTTCTACATAATCTGAGCCGAGTTTATGATGTGCTTTTAGTGTTACGAGTATATCAAAGTAGTTGTTTGTTCCTGTGGAATATTATTATAAATTTAAATTATATCGAAAATTATATCTAAAAGATATAAATAATGTAATTACTTCTAATTAGTAATTAATCCTCTAAAGTGTTAATGTTTTTTTAATTCTTCATTTGTGGTATTTGTGTTAAGTACGATTCACTTCGCCAATGTATGGAAAAATACAAAAAAGTGATAACTTTACACAATTAAAGAATACACGAAAAAGAATTCCAATAAAAATACAGCCTTTACTTACTTATAACATAATTTATAAACATTTATTTTCGATGAGTGACAAGACAAGTAGAGAACTACAAAAATACTATATTCCTTAAAATATTTACAAAAAACCTACGAAACGGTTAAAAAAACACGAATATTCTAAAATTATGGAATGACCAAACAAAAAACGATTTCGTTCTAATATTTCACAAGTGACGTTAGAACGGGCGTCACAAATTCCACGAGCACACAACACGTTAAAATCTAATAGAATTGATCAATCAATATTTGCAATTTTTATGTAACGAAGTCCAATATTGTTTCGTTTGTCAACAATTCCATTTGAGCTTGAAGTGCAAATAACGTCCATTGTCTAACAAGCATAAATGTCAGTTAACTTGCATGTCAATAATTGTTGCTCTGTCGGAATTCACCTAGTGAGGCTAGCGTAGGGCTATTAAGTGCTTGAAATTAAAAATACCGTTGAAATGTTAAAAGTGGAAGTATTTGAAGAAATTAAAAAATGATTAGATTTTTTTTTAAATGTTTAGGCTCGTTCCATACTAGTTCTTCACTTGTATGCATTGCATTGAATAAGGCTTTCGATTAAACACCGCACTCAAATTGGTTATGAATGTATCAAAGATTTTGAGGCTACGGTGCCAGAGACAAACATACATGTCTGTCCGTTATATCTTTTTGGCAAAGACAAACAGACATGTCGGTTGTATCTTTTTAACTCCCGATATAAAAGGACAAATGTTATAGGTTTGACCTTGTCGGTCGATCGGTCGGGGGTTAAAAACAGATAAACAAATTGTCTTTAGCCTGTGTAGGTGTGTCATAAAAATGTGTGAAATTGCACTTCGTCGTAGTAACGCATACGATGCAGTTTTACAAATTCGTTTTTTTTATTTAACACATTTAAGTAAATGATTGTTTTAAATTGATGTCCAGAAATAAAGTTGAGGATCAAACAAATGAATTAATAAATATACTTTCTAAGCAAATGACAGATCTGTTAATATTAAATCATCAGTAACTTCTACTACAACATCATCTATATTACTGCTCATAAGGATGTTACCCTACTCCTTTTCAAAAATCGTAAAAGATTTCACATTATCGCTTTTATTTGAAAAACAAAAGTCACATCACTAGTACATTCTATATCGCTTTACGTAAACGTACCTATCGGCTTCCCACGCTACATGTTATCATTTTTAAATATTCAATTAGGCTTCAAAGACTTTGTGTGTCTATTAATTAACTTCTTGAAATTTTTATTTTATAAATAGTTGGTTTAGGAAAAGAATACTCGAAAAGAGTACTAATTCCTTGTTTTTTATTCTATGCCTTTTACTTACATATATGATGAAAAAAAATAATAATAGGATTGTTCTTAATTACCGTAGCTTTAATTATAAAATAATAATAATTTAATTTCATTTTTAACATTTTTATAAAATATCCTTAACGCTACGAATAATAAGTTAAATATTGATATCGGCTGAACTAATGAACTTTCTAGATGTAGTCTCCGGCTTGCGAACAGAATCGTAATAAATATTGATTGATTTATTGCATATGATAATCAACGATCTAGCTACTAAATTGCGACTGAAAAATTTTAGCTTAAAAAACCCCCAGGTATTTTATATGCAATTACACTTATTTTAAACTAAGAGAGAATTGATAACGACAATGATAGACACTATGTTCTCCACTTTAGAGATATTGTGTGAAAAGTATCTGAATTCAAATCGCAATATTCCTAGACTGAGCAAACACCACCTTAATAAAAATATATACTTCAATAAAATTACGAATCACGATAAATAAATAACAAGACAACCTAAGACAAATGGGGGTCACTAAGGATGCAATGTAAGTATAACCCTTCTTCACCCAAGTTTTAAAGCTTTTCACCTCCAAATGAAGTTTTAATCCTTATCGAGTTGGTAATAAAGGAAGGGAGTCCTTTTTGAATTTATCCTTCGTCTCGGTGCCCTACATCCCAACAGGGTGTGTTTTCATTTCGGATTTACCACGAACTTCGCGCCAAATCCGAGCAGCTGCTATTTCTACGGGATATTTTCTTTTCGTCTTCGACATACGATCTTGACGACTGGCTTTTGTGATTTAAAAAGATTTGCAGAGGCAAAACCGCTTAACGTTCTGAAGTACGTAAGTGTTTTGTAGATAAACGAGACGTTTCTATTTGAGTCCATTAGAATATATTTTTATAGCGTCACGGTGTATGTGGGAACCTAGAGTTAAGACACTCTGTTCTCTAAACTCCTTCCGCCGAATTCTGGGATAAGAGATGCGTATTGAGTAGTAAAACTCAACTCCACGCTTTGCCTCGACAACAGAGAGAAGAAAATGGAAAAATTAAATATCTTACTTCCTCGAGTGAGAATCGAACCCATAACCTGTCACTTTGTGCC
>JAKRZM010000328.1:327188-342181 GCA_036379175.1 Heliconius cydno galanthus
AAAAAACATTATCTATACAAGTAGCGGACGTATTCGTTATACGAGTTGGTTCAGAGAAAATATTAAACAAATTAAAAGATTTAAATAAGTTTAAAAGACGAAGGCTTAATGATGTCACCTGTAGTATATCTATATTAAAGTCTCCGCAAACGATTAAAGATTTACTATTCGAACTCAAATTATTCAAAACATCCTCCATTTTTTCTTCAAATACTTAAAAACTACCTGAGGGGGGTCGATACACGCATACTATAATATGTCTATTAAATTCAACGCAGGACAGTTTTTATTTTAAAAATATATATAGAAAAAAAATTGGAAATTTAATTAACCATTATTTAATTGAAAATTACCCTACGAAAAGTACTCTGAGAGCTATGTGAAATCATTAACGGTAGTAAGTGAAGACTTACTTAGTAAATTATGCGAATTAAATAAAATCTGAATATTATATTATAAGTAGAACACTTAATGCGTATGAGACATTTAAATAAAATCAACGTAATCGAATCGCAACAGAAATTAACAATTTAACACGCTTATACAAATGCACTCATCAAGATGCAAGTGAACCATGAACTTACAAAAATAGTGATGTCTCTCAACGTTTTATGGTACGATAATATTATAATTAAGTCAAACATGTACTATATTTCTTATTCATGTAAATTTATAATCCTATTTTACGATTTGGTTCAATCTAAATAAATTGATGTATGAAAATTATGAATTTTAATATAATTATTTGTCTTATATTTCCATAATGAATTAAAAATTATAATATAAAAACAAACAACAATATAACAAATAATTCTCCATTTGGATTATATTTTAGTACCTTTCTACTTAAAAATGCTAGACTTACACTAAATATTTTATTACATAATTTATTTGAAGGTTATTCAGAATAACATTGAACTAATTATGTTTTAAAATCAAATCAGACGCTAAAGACTAAGTACATATATTACCAAAAGTAGGACATATATTTGAATATTTAATGAAATCATATTGGTAAAGCTTAAACTAATTAAGTCTACGAGCACCTTATTAAATATACATTACTTAGAAGTTTTCGATAATTTAAGAAATTCTCTCGAAGTTATCGACTGTCACACACACATCACTCACACATCCCTTGAAATATTAATATTGCATGCGACGATATACGAGCAAATTCGAACACACTATTTTCATTCAGTAGTGTTCACGGTCTAGGATTTTCAATGGAAGTGTTTGTTACCTTTCCATCGTATGTGGAAAAAAAATCAACAAACCTATATGTTAGGTAGCATCGATCAGGTTCATAGTTTAAATTTAATATATTTTTTAAATATTTCGTTGACTTGAAATAGTTAATTTTAGTGGTAGAGGTCTCTATTAATTATTTATATATTATGGTATGGGTTCCCGCACGTAGCAGGTTAGGCGGAGGGAAACCTAAGTATCTAATGTTAGGATACTGCCGTTCTTTATACTATCGTTCTTCACTTAGTGCCGAATTCTGGAGCCAATGCCTTTTGAGTGGTGGCTTGCTACAAGTGGGGATCGAACCCACAACCTGTCGCGTTTACAATCACAGGCTTATACTCCTGCGCCACCACTAACCTATAGCCTGTAATAGCTTAAAGTTTTATAACCCGAAGAAATTAAAATAACACTAACTTCCTTATTTCTATACTTCTAGTACTGTCAATTATAAGTTGAGAATACTTTAGGAACCAGTTCAATAGATTATCTTGGCCAGCGACTGGCCTCATGTCACAGGCACTGTTCCAACTGGCACACGACGGTCCTGACTCCGCAAACAATTCATTAGTGCGTCGAATTTGCTACAAGATTTATGGCCATTGCTTGATACTGTTTGTCTCAAGTATTTATTATATTGTTTAATGTTTTAATTTAAATTGTAGGGAAATTTCAAAAAAATATTGTATTAATATATTTATTTCTCCGTTCTGGAACCAAGGCAAAGCGCGGTGTTGGGTTCCACCATTCAACACATAATGCGTCCAGGATTTGGTGGTAAACGGGAAACGGAATGTCTAATCACTAGGTTTCCTCTACCTACCCTGCAATATACGGGATACAGCGTGAAGCTGATTTAAATTTAAATTCTGCCACTACAATTATCTTCATTAAATTTCAAGCCCTTTTATGGTTTTAGCATAAAATTATTCATAATGAACGAAAGAACCCAACTTAACTTTGAATGAAATACTAATGAGTAAATAGTTAAAGAAAAACTTTGATGGGGAAAAGTTAGGAGTTCCGCTGTTTGCGTTCATTAAACTCACGGCATTCTGTAATATAACGTGTACTCTTGTATGGCGTCATTATAAATAACTCTTATATTACCTTTCTACACTAGTTTTGAACTACGCATGAAGTAACGACGATAGAATTAATTCTGAATTTCATATTTGCATAAAAAAATCAATTTCACGCTGTATCCCGTAGCAGGATAAGCAGAGGGAACCTAATGTTAGATACCCCGTTCCTCATAATTAGCCATTTTTTTTTCAAGCATTGCGTGTTGGGTGGCAAACTCACATTTGAAGCATTGCGGGTGTTTGCCTTGGTATCAGAGCAAAGATATGAAAATAATATTTAATAGTAATTCATTCCCTCGAGTGGAGATCAAACCCGCAACCGCCGAGTTATTCACAACCCTTGCGCCCCGACGACGGCCCACTTGCATTATTTTATCAACATTTTACTAAATCAAATCGCTAGAAACTCTTGCAGGCTCAACCGTTTCAAATTAAATGTAGTGATTGAACTGCCTCGCTTTTAGTGTACGCGTGCGTGACTACCCGCTATATATATTGTATATTTCGCTTACATATTTATTATATTAGCCGCGGTGTACAAACGAGTGACTAGACGAATATCAAGGTTTATTTACGTCTCTTACTTTCTTTTTGTTAAGTTTAAATATTAATATGACATGTCTATAATCCTAAATGAAACATTTACTTGTCGATTTACTATATTTGCGTATAATAGTAGTAGTAATATTATAGAAACAAACAAGACTGCTTAAACTAATTGTTATATTATATCAAAATTATAGGAGGCCAACTACGTAAACGTATTTCCCTATATGATATCAAAAACTCAAAATATAGATATAGATGTACGAGATGAAATGTAAAGGACATAGCAAAACAAAATTGAAGCTTAGTAGCCTTAATAAATACAGACTTCTAGTTATTTCACTTGGCTAAAATGCTGATTGGTAATACCATAAAACTTATTTTAATATAATCTAAGATTAATTCGTATAATAAAAGATCGGAACAATATGATTCATGTCGCTCTAGTATCGAGGCAAAAGGGTGGCGTTGTGTTGCGCTACTCAACATACAGTGGCTTTAGGATTCGGCGCAAAAATTAGGAAACCCTGCTACAAGCGGGATACAGCGTGAAGCTGAAAAATAAATGCATACAGAGTACAGTACAAACTAACAGTACTACTAACATTCTTTTATAATAATAGAACTATACCAAGAAATAATCTAATAAATATATTAATATTAAAGAAAAAAGCAAAACCACCCATAACAGGCCATTCATATTCATTTACATACAAAAATACAAAACGACAACGAGTATATGTACGTATGTACGTACGCCACGAGATAATGTAATTATTCCCCGTGTCCGCCCGCGCTGATAGAAGCGTGCTTTTTGAGGCAGTAATTAAAATCACGTTCCGTATCGTACACTACAGTACTACGCGACACATTAAACATTATATTAATATCGTAATATCGTTATTTCATTATAATATTGAATTTTGTGGGGTGTGAAAATAAGTGACGAATTTGATTTGGAAATTATTTTAATTATGTGATATATTTTATTTTACTTTAATATGCGAATAATTTTATTTTATAGTGTCTGTAATGTGTACAAGTTAATTCAATAGCCTTTGATTAATAAAATAAATGAATAAATCAGCTTCATGATGTATCCCACACATAGCAATGCAGAGGGAACCTAGTTTTTTCCTAGATGTTAGAGCGAAAACATGAAAATATAAAATACATAATAATTCATTCCCCCGAGTGGGGCTCGACCCCACAACGGTCACGGTTGATTCACACACGTATGCTGCTGCGCCAGGATGGCATCAAACCCTTTGATTAATCACTAGTATGTGCTTATTCCTATTATATAAGATGTAGGTTAACCAGATTTTTTAACAATCTAACATTTTATTGGTTTCTTTATTCTGTATGTGTAAACACTAGATCCCATTTACGTGTATTGCAGTTGTAGGTACTTACTTCGTATTACGATGTGCTAGATTTTTACAGCGGTTTTTGAATTACATAATTATAAATTAAATTATAACGGAAAAAAAAATTAATGTACGTCTACCAACATAACAATTACAGGCTAATATAAAAAAAAATATATATTTTGATTATAATTCGTAAAATATTTGTTTTTAAAAAATATAATTTCTCTCTATATTAAATAGTAATACATATTAGTGAGTAGCATTATGTTAATGATTATATGCTCATTTTTCTCCAAAGCAATTGTAAAACTAGTGGACCCGGACGCGGCTACGCCCGCTTGAACTATAAGAATATTTATTAAATATATTTATGAAATTATTTTCAGTTTTCAATAGAATTAGTAAGAAAATATAAGCCTAAATAATCAAAAAGAATAATAAGTAGAGACATATTATTAGAAAAAATAAAACAAAAGAAGTAAAAGTAACTAAAGGATATTCTTAATATTAGAAAAAGTACCTAAAGTTTTCCGTGCGTGCGTACATACTCGTAGATATCGACTCTATGAAATAACTCAACATTTTTCTATATTAAATAGTTTAATTTTAGCGAGTAACATCAAATAAAATAAGAAGAGGACCAAAGTATAGTTTAAATTATATTTCACCATCGAAGGACAGTCGAGGCGCAGGTGCTTAGGCTTGTGACAGTAAACGCGACAGGTTGTCGAGTCGATTTCCGGTTGAAGAAATTAAATATTAAAATTTTTTTTTCGCTCTGACGTAGAGGCAAAGCGAGACACTGAATTACGTCAATCAACACGCCATGCATCCAAAACTCGGCGGAAAATCGAAAACGGACGTTTCTTAATCGGAACGTACTAATTTCCCACTAGATTCCCAAGTTATCTCTGCCCACACCGCTTGGAGAAGCTAAAACAAATATTTTACCATAATGAAGACGCCTTATTTACAAACAATATATAACTTATAATATCTATTATTCGTAATTCGATCTCAACTTAGCTACGTACTAACGCAAATTAATTTTGGCATGCTTCCTTATATAAATGGCCAAACATGAAAGGAAATAGAAGATATCTGAGGTAGACATCTGGCACACTTTAATTTGTTTGCAAGCATTGTCGTGCGAAATTAATATTCCAATTTATTCCATTTCTGTATCGAGGGNAGCAATAATATCCACTTAAAAACAATGAATATATAAATTACAACTAAAAGTTAGTAGTATTTTTTTTTAATTTTTAATATTTTTTTAAAATCTTTAAAATTATATTTCACCATCGGAGGTCAGTCGAGGCGCAGGGGCTTAAGCTTGTGACAGTAAACGCGGCAGGTTGTCGAGTCGATTTCCAGTTGAAGAAATGTAATATTTAAAAAATTTTTTCGCTCTGATGTCGAGGCAAAGCGAGACGCTGAATTACGTCAATCAACACGCCATGCTCCCTAAACTCGGCGGAAAATCGAAAACGGAAGTTTCTTAATCGGAACGTACTAATTTCCCACTAGATTCTCAAGTTCTCTCTGCCTACGCCGCTTGGAGAAGCTAAAACAAATATTTTACCATAATAAAGACGCCTTATTTATAAACAATATAGAACTTGTAATATCTATTATTCGTAATTCGATCTCAACTTAGCTACGTACTAACGCAAATTAATTTTGGCATGCTTCCTTATATAAATGGCCAAACATGAAAGGAAATAGAAGATATCTGAGGTAGACATCTGGCACACTTTAATTTGTTTGCAAGCATTGTCGTGCGAAATTAATATTCCAATTTATTCCATTTCTGTATCGAGGGTTGTAAATCAATATTTGCTGTCTCTCTCACAGTGAAACCCATCTTGAGAGCAGCCTCTCTATTGAAATAAGTGTCTAGCGTTCGTGAGTACAGTGCTCGAGTGAACAATAATTCTGAAAAGAAATGAGCACAAATTATGTTATCATTTGTTTTTTGCAAGGAAAATGAGACCGAGGGATCTGGAAAATGCTATTTATTTGTGTTTTACTCAGTATAGAATACTGCTTCTATTTTTGTTGACGATTTTTAGATATTTATATACATAATTCTTACCGTGGTCTTTCAGTTTAAAGAGAACATTGTATAAATATTCTTCATTTTTATTACATATTTTTTTGCCCTTCTAGGGAGGAAAAAAAGAAAAAATGCAAATTGTATTTAAAAAACACGTTTCTAAATAACATATAAAATTACCATCAGTTTTAATTAATCTACATTCCATATTATTCACGTTACTATGCCACGACCGCGACTAAAATTAAATATTATAATTTTTTTTAATTATCAATTTAAAAAATAACCTTGCAATTTTAATTATTTAAATATTTTGTAAAACGATCTATCCTATTAATTGATTAGTTATAATAAGGGAAATAAAATTATTTAACAAAAAAATTAATCGAAAAGTACATAAAATAAGTTAAAACAATCGTCTTTAAAAGCTGTGGATTACATTTCTATCTCATATAAGATTGCAATTTTCTTTTATTACATAAAAGCGAAGCGATACAAAATAATCGGATCAACCCGTTAGCAAAACAAGGTTGAATCGTTAACGCTGTCAAGCATAAAATAATATAATTATTTCAAAAATAATTATATTTATAAGTCGGTGGTAATTTAAAATAAATAATATATTATTAATAATTATGAAATAAATAAATAAAACAAAGATATGCACAAAAATAATTACTTTTTATAGTATTTTTAGCGAAAGCATTAAACTGCTATAATTAGTGTTTGCGTATAAATTATACTAACTACCCATATAGTATATAGAAGTACTTTGATGATTTAAGTGGAACAAAGTGTTTCACGTAAGGTCATTGCAATAGACGAGCAATTTAGATGATTTTTCCATAATTTTAAGCAAAATCACATCTTTTTACGTCTATTCTAATCTGTAATTTTAAACACTGCAGTTATATTGTAACAGATAGATTTTTAATATTTTTTTACTAAAAATATTAATACTTTTTCATCTTATACTGCTGTATTCCGCATGTAGCAAGGAGGCACAGATACCCTGGTGTCACATTCCATTTTCCATCGAATTCTGAAGGCACTCCGTATAGAGAGGCGAAACTTAAAGGACTTTGTCTCAACACCAGAATGAAAAAAAATATATATTAAATATTATATTTCCTTGAATGGGAATCGAACCTACAACAGGCACTTGTGACTCGACTGGCCTCATATGGCTACAATAAATGCATTTCAATAAAAACTTTAATACCTTTGCGTGCCAAGGTTGCTTTGAGACCTAATCGTGTGTGATAAGAATTACAGCTAAAAACATATGATATAAGTGAATGCAATAATTATAAATACTCTATATTATAGTATAACATTTCTTAATTGTATAGGTAATATCCATATTCTACAGTAAGGTCAATTGTAAATAATAGGTATACTATGCAAATATTTAAAGTTGGTCTTGATATCTCACAAAGCAGTTGAACAAGTAGAGAATGGAATGTCTCATTTTGCCTCGAAAAAAAAGGATAAAAGAAATTAAATTATATCTATGATTTAATTGATTGGAACAAAAACATAAGCCATTCCTTAAGCGAGGCCTATGTTCAACTATATGGCACTTTTAATTATTTGTGCTAATATTAAAAAGCCAGTTTGTTTGGTTGAACGCACAAATCTCCAGAAATTACTGGTGCAAATAGAAAAAATATTTTTGTGTTGAATTCAGTTACCGAGGACCGCTATAGGCTATATAACAGCACGTTAATTGTTCCTATATAACCCACCGCCACGGTCTGGTTTGCCTCGGGCACTTGGAATGTGTCATACTCAACTCTTGGTCATTTCCATTGACTTCGAGAGCGAAGCCGCAGGTAAAACATAGTTCATTTATAAAATAAAAGTTCAAGTACTGATTTTCAAGCTTTAAAATGAATAATTTTTTACACCTTGACTCATAAGCTTAATAGGTTCAAGACGTTTCCCAATAGTAATTAAAATTCCACCACTAGGGGACCGCTTACAGGAGATGTATTATATAACAGTAATTAATTTGTCACCCCATTTTTATATCCCAACATAAGATTTCATCACATCTCCATATCCTCATTCAGGGCCAGCTATAATTTCCCTATGGCTGCTTTTATATAGAAAGAAACCCTTTTAAAATCTATTTCCATTTAAAATTAAAGAAGCATAAATTATATGAATATGTAGTTAGGACTTCCTGGAAAATGTTTAGAATTCTCTTTTTATTTTATTAAATACATAAATAATTAAGAGGCATTCATCTTAAGGGCATCTGTTCAGGGCAAGGAAAAGTAATTATAAGAAACGACGATGACGTCTCGTGACCAGGTTGAAGAACACGCGTTTGAATTACATGTTTTGATTGAAATAGTTGTATAGTATTCGCGAATTAAGCAATTTGAATAACATCTAAATGGTACACTTAACACGAATTACTTTGCTAAATGTTAGCTGAAATAATATTTATATACATAGTCAATTCGACGGAAAATAAGGAACGGAGTGTCTTACCACTAGATTATCTCTGCGTACCCTACTGTATGTATAGTACAGCGAGAAGGTAAAAAAAAAAAGAAATAATATATCTATTGCTTAAAGCTTTATCTTTTTTTATGAATACAGGTAGATATATACTATCTAAACTTTTATAAGAATAAGGTATACATATTTTTATTTTACTTAAAAAACCTAACGAGCTCGGCTACTAAACTAAATAGAAAAACTTTAAGCTTAGAAGTTAACACGACTTATGAAACGTTTACAATAGTTCATTATCGTGCCTTATAACATGCCGTCCAATCGCTTCTTCCTTATTACAATTAAAAACATAGTAGTTATATATTTCACTATTCTAATTTGAAGAAATGAAAATATTAATAAATAATAATTAATTCTCCGGAGTAGGGATCAAACCCACATTCGTCACGTTACAGTCACATTCTTGTGCCCCAGCCCCACGACGGCCACGATATTTCATATTAAAATCAAAATCAAATCAGCTTCACCAGCCAGTGTTAAGATATCCGTTCCCCACTTTCCGCCGAATTCTGGAGGCATTGCGTGTTGAGCGGCGAAACTCAACACCGCCCTTTGCCTTGACACCAGAGCGAAGAAAATGGAAATATAAATTTAAATAAATATTTAATTTCCTCGAGTGGGGATCGAACCCATAACCAGTCAGTTTACAGTACCAGTTTGTACACCACGACTGACCTACCTGACTGACTGACCTACGTATATATATATATATATTTCATATCAAGTAGATATAATGTTTGCACTCAGCCTGCACTTCTACTTGTTAGCTCTAGCTAATACATAAGTACCTAGCAGCTTATAAGTTATAACTAAAGCAAACATTATCATCTTGCATATTCGTGTACATACATATCTCGGAACATTAAACTGGTTCTATAATAATTAAACTATAATTTTCATTCTCAACCTTGCGTGAAACAACGTGATAAGACTATTGATATAATATAAGATTAACTCAAATACCTGTAAAAACTTAGTAAAATGAGATGTTTTTTTTAATTTAGCAGTAATTTTTTTTGTTCGTATTTAGAAATTATAAGTATTTTAGAAAAAAGCAAATAATAACCATTGAAGTATATTTTGAATGTTTTTATATACCGAACATTTCTTTCGGCTTCCCGCTGTATCCCGCATTTAGCAGTGTAAGCAAAAGGAACCAAGTATTAAAACACTCCGCTCCCTCATTCCGCCGAATTTTCGAGGAGAGAAATAAAAATAATAATTAGTAGTAAATAATAATTGATTTACCCAAATGGGAATCGAACTGACATCCTGTCGCATCAACAATCACGCTTGTGCCACAACTGGCCCCAGAATTAAATATTATTAAATTAAATAGAGAGTTCTGTTCTATTGTGAAATTCAGCTACGCTGAACAACCCTAGGTTTATAGGCAGCGCGGACATTGTAGACAGATTTTCAAGGTTTTTCAACCGGAAACTGTACATGTGTAATAAAAGTTTCAGCTCAATCGGTAGCCATTGGCTTTTATATTTATAGTGAAAACCATTTGAACAAACCAGCATTTTGGCACACAGAGAGATTCGATGGTGAACTCAATTTTTCACCTGTACCGTGAAAATCAATCATGTATATCAATTTTTTTTAGCGTGACGCTGTATCCCGCAGACAGTAGGGTAGACAGAGGAAACCTAGTGTTAAAACACTCCGTTGGCCATTTTCCGCCGAATTCTAAGGGCATTGGGCGTGTTGGGGGGAGGGGTATCTCTAGTATATTTTATATAATTTAAATCTAAACAAATTCATTCATTAGGAGATTCTAACAATAACAATTCATTCAAATAAACAATAATAACTTAGAAAACATTAAAATAATTAATAAAAATCGATATAATCTACCATAATAAAAATCCACAGACAAATCCACAAAAAACAAATATTTGACATTACAAATTTCCATCGATCAGTTCCCATTAAAATACGAAATGAGGTCCACATCTGCGCGCTGTCCGCAGGCGTTAAAAGAAATCATAATTAATAGTCCCGCTGCCGCCCGCTACTCTTAATAGAGACCGTTCCGCTTTCAATGTTTTCTTTGTTATATAATAAATTAATCTCAATTCACTCTATTCTATCCTGGAGTCAGTGGAGAGACACAAATAAGACAAAGAGAAGTCTTAACTTGGCGATATGAACTTTTCTCTGTCTTATACGAGCGTAGCGAAGTAAGTTTGCTCGCTTATTGTGTTATAGTAGTTATTTGTTCGTGAAAAATAAGTGTTTCAATGCATTTTATATGGATTTTTGTTTTATTTTGTTTTAGAATATTTATTAGAACATGTTTAGATTCATTCTATTAGTAGAGCCAAGTCAAATATTAAGTTATACGTCTTTTCGCCTTCACCGATAAAAGAATGAGAGATGTATATGGGTGCCGAGATCTGTGTTCGCTTGGGATAAAATTTGAAGATCTAAATTTTGCTTGACAATTTTTCACGTATAGATTTTATTATAATTGCAAGTTAGTGTACTTTCAGCTTGTACTGGACTATTGGGTTGATATTTGGTTTGGTGCCTGGTGGTATAAAATAGCTAAGAAAAATTAAGAAATGTACTAAATTTCATGAATATAGACTTACTTACATACTAGTTATCGAGGGTTAGTTACCATATAAACAAAGAAAAGTTTCACGCTGCATCCTGCAGCAACAGGGTAGGTACAGCAGGGTAGGCAGAGGGAACCTAGTTTTAATATACTCCGTTCCCCACTTTCTAACGAATTTTTGGAGGCATTGCGTGTTGAGTGGCGGAACTCAACGACATGGTTTTGCCTTGGTGCCAGAGCGAAGAAAGAAAAATATTAATAAATAAGAATTGATTTTCCCCGAGTGGTAATAGAACCTACAACCGCCGCGAAATTTGAACCTACAAATACCCACATCTCCATGTGGGTATAGAATACATTTCTAAATCTTTACGAAGTAATATCCTCAATCAGATGCGTGCTCCACTTCACCAGCACCATATACCATTTTCCTACAAACTTTAGTAAGCCAATAAACTTTGCAAGGCACAAAGTATTTTAGCTTTTTATCACGTTTAAGTCCAACTTTGCTGGCAGACTATCATAATATTGCTTAAAACTAAAACCTCTCTATAGATATATATATATGTATAAGTAAGTTTTTGATTGTAATTTGGAAGGATGCCGAGTAGTTCACCAAGAACAATCCATTAAGAGATTCTCTTAAGTTTAAAGGACTTTTCCAATTCCAATCGAAGCTTAAATCTAAATTATAAAGTTAAATTCATAATACGTACTGCAAGTTACAAGTATACAAGCTGTCTTAAAGCTCTAAAAGTTTATTGGAAGTGCTTAATTAAAAAACGATAGAATATAAATAAATTTATCTTTCTTTGTTGTTGTCGTTACTACTCTTTTTTATTCTTTTACTGCAACATGTTAATAGAATATGAACTAAATTATGCAATTTAAATTAAAAAGTATATTAAAATAAGTATGTACACGACATTGTTATTTTAATATACTAGCGCCCACTCGCGGCTTCGCCCGCTTTTATTACAAAATATTTTTGACATTTTAACGTATTATTTTACGAATAGCTATAAATTAAAACTTACGTCTTAAAACAAAAAGAATTGTTTTCCATAATTTTTACATTTCGCACCTTCTTACCTTCTGTGGTCGAAGAATAGAAATGATAATAATAANTTACTTTGGAATGCCAAAAACTTCAACTCGACGTATCGGCGTCCGTTGGTTCCGATGAACTGTAAAATTTTTGTGGGTGGCGGGAAATCAATATTGCCATTTAAAAATAAAATATTCTAACGAATCCGTTCCTAAACTACTAAAATATTGCAAGTGGCTCTTTCAAAACCTGGCTCTTTCATGCCACTTCTCCCTTACTAGCATTTTGGCAGCCACATTGCTTTCAAGGAAAATATATCACATTTGGAAAAGAATACTTTTTTATAACTAGACTAAAGGCTCTTCGACTACACTAATAAAATTATTTAATCCTTAATGATAGCAAAGTAGTTTTATGAAATGTGAACTTATATTCCAAAAAAGATATATGACTTAATTTTCAGGTTCACACTATATCCCACACGTAGCGTGGTAGGTAGAGGGAACCTGGGAAACTAGTGTTAGGACATTCCGTTCGTATTAAAACACTTTCATTTCCCACTTTCCGCCAAATTCTAGAAGTATTACGTGTTAAACCACCAAGCCAGGAAATGAATTAAAGAGTTCCACCACTCAACACACAATGCCTTCAGAATTCGGCGGAAAGAGGGGAACGGATTATCTTTACAGTAGGTTCCCTTTGCCTACCCTGCTGTGTGCGGAATATAACGTGCAGCTGAGGAAATGAAAATATTACATTACATTTCCTCGAATGGAAATCGAACCTACAACCTGTAGCGTTTACACTCACAAGCTTGTACCCATGCACCACCTCCACGACTGGTCTCATTATTTACAAGTCAAATATGAAATACGTAAGCAATTTAAAATTGGTGTCCAAATAATTTATTTAATCCATATCATTTCCGCCTTCACTTATTTAAAAATATACTTTGCATGAACAATAAAAAATAACACGTTTTAAATATCAATTATTTTAACGAAGTATAAATATAAAAATTGTAGAAAACGTTAAGAGAGGGAGAGAGGGAGAGAGAACGCAACGACTGTAAGTTCGATTCCCGGTCGGGGGAATGAATTATTTAAAATTTTCATTTCTTCGCTCTGGTACCAAGGCAATAACACGGCGTTGAGTTCCTCCACTCAACACGCAATGCCTCGAAAAATTCGGCAGAAGGTAGAAACGGAGAGTCATAACATTAGGTGAGGTTAGCTGACCCTGCTATATGCGGGATACAGCGTGTAACTTAAATAAGTTAATTTAATCTCGTATTTCCTTTACCCATGATTTATAAAAGAATATTATTAGGAGATATAATCGAAAAATAAGTCATAAAGATCAATTTGCTCGCCTCAAGTAATTTTCTTTAGATTTACTCGTACGTGAAATACCGTCTGATGACGTCAATCGCATGTAGAACGTACGGCTTATGGACGTTTGGATTATAAACCTTATCCAGATTTTATTTTATAAATATATGGGAAAATAAATATCTTGACATTTATTCTCCTGCTTCTGCATTTATACAGCTTCACGCTATCACGCATTTGGCAAGTAAGCAGAAGGAGCCTAGTGCTTCCCACTTCCCAAATATATATACTTCTTAAATATTAAATTTCCTCGAGTGGAAATTGAACGCACAACCTCTCGCGTTAACAGTCACACACTTGTGCCACTGCATGACGACTGACTTCTCTTGATCTTGACCATGTAAAGGTAAGTGACTATGCAATTTGTTCATAATTAATAACAAAATAAACCAGATATATATATTATAATAGAAATATACCTAATAGTTCATTAATAGTAATAACGTTAACGTTAACGTTGACGTTTGTCAACTTAATTCCAATACATCACTTTTAATTATATTATGTTTCTTCAACATTCGCATGTTGGGGCTGCTCACAGGAAAAGTATTAAGATTTACAACCTTGGTATAATGACTTTCAATTCTTCCTCACATACAGGTATATACGTACATATTCGTATATGACTATGTTGTCGTTGCTATTTATTTAAGATAAGAAGATATAAAGCAAGATATAAAGAAAATGAGTATTTTCTTTATGAGTAAGAAAATGAAAGTTAGATAGTTCAATTATTATACTGATATACGAGTGTATATCAGTATAATAATTAAACTATCTAACTTCAAATAAATTACTATTTTTCTTGCAAAATATATGCAATTATTTATTATACGAATATCGAAATAATCTCACAACCTGTCCTTAATGAAACTCTTTTATCCAATTAATCGCATATATTTAGTACTAGTGGACCCGGACGCGGCTACGCCTGCTTGAACTATAAGAATATTTTCGCGTCGGTCATACTCATACTATGCCGCCCGAAGGCTAAGTCATTACGAATCAGTGACATCTCCTTAATTATTTATTAAAATGTTACACAGTAAACTATAATTTCAATCTAGATAAAATGCTAAAAGTGACTATCTATACTAATATAATAAAGCGGAAGAGTTTGTTTGTTTGTTTGTTTGTTTGTTTGTTTG
>JAKRZM010000328.1:342230-362393 GCA_036379175.1 Heliconius cydno galanthus
TATTTCACCCCTTTAGGGTTAAAATTTTTCAAAATCCCTTCTTAGTGGATGTCCAGATTACAAAAGTAAACATTTGTCCAAATTTCACTTTTCTACCATCAGCGGTTACGGCTGTGCGTGCGTCTTACCTCAGTCAGTGAGGACAAGTCCTTTTATATATATAGATAAGAAGATAAAAAGCAAGATATAAAGAAAATGAGTATTTTCTTTATGAGTAAGAAAATGAGAGTTAGATAGTTCAATTATTATACTGATATACGAGTGTATATCAGTATAATAATTAAACTATCTAACTTCAAATAAATTACTATTTTTCTTGCAAAATATATGCAATTATTTACTATACGAATATCGAAATAGTGTCACAACCTCTCTTAAATGAAACTCTTTTACCCGATTAATCGCATATATTTAGTATTAGTCATGGAAACCCGACGTATCGTACAATTTCGTGGTCACTGACAACGGACTACTGCAAAGGTTCGGTAGTAAACTGAGTGAGAGACATAATTATTATATTAAAGTACCGATAAAGATTTCTAACAATACTGGCCTGGATTCTTGCAGATGCTGACTGCATCTTGCCCTCTGGTCTGGTCTCTCTGGTCTGACTCAAAGTTTTTCTGAGTTTCATTTCAAAGTTTAACATTAATATCTTTTTTTTAATCTGATATAATATTTTAGCGTGATTTAGATTTTTATATAAACAATTATGAACGTTGTAATAAATAATGAGCGTTGCCTCGATAAGATATCAGTGACTTTCCTTCCGTTACTTTTACAGATTTTTTTACCTTTATTCTACAAATTGAAAATAGAACAAAAAATATCCACATTAAAATAAATTGAAATATGGGAATTCCTAGACGAGATTACTAAATATATACTTAAATGTAATTGGTAAAAATGTAGAAAAGAAAGTCAACTTTGCTCCCTCATTTACACGTCCAGATTACTCGATTTCAAAAATAACTTGAGAAAATAAAAACCATTCCAAAGAAATTTCCCACGGCTTGGGATCAGACGTAATGGTGGATTTCTATTAAACTCAAAAGCAAAGTCCGTTCATACCGCCATCGCTCTCGCATACCAAATCGGGTACGGCCTTGAGTGCGGGCAACTGGTAACCTTTCAACATGATGAGGTTTATACTTTATTGGATATAACTTTGTATTTAATAAATAAATAATAGAATAATATAAATATAGTCAATAGCGTATTTTGAAAATAATGAGGCCAGTCGTGGCAACGGGGCACAAACGTGTGACGGCGACAGGTCGTAGGTTCGATTCCCATTCGTGGAAATTAAATATTGAATATTTTTATTTCGTCGCTCTAAAGTAGAGGCAAAGCGGGGCTTGAATTTCAGAGCGAAGAAATGGAAATATAAATTTATATAGATATTTCATCTCCTCGAGTGCGGATCGAACCCATAACCAGTCGGCTTTACTATAGTTATTAAATATTCAAAAAATAAATAAAGTAAGTAAATTTTGATCATACAATATATATGATTAAAATCTGTACTAATACCGATTTGAATAATATAATGCGTTTCAATAAACTTCCTGTTACATCTTACGTAACGAGGAACTTCCTTGCACTGGTCACAAGGAAATCAATTACCCATATTCGGAGAAAATTTATACAAATTGCCTATTTATTAATTAGGAGTTTACTTACATTTATTTATTTTTTTCATTTCACGCTGTTATCTCGCACTTAGCAGGCTAGACAAAGGGAACCTAAGCACCTAGTGTTATCACACTCCGTTCCCATTAACACACTTTTTGCCATATTTCTGAGGCCTCATATTTCTTAACTTTAATGATTTCCCAATAAAATACTGTACTATTGTTATAATATTGAAAAAAAATATATAGCTAAGCTATAGCTTATGCATCTACTAAACAATACAGAAATGTACAAAATTGTATATTAGTTATATAAAATTATTTACAAACATAAAAACAGTTATATTTAATTTATATATACTCATATACATTATACAATTCTCTATAGACTATTTTCAAATTATATTTATATACAATTAAATAATCTAGGTCGCTGATTATATATTGTAACGTAACAAAAGACGCACTAGATGCGCCCTACTTTGGTTTTGGTTTGTAATTATTTATATTATAGAGAAACCGCAACTTTTAAATAACTTACGATAAATAATATAGAATATTCAAAATCATTAATAAATTGAAAATTATATAGGCCAGTCGAATCGAGTCAGAAAATATTTATTATTTTCATTTCTTCGCTTTCATGTCGAGGCAAGGCAAGGCAAAGCAATACCTCTAGAATTAGCGGGAAAGTAGGAACGGAGGTTAGGTTCTAGGTTCCCTCTACCCACCCTGCTGTGTGCGGTATATAGCGTGTAGCTAAAAATAAATGATTAAATGAGTTCAAAATATGCTTGGTTTATCAAAATTTATCTGGCATTATTATAATTTATGAGTTGTTTATAGTAATTTTAAATTATTAAAGTGAAAAACAAACTGAGAATATTAAATTGAAGTTACAATTTTTAAGAAAAATATACCTAATATACAAAAATATATAAATATTTCGTAAATTTTAGAGCTATCTAACACGGAAACAGACTTATATTTCGTGTGCCCCACATTCAAGTACTTCACAAATTTACTTCATTCACACACAGCCATTGACCTGGCGCGAATATTAATTTGACTCAATAATATCTATTTATTACATCTCACAGGTTCATATTAAATTTGTCTTCTAAAATAATCCCCATCGAAGCCAAAATCGAGGTCCTATCTCAAGGGATCTAATTAATTTTTGCTTGTGGTTTTTTTAGCTAAGTTAATAATATTAAACATATTAAATAAAATACTGAATCCAATTAAAAAGCTAGACATTGTGACTAAAATTAAATTGCATAATTGTAAAGTAATCCAGTGAGAAAATCTAAAAAATATATGCTAACTATATAACATTAAACTTAATTATATTAACCACAATAGAAAAAGACCACCATAAACTAATCTGAAATTCTCATGATCTTCATAGTCAAAATGACGCATTACTTCATTACTGACTTAAATTATGGCATTCGTTCATTTATATTAATTCAACTTCACGCTTTATCCCGCATATAGCAGGGTAGGCAAAGGAAACTTAGTGTTAAAACACTTCGTTTTCATTTTGCATGTGTTGAGTGGCAGAACTTAACGCCGCGCTGGAAAAAAAAATATTAAATTTTTCATTTTCTCGAGTGGGGATTGAACTATCAACCAGTCGCGTTTACTCACATACTGGTGCCCCTGTGCCACAACTGCCCCATTAAATTATGGCACCAAGGTAAATTCTTTAAGTTCCTTCTACTAATTAACATTTAAAGACCAAAGATGTTTTCTAAGGATAACGACATGTTCAGCCGTCAACGTCATGTTACTTCCTCGATGTACCCACCTGTATCCGTTGCTCCGTAAAATGTTAATATATTGTAGTCACCTACATGTTCGCAGTTCCACCCATGGACCCTTCCAATAGGCGTCAAGGCCTTTACTTGTCTTATAAAACGAGTTCTACCGCCCGCAAGTACACACTTTGTTACTTTCACGCGAGCAGTGCACATTTAAAAAAAATGTTCAGGCTCATATTATTAGCCTTTGTGGCGGCGGTCGCGTGTCAGCAAAACGAGGGTGGTAGACGAGTTCCCAAATACGCGGGTGACCCCAAAACAGCTGCAATTGTGCAAGAAGCTCGGTATCTCAGTGGAAACGGTGCTTTCGGAGCCGCTTATCAGCAAGAAGATGGTATCAATTTTAAAGAAGAGACAGACGCTGAAGGTAACAGGAAAGGTAGTTACTCATACATTGACCCCACCGGACAAAGGAAGACCGTGAATTACATTGCGGGCAAAAACGGATTCCAAGCTCTCGGAGATCATATCCCCACTGCGCCTCAGCCCGTGGCACCTACACCAGGATACACCCCTGATCCTCGTTACAACTCTCCAGACTACAAACAGTACAGTGCTCCTCAACAATACTCAGCCCCAGTCGCGCCTCGCAACTACGGTGGAAAACCTAGCGCGGACGACGGTCAATACTACCCTGAACTCTACGAACGTGATAACTATCAAGCTCAACAACAATATCAACCTGCCCCACAACAACAATACCAATCTGCCCCACAACAACAATATCAACCAGCCCCACAACAACAATACCAACCTGCCCCACAACCGCAATACAACACCAACAACATCTACCCCGGAGTACAACAAGCCCAATACAGCGGGATCCAAAACCAACAATACAGTGCGCCCCAGCAATCTCGCCAAGATTACTACGAACCGACCACACCACCTCCAGCACGTTTCTTCCCTCCCGGCAAGTTCAGTCTGAACCGTGCCCCCGACGGCTACACCTACTCGTTCCACAAAGTATAAATCTCACTTAAAATAGGGGTTCCTGGCGATTTGTGATGCCTGAAACGTAAAAAACTCGCATCAATTAGTAAATCGCTGCGTCATCAGAGGGTAGTTGAGGGTACGTGCCTCCTTGCTTCGGAAGCATTTCTTAATTGTTGTTCGCTGTGATATTGTGTGCTAATGGACAAAGTATATAACGCGGTTGGTATCGTTACTCAAGTGTCTGAAGCAATGAATGCAGTCTGTAAATAAATTTATTATTATCTTATTATTTTTAATTCTTGTTTTATTTAATATTCATTACTTTTGTTTTTAATAGCTTGTTTTTAAATTTCACGCATCTCCAACATAATTGTATATTAAAGAAATAATATTATTTATTTTTATGTAATCATATGAAATTAATTAATTTATATATATATTTTTTCATTCTATGACAAAAAGAATTAGCCATTTCCTCAGAATATGGCTTGATATAAAAAAATCTAATCAGAAAAGCTCAATACAGCTAATTACTATGATTTTGTTGTGAACATATTACCCGTGACATTGTGACCTAAATACCTAAGAAATTACGTTTAATCTCCTTGCATATAAATTTTAATAATTATTACAATTATAACACTTAATAATATGATAATATCTATTTTAATGATTATATGCGCAAAAAATTAACGAAGAAATTAAAATATTCTTTAGTTGTTTTTTATAAAATTAATAATAATAATTTATAAAAAAAGTCGACAAATAATCTACCAGACAGAAGACATAAAAACTTTAATCACAAAACGTCTCAAAATAAACTTATCTTAAAATTTAAAGTTTACCAAAAAAAGATAAAAAAAAGACAAAATATTATCTGTAATTACCTTACAACTATTATTAAGTTGTCATTTCAAAAAAAAAACTCGAACATAAAAGTTGCTTTCAACTTCCTGCTGCCCAAGGTTCCAAGGCGTGGGCGTCCGCATTCCGCACTTGCAGACCTATAACTAGATCACCTTACTGCTTAATAAAATGGATATTATATCGCCACCACGCCTTTCCATTTACCTGCTCGGTCCAGCTAATATCACCATTGAAACTCAAGCAAAATGAAGCTGTATTAGCAAGGAATATGGTTCAAAATGTATAAGCTTTAAATGTCAAAACTTGCTGACATTTCATCAGATACCGCTGGGGTTTGTTTATAAATAGTAAGGGCAAGTATTTTGATAGTCTACTGTATGGCAATGATGTATTGGATAAGGCTTTGTTATGGTTATATACGATTATTAAGGTTATAAGAAAAAAGCTTCTTCAGCTTTCACGATGTATCCCGCACACAGCAGGATAGGCAGAGGGAACTTCGTGTTAAAACACTCTGGCGGAACTTAACGCCGGGCTTTGCCTTGACACAAGAACGAAAAAAGCTAAATATAAATGTAAATAAATATTTATTTTCTTCGAGTGGGGATCGAACCCATAACTTAGTTTCACACTAAGTAAAAGGTGATTTAAATGACAGCATATTATATTCTTGGAACTTAATAAATATTATTCGCATAAAGCCACAATACAATGTCAAATATTGTAATTACAAGGTGACTAAGATATCAGGTATTAAATAACATTTTAAATAATATTTTAAAAAAATAATACCAGAATATTATTTTTAAGAATAATTCTTTTAAATTAAAACTGACAAAATCATATAAAAATTTCAGTCGTCATTTCTTTCATGATTTCTTTTACTTCTCTTAATAGTCTATCCACAAATCATTCTGTTAATTTTAATACAAGTAGATTGTTTTACAAAAATCTATATAAAACCATAATAATAATTATATTACAAATTAATTTTAATAATATTATATAGAAAGCCCACTCATAACTCAAACGACGTATTGTGTAAAACGTAGAACAATAAGTAAGTAGATGTTGAACGTAGGCTAACCTTTACCTCCATTGGTCACACTAGCGCTCCCAATAGTTTGATTAACGGTGATTGTTCGTGTATTGTTTTGTATTCGCAATACTCTCGTAACATTGTTTCATATTTCAACATTATATTGTTTGATAAAATATGTATGACATGCGAAAATACTCGCCAAAATCCCACGTCTATTTATATAGACCTAATTACTTAATAATTATGTCTTATACTTTTCGCAGAAGTAGAGAAATTTAGTGTTTAATGTTTTTTTATTAAATAATTGCGGATTTGACTCTTTGCCCCTTAGAAACCATCCAAGCTCCCTACCACTAACCCATATGTTGTTTTCGAGCTATTATACCCTTTTTACAACTTATTTATTTATTGTTAGGATTTCTTTTTTCTGTATGGAGGTCTTTACTATTTTTTTTTACCCAATAATAGCCCAAAGATTCTTATATAATTTTCTGTAAGCTTCTGATATAACTTTCTGCTAAATTTCAAGTTATTCTGTAAGTGGCGGAATTCAACGCCGCACCTTGTCTATCTTACTTACAAATTATATATAAACATTTATTTGAACAAGGATCGAAAAATAAAAAAATATGTGGTGGGGGTGATAGTCACACACCATCACCACTGCCGTCACTACGATGACCTCAATATTCTTACGATTGTTTTTTTTATAAAAGTAATAGTATAAATAAATACATAGACATTAAATTACTAAATTAACCTTATCATAAGATTAAATATTGATAAAAAAATTCAAAAAGAAATTGTCAAAATATTTTGCTAAACTAGCAAAGTATCTTCTAAAACCCATCAATCATTCTCGATAATTGACGTAGATCATTAGCTAAAGTGTTACACGGTCGGGAAGAGCAAAACATGTAGAAATTTCAGTACAAAGTTGTTTAACCTTTAGTACTAGAAATTGCAGGAATTGTGAACTATTAATGAACTAAATGAACTTTATATATTATTTTAACAAGATACAGAGATCATCATGGCGCAGGAATACAAGGGTGCGATTGTAAAAACAAAAGTTGTGTTTGATTCTCATTCGGGAGAATGAATTATTTAATATTTTCTTTTTCTCGCTCTAGTAATGAAGCAAAATGCAGCGTTAAGTTGCGCCATTCAACACGCAATACCTCGAAATGTGGTGGAAAGTGAGAAACGTGAAGTTGAGAAAGTGAGTTCCCAGGTTTGTTTTAGGTGGGATCAGGATCAGGTTTGTAGTTAAACTCTGTCCTACTGCACAACCATGTGTAACATGCTAATTTAAATTTCATTTGTGGGAATGTGTAAAACATACAAGTTTTCGCGGTCCGCTTTATAAAGTAACCAATAAATAGCTAGAGTCTAGGAGCTAGAGCGTATATAAAACAAACTATAATGAAATTAATTCAATTCAGGCGGAAAAAGGAGAACGGGGTGTCTCTCCGAAGAGAAATCTTAATTTCAATTACTTTATCTTTAAGTTATTTATGAACAGAACAAAGGAAAATAATTAATAAATTGTTAAAATTTTATATAAAAATTTAAAATGAATTAAATAGTCATAGCGGAATTTGTGCTTACTTCCGCTTTGATAAGCTTATACTCGTAATTCAATTAGTTCACATCTAGCTATGTTAAGACCTTCGCGCAGAATTAATTATACAATTTTATTTTTTTTATTTTCCACGTATATAACGTTTAATCTATACATATAATAAAATTGTAACTGAATGCTGTGTGCACATGGAAGATATATGAAAAAAACTATAATTAATGAATGGACTAGAACCCGAAACAATGATTTTTAAAATGTTTGTCTGTTTATCTGTGCGCTAGTTCACGCTAATCTCAGCAACGGCTTAACTAATACAAATCCAATTTGGATATGGGTATTATCTTTAAAATGGTAATATTATTAGATCACGAAAATAATTTAAATAAAAAAAAAATTGTGTAATACAAGCGAGCGAAACCGCGAGCGCGTTGCTAGTAGTTCATAGAGATTATTAATGTGAAAATTATAACAAATTACTAGAGCGAAAAAATTTTGCATTCCTTTAAGCAATTTTACGACAGGTTGAATTAATATATTTTAATGAATTACGATTTCAATATTACTTTCAAAGTTACATAAGTTTCTAAGTCAAAATAAATTGGTGACTTCGTCATACTATTATGTGTATAAATATTATTAGAAAACCGCAATAAAAAAAAATAATTATATACTTATAATTTATAAGTATTAACTATTAATTATGAATTAAAAAATATATATTACCTAGGGCTTAAGTACATTGGTTCATATAATTTTTATCAACATTTTTAATATTTAAAAATTTATTAAACTCAACTGGCAACTGTCCACCACTAAAAAGAATTAACCCGCTAAAATACATTAAATGACGAAGAAAATAATCTTGAATTACACCGATTCAAATCGCCAGAAGCGATTTATTAACTTATCTATTAACAATTTCATTACGAGGAAATGGAAATCTGAATGCAGTTAAATGTACCTGGCTCGGAATGAAATGCAAAAATCTATAACTCTGAGAGGTAAAAAGCGGAGTGAAGTTAGCCTATAAACTAATATTCCGCCGCTAACAGCAATAGAGTACCTAGGCACTAAATGGAAACCTATTAAACAGCNAAAAAATATATTACTTAGGGCTTAAGTGTATTGGTTCATATATTTTTTATCAGCATTTTTAATATTTAAAAATTTATTAAACTCAACTGGCAACTGTCCACCACTAAAAAGAATTAACCTTATTAACTAAAATACATTAAATGACGAAGAAAATAATCTTGAATTACACCGATTCAAATCGCCAGAAGCGATTTAATAAACTTATCTATTAACAATTACATTACGAGGAAATGGAAATCTGAATGCAGTTAAATGTACCTGGCTCGGAATGAAATGCAAAAATCTATAACTCTGAGAGGTAAAAAGCGGAGTGAAGTTAGCCTATAAACTAATATTCCGCCGCTAACAGCAATAGAGTACCTAGGCACTAAATGGAAAACTATTAAACAGCCCCCGTCTCAGATTGAAATATAAAACTCGGTCACTTCATTTTCTTAGTTGAGAGTTCAATTTACCCGGTAATGATCAAATGTCAATTCGTATATAAATATAATAGGCAAATGTATAAAATAGGTTAAAGATAATAATTATAATACGTTTTCATGATATCATCGTGGTGCAAGGGAACAAAGGTGCGGCTGTAAGCGTGTTGGTTGTCGGTTCGATTCATTTCTTCGCACTGATTTTGGCGCAAATCACGGCGTTGAGTTCCGCCACTTATCTCGCAATACCTCTAGAATTCAGCGGAGAATGGAGAACGGTGTCTCTTAACACTAGGTTGACTCTTCCTACTATACTGTGTGCGTGATATAGATAATTGCGACACCAGAGCAAATAAATTAATATGAAATAAAATATTTAATATTTAATTTCCTCGAGTGGGAATCGAACCCTCAACCTGTAGCGTTTACAGTCTTTGGCCTCAATATATAAAATTACATATAATGCTCTAAAAGACTCATTCGACCCGTTCCATTAATAAATAATTTATCAGAGCGTGTGTTATTGCAATCGACACGTGTACACAGCTTTGCGAGCTTAAGTCTACTTAATAAATTTTAAGCTCAGTCTACCTTTAAAATCTGGACCAAAGTTTGTAATGAATTTTCAATTATTTATTAGTTTTGTATTGAATTGAGCATGTGGCCGAGTTTTTGCTCAATTATTTTTAACTAGTGAATGTAGGTAAAAAAAATATTAATTCAAGTTACAAAAGTTGACATGATTCCAATTTATACTTTATGCCGACCGGTGATTGTCAATTAATAGTGGAGTTTCTGGTGTCAAAGGCGAGAATATATAAATTCGTTTAATATTTTATTTAAAAAATCAAGAATATAAGCTTTATTTCTGTATTTTAATATTCATTTATTTGTGTTAAATGCTATAGAAATATAATTTTATGGAAACCGATTTTGTAATTTATATACAAACTTAAAGACAATACGAATAATACACATAATAAGCATTAATCAATTATAATATCATAATGTAGTAGATATTTTTTTAGCTTCACACTGTATAGCGCACATAGCAGGTTATACCCTAATGTTAAGATACTCCGTTCTCCACTTTCCGCCGAATTTTCGAATGGCAGAATTCAAAATCGCGCTTTCTTTTCTTATCAGAGCAGGGAAATGAAAGTTTAAAATAAAGATTTCATAACCCTGACTGAGAATCACCGATCGCTTACAGTCACATCCGCCACTGCGCCATGACGGCTTCGTAGATAATATTCTATTAACAGATACATTTATTCAAATAGAATAGTCCAACGAATCATATGACATTAGAAAATATCAATAATAAATAAACAACGGACGTATAATATACACTTCAGAAATAACTCTACAATATACGTGTTCTCAGCATTTAAATCTCTGCTGCATCACAGTCACTTACTACTGTAGTAGTACTATTCTACTCTACTATATCTAGAGGATATAGAAGAAATCACAGATCATAGGATCCAGTTCACTTTGTATGCATTGTGCATCCGACTGCAGACCACGGCCGTGATACGGCAAACTAGTCAATTGCTGACTCCACTGCTGTTTTGTTTGTTTAGCGTGTATTGAATTTTAAAATTAAATTGTTTTTGAATATGTTTTTCTTTTGATAGAGTGAAGCGATTACAATGAAATAAAAACTAGAATCTACTCTGATTTACTCGTTATTTTTATATATAAAAGTTGCTTAAATTTGTTGTGTACTTTTTACGTGGTACGTGTTCACATAAACAGACAAACAGACAAAAAATCCAAAAATGCTGGAAATGGATTCTGTTAATTGTCTTTTAACACCCTAGCTATTTTTTTTTAAATATTTTCAATGTACAAAAATGACTTTTCTGCAGAATATTATAAGTATACATTTTAACTTCTTCTTCTGGTGCGACGAATTCCGTTACTCGCATTGCCTCCAGAATTCGGCATAAAATGGAAAACGGAGTGTCTCAATACTAGGTTCCCACTGCCTACCCTGGTGTTTGTGAGATACATCGTTAAGGACAACAAAATAAATTAATAACATAATAACAACCATTGACCAAAGCATAAAACAACAAACACAAAAAAGCACCATAATTTCAAGATTTTATTTAAATAGCAATTAAAATTTACTAGAATTTAAATTAATCTTTTGTTTAAAATTAACTTTGCAATTACGAGTAAAAGATGTTTGCATTATTCAAAAGCCACTTTCTTATACCTGTAACAAAGACATTTAGAACTTGGTATCGCATGTACCGTCTGTCTGTCCGACGCCGTCCCTTGAGACGCCCCTCGAGGAACGTTCTTTGCAATAATATTAAACAAGAGAATGTAAAGATAATCGATAATAGTGTTGGATTACATTTCTTATTATAACTTGGTATGTTTTTGTTTTAAATAATATTTATGTATGAATTTTTGGTAAATTGAAACTGAAATGTTGATATTTATTAAACAAATATTTTTCCAGTGCTAGCTGTACTGTATTAATTACAATTTCTATTATTAATAGGTGGAAAATAAAATTATAGTTTTATAGATATTCTTTCTATTTGCCTTACGAGCTTCTAGTACGGAAGGAAGAAAGTAAGTAGAAAGTACGGAGTATGCGAGAACTTTAAAAAGTGTAAACGTAAATCTCACCTATCCATTGCTAAAGTGCAATCGTTATTTATTGGGAAAAAAAATTACAGATTAGAATTAGCTTTTTTTAAATTTAAATAATATTTACAAAATTTGGCGCAAAGTAAAGAACGGAGTGACTTAACACTGGTCCCCCTGTTTACCCTGCTATACGCGGGGTAAAGAATGAAGCTGATTTTAATATTTTTTTAGTTATTATTTGTCCTTACGAAATAAGTGTAGGTGCTGATTGGCATTATTATTTTCGAATGAAGGAAACAATCAGTAAGTGCCTACTTTAAAAACAGATTTCAATTTCCAACGGTTATTATTAAAAACTTTTCTCGTTCACAGTAATATGTGTTTCGGAGCCTGCAGGGGCAGAACTCTCACGAGTAAAGTTAAGCTCATAAAACATACTCATCTTAAATTTATGTAAATTGAATATTTAGAGAAACATTTCAATAAATATATCAATTTATATGGAAGAATAAATAAATTATTTATTAATAATGGATCTAATAGAAATAATTTTAAAAATATTTACACCTAACACACAGAAAACTTTCATTACTTATCGAAAAGCTTCAAAATTGTCGTTGTTGAAGCCGTTATAATTATATCAATTAGTAATAATAATTTTAGTTTGAAAAAATACTGTAAATATTCAGGGACCTAGAAGTGTATTCTCCGAGTGCATTCTACGAGTATATTCTCCGACTGCGAATCGAACCCATAACCGTATAAATAAATATATTTATATTTTTAACATAAAGGTAACTCAACATTTTACATAAACTGAACCACAAAATAAATTTAACCGCAAAGGTAGTAAAGGTACCCTTTATCTTATTTCCCCATGCCAAAATGGCCGATAACTAGGTATTATGTTTCCGAGCCCCATTACGCGCAGCCGACGTCGTCTCCAGGGACTGGACAAGAATACAGTCTTAAATATACTTATGCTGATACATAGAAATTACTTTATAGTATGTGACGTTTTAAAGCCCATCGTTGGGCATTACCAAACTTAGGAAATTATTTACGAAGTGCAGCGTTGAGTTACGCCATTTAATGCGAAATTTCTCGAATTCCAAAGAAGTCGTCTTCTTCGAAAAAAGCATCTTAACACTATCTTATTTTTGCCTGAGCAGTGAGGGTTAAATAAAAAACATAATATATTTAAAACTTTTAAAGTCGTATAGGTAATAGCTTAATTTTGTCACAACCATCTATCTTATGGTGTTAAAATTTTGCTAATCATCGATTTAAGCATTTAAATCCATAAATATATTTCTGAAATATTTAGGAAAATTAGGGAAATATCTTTTTTATATATTTATTTATTCCAAATATATACGTATGTAAGCCATACTATTTTCTTATTTAATCTGGACCGTCCTTTTTCTTTTATTGTGGCAATAATGTTGTACTGTGTATGTTGCAAGCAGACGTGACAGTTACCTCCGGCGTATATCCTCATATTAAAAGAACTTTCCTATTACATACAAAATCACACGTATGATAATAATGAGATTTCCTAATTAAAATTATTTAATTACTACTATAATTCTACAATTAAAATGATTTAATAATAGTTCTAGAATTATTAAATAATTTTAATTATGATAGTAATTACAACAAACGAAACTAACAAGTCATAAATACATTCCAACTAAATCAATGTTTCAAATGAATAAACTTACATTAGGCTTGCTATTTTCCGCTGAATTGTGAAGGCATTGCGTGTTGAGTTGCGTAATTCAACGCTGCCTTAACACCAGACCGAAGAAAAATGAAATATTAAATATCTCACTTCCTCAAGTGGGAATCGAACCCACGACCTATGGCGTTTACGGTCACACTTTGTGCCTCTGCACGACTGGCCTCGTAATGAATATAATATATTTTTTAACCCAATATAAAATTAATATATAATTATAACAATATCACTAACAGAATTGCAACTGTCATATATAATAGTACTTAATTGTTATTGATTATACACAAAACAGTAGCACTAATGGCGGCGTCGGTAATCACATTATGTTCATAATTCAATGCATTGATTTGGCGCTGCACAACGAACACAAATTAACTTCCAATTAATTGGTAATGAAATTAGTTATTTTATGTAAAAATATTTATTATGGAAAAATAAAAGAAAGATAGATAAACTAATATAGGTGATAGAATAGGTAATTTCTTACTATTTTNAAAATAGTTCAGTCAATATTAGTGAAAAAGTTAATAAAGAAATTGAGAAAGCAAAAGAAAAAGAAGTAAAGCAGTTATAACTTATCTTATGTCAAATAAATAATTTCATCGTATTGAGAGATCGACCGGCCCTGTCAAAAGTCACTTGAATTGGTCGCTTTGCAAGTGGAAATTGGAGAAAGGAGTGAACTAACACTAGGCTTTTTCTGCCTAGCTTGCGTGACATTATATAATAATTTAGTAAATAACGAAGAAAACAGAAGATTTGATAAAAACGTAAAAAAACTTCTTAAAATAATATTAAACGAAGTAACGTGAAATTTAGAGGCCGTAGTGGCGCAGTAGCAGAATCTTGTAATTGTAAACGCGATGGTTATGAGTTTCAACCTGGAAAAATGGGGAACGGAGTGTCCTTACACTAGGTTCCCTCCACCTATCTTGCTATATGCGGGATACAGCGTGAAGCTAAAAAAAATGACATTTTAAAAATATACTATAAATATTCTGCTTTAGAATCATATGAGTGCGAGTACATAAAAACTAAACACGTTCATTCGTAGCGTAGCCCTAACGTAACAAGACTTAACGAATAACAAGCTAACATTTTTTCATCCTTTTTGTTTGTGCGTTTAATGACGTAACTACCTACATGAAGTACCTGAAATTCCTGACAACGGAAACGTTCAGTTCAAAGAGAAATTCTCATATAAATATTTGAGAGCAACATGAGAAAAATGTGAAAATGTTTCAACTTATGGATTTAGTTCAGCCTTTTATAAATACCTCTAGCTGGGAACGTTAAGTTTTTTTTCCATCCAGGTACTGGAATAGGATAAATAATAAAAACAACAATGTGGAAGTTCACATTCTATCGCATACTGATTCTGTGCGGAACTTTGAATACACGTAGGTATTTCCATATGAAACTGCAGTCTAAAGCGAGCTAAATAAAAATAAAAAAAAATCATGTCTATAATTATTAATAGACATGAAGTAATTAATTAATTGTAGTTTTTAATTTTATTTTGATAAATTACTTTTAATTTATTTTATGAAAATTGTAATTATTAAAATTTCTCATTTATTGACGCGTACTTTCCCTTCCTTACCTCACTAAGTACACTTGAATAATTTACATTTTAATCTTACCTCATCTTCTCTGCTAACTAACCAACAGAGGAACTGACCCATAGAATATAATATTATAGCACAAATATTATCATACTAATATTGTAAAAGTGAAAGTAAATTTGTTTGTTACGCCTTAACTCCAAAACTACTCAATCGATAATTATGACATTTTGTACATACTTTTGCTGTAATATAAAATTAAATTTAAGCGAGCAAAGCCGCGTTCTAGTCTCTAGTATATTATAAAGCGAAAATTCAATTTACAAAACAATTTGAATTTATTTATTAAATATATTAGTGTAGATAAAAACAAAATCTTTATCGATAACATTTTCTCAATAAAGGTGCAGCATTGGAGGAAAAAAAATGGCACGCCCGGTACATAAATCCGGTTAGCGCGCCTTACCGCACGATACAATTAACTTTGGACAATGTCGCCTTTTTACAGAAGCGATGCAATTTACGAGGCAGCTCCTTTTATGGATAACTAGGGGTTGAGGGGGAGGAAAACCTGAGGTGTGACATTTAATAAGAGTTTTTTAATACAATCCTGTAATATAAGGGAGAAGTGGTTTCTATGGGTATGACATATATAGACTAGTACGCCCGCTTGAAATAGAAATATTAATATAGAAATTGAAAACTAAACATTCAATCAATTCAGTAAAACAGTGGTAAAAAATAACTGTTACAGCAATTAGCAAATAAATAAAATAAACCTTAGATGTTTTCGTAAGCTTGCCAGAATCCAATAGTGAAAACCGCATCTAAATCGATTAAGCCGATTCTGAGATTAGCGATAACAAACGCACAGACAAACAGACAAAAAAATTTAAAAATCATTATTTTGGGTTCTATTACGTTAATAAAGGTTCCCAATAACATTTTTTAAAATATCTTCCAAGTACATACACCGACCCTCTTACGATTTTATTATAAGTATAGATATAGATATAGAACCTTTTATATTGTTAATTGTTTAATGACATGTGTCGTTATAAGACAAACAACTTAATAGCACAGACAAACAAATACAACCAAAATATACCGGAATTCGTCCAATAAAAATAACAATTATATATCTTTGATTAATCGCCCTTATACCGGAAATTGTTACAGGAAAACGTCTAACGTTGTGCATTCACGCCACATCCCAATAATATTTTTATTACGCCAGTAAATAAAATTAAGGCAACAATTATAATTCCGAATATCGTATGACATGATTCTTATAAGATAAATGGATGTATTGTATTGCCACAAATATAAAACTAGGGACACACTATATAGAGAACTGACATTTTACTTCATATAAAAAGTAGATTTTCTTTTACAAGTTTATTATATTCTAGTATTATCGCGGATTATTATAAGTTATATCACTCTTTTAAGTTGAGTAAACACGTAATCAAAACCTATAGAGATGAGAACTTACAACATTAATAAAGGAAATAAATCAAAAAGTGAAAAAAATAATTACAAACTTATATTTGAAGTTAAATTTATACAAAGCTTCTTTACACACACATTTAATACAAAATTTTATACAAATTAAAATTATAAACATATTTTATGCCTCCAAAATTCGACAGAAAGTGGGGAACGGAGTGTCTTATCACTAGGTTCCCTCTGTCTACCATGTTGTGTGCGGGATTGATTTTTTTAGTTAGATTTTATTAAAAATAAATTATTAGAATATTAAAACATTAGCTGCAAGCCATTATAAAACAGTCTTTGTAGGTACCTCTGTTCTATATCGAAGCAACGGAAAGTAGTTTAATTTTTTAACAACTTTTAGTAATACAATCTCCGGTGACTGTAAAAGCTTTTATTTTTAGCATTAACGTTGCCTTGTCCGAGTAAAACAATTTATTAATAATGAACTAAATATGCAAAATATTTTGTAAAAATGTATGCCAAAAAATCTTATACCTACTAACTGATAATAAATGAAGCGTGTTTTTCTATATAATATGGAAAATCGAACAGGATTTTTTTATTTTCTTACTTTTCTAGAAAATATATATAACATTTAACATAACTGGATTTGAACCCTCGTCTAAGCCATACCTGCTCATTAAAAAAATCTAATATTTCAATGTTTTTCTAAATATATAATAGCACTTTCAAAAACTCAAAATTATTTTCACATAAATATTCACAATAAAATAGCGAATTTATAGTGCAATTGTGCTCATTCTGCTTTAACTGACAATGAAGCTGTAAGTCCTATTGAACTTATAAGACTTTTCAGTTCCACGATGTATCCCGTAGCAGGGTATGCAGAGGGAACCTTATATAGTTAAGAAACTCCCCTCTCCACTTTCCGCCAAATTCTGAAAGCATTGCGTGTTGAACAGCGGAACTCAACACCGCGATTTCGCCTCAACACCAGAGCGAAGCTTAGAAGAAAACTGCTTAGAAACATATAATAAAGCTATAAAACATTAGAAAGCTCCACAACAATGAATTATAGCGTAGTATATACTCGTACAGGTTAACAGACATATTTTTCATTTTCATTATTTGAGCAAAGCAGTTCCCACTCAGAATTCTTAGTCGGTAAATATTAATAAAGTCTCAACGTTATCTAAAAGGGTATACTGTACGAGTATACTGCAAGCGCATTCCCTGCACGTATACTTTCGTTCAAATGAAGTGCAACACTAATTTACTTTAAAAGATTATTTCCTTGCACATGTTACCTTATACTATTTATATTGTAATCGAAGTTCTTTTAAATAACGAAGTTATTTACTTTATTAATTTATTGGATCGATTTATATTTTACTGTTATATGTTTTATATTTGTCGTATAATTGTTTTTCTGGTTAACCTTGATTTTAACAAAGTTAACCTTGTGTTATAGTAAAGTCGATTTACGGAAGATAATTAATTATTTCCGATAACTTCATAAAAAAAATGATTAAAATAACATACTTGTAGGTACCTTCTCTTATGAATTGAATTGAATTATTATCACTGAATTATTATTATGTTGTATACCTAATACAAAGAAAAATTTAATTGAAAATTACAATATTTTCGATTATTTATATATTTATTTGCACTGGTTAATTTAAATTATACAGATTAACTCAACTTCACAACTGTGAAGTAGGAACTGCAACTATAGATATCAGTATTAAATAATCAAATTGAATTGTTTTCATTGTATCAAAAAGAAATCCTATAATATTTAGCCAAAAGTAAAAACTTTTTTATATTTTAGTATCTCGTAATATTATTACCCAACCTCAATGACTGTGTGTCATATACTAGGTACACTAATAACATAATGTCGTATTTTGTTCCACATCGGCCTGCATCTTCCCACTATTTTGCTTGGGGAGGGTGCGACTACCGCGAGATTTGCTGCACCTGCAGTTTACTTCTTTAATTACTTCAGTCATTAATACTTGTCCATTGAAAGTACAATTCTTACTTAATTTTTTGTATTAATGACTTTTGTTCACAATTTGTATCATTTTTAATGGTAATCATATGTTAAATAAATAGAAAATAAATAGAATCAGCTTAGCTTAGCTTTAGTTAAAATTATTTATAGATTTGTAGTTACATTCAGTTCTTAATATACAAAATATATTAATCAAGTGCGAGCCAGACTGGCCTGTCGCCGTCAGACAAAGGGTTCTGAAACAATTTTATAAACTGCTTATAAATGTGAGTTCTCTTTTTTGCCAAATTTCATAATTCTAGGTCCACGGGGGATAAAATTTATTAAAAACGACGCATAAACGCTCGTATCTTTCACTTGTGTAGATTTAGAAGCTTATTTTTTTAAATATCAGCTTTAAAAACAAACAAGAGGAATCCTATACGGGTTCCATTTTTTCTTTTGAGATGGAACCCTAAAAAAAAGATTATTTAAAAAAAACCCACAAAACTTAACATAATTATCTTATCCAAGTACAGCAATGTATTGTAGGAACACCATGATGATAGCAAAACGTTTAAGCTATCATTTGGGTCCTGCAGTCATTACGCGAGGTCAGCTGGTGTTCTCCCAAGGTTTTTGCTCGGATGTCCCTGGGGGCGCTTAGAGTGAAATTGTTTTCTTGCATCAATCGTTGTACAGTCAGCTAACGACCGGCACTTAGCATTTAGATTGTACTCGTATAAGGTATTATTTTTAGTAAAAAAAATATTTTATTGCGATTCAATATTATTATAACGAAGTCATAGTGGAGTAGTTGGGCAGTATTTCATAGTAAAGGCGATGTTTGTGAGTTCGATTCACACTTCAGGGAAATGTGTAAATTATTTTAATTCCTCTGCTGAGTGAAGACAAAGCGTGGCTTAAAAATTGGTTTTGGTTCCATCTGCTTTCTCTGCTTCTGCGGGATACCGCGTGAAGCTAAAAAAAAGTAGTACGAATGACTTTGTTCTGTAAGGTTGAGCGTTCCGAACGACTTTAGAAACACTGTTCTTTATAAATAATCATTTATTACTGAATTTAATTAGAAAAGATACATGATTTATTAACATACACATACATACACGAGTGTATACACACTACACGCCCATCCAGAAAAAGAAAAAAAAAGAAATATTTTCATTATTTATTTATTTATTTATTTACACTTTATTGTGCACAATTATACATTAAGAAGAAAAAGAAGAATATAAAAACGACAAAAACATAACAATTGACACACAAAAGGCGGCCTTATCGCTAATCAGCGATTTCTACCAGACAACCTTTGGGTTAGGAAATCTGTGATAAAATAGAGCGGGTGGTGTAAATAAACTTACA
>JAKRZM010000328.1:381220-400893 GCA_036379175.1 Heliconius cydno galanthus
CGTACTCGGACAGAGGTTCCACGTAATTAGAATAAGTGCCATGTATCACTCAATAACAACACTACACACTAGATACCTTCCAATCAGGGCTTCCGCCTACAAGCAACTGTTCCCGTTTGACACAATTCCACAGCTTTTATTATCTTTTTTCACTTAAATCTACCCACATTTACACGAGTACGCTAACAATATTATAATTTTAGAAACAATATCAATATCTGTATTGAAAAATAAAGTTTTATCCAATTCAATAAAACAATTTATAGCAATTTTGTGAAAGAATATTTTTTAAAATGGTACAACTCATTTATTTATGAACCGATACAAATAATCAAACAGATAGTAATCTAATTTAAATTTTATAATTTTGTATTGGTACGTAATGGTTAAATAAGCAAATACATTTTAATCGGTTTTTAAAAGGATGACATCCCTACAAAGAAACCTTACTCGCACTTGTCGCGCCATGATGGCGGCTGAACGTAATTTTATCTGTTTACACTCATAATTATAATTTAATAGATTTTTTACAATTTTATTACTTCGTTACCGCGGCGTTAAGTTTCGCCACTTAACACGCAATCCCACCAGAATTTGACGGAAAATGGTATATCCTCATGGTCCTATCATGTACGGGATACACTGAGAGGTTAAAAAATATATAGATATATGTTCAAAGTTCACAGTTCTCCGTCATCATTTACTTTACAAGCGTACTTAACTAAGTAAACTTATCTATTTAATATCTTGCTTACTATCCAAGCTGCTATCTCTCTCTCTCTCTCTCTCTCTCTCTCTCCTCTCCGATACTAAGTGTTTAAACATTGCGGAATATATAATACGAGCTTAGAACCTCTCCAACGGTATTCTCCAGACTGGAAACTATTCCCAGGCGGCGGACCGTCACTAATTTCCTGCAAAACAATAACCGCACCACACATAGTAATCATTACTCAACTGTCCCTTTGGCCCATTGAAATGTAATACTACTGAACTATTTTAATTAAATCTTGCTGACCGCAGGAAGTTTCTAAATAACTTTTAATTACAAACAAATTGTTCATTTTGACGAATAATTTTTAATGGAATAACTGTTTTATTTTATTAACAAGAATTATATATATTTGTATAAGTATTCATACAAAATTCAGAACATATACGTAAAATATAACATATTTAAGTATTATAAAAAAATATTCAACATTAATTAGGTAATGGTTATATCGGAGTGTTTTAACACTAGGCTCTCTCTGTCTACTCTGCTACATGCGGAAATAAAATGATTAAATTTAACATTTCCTCGAGTTGGAATCGAACCCACGACCGCATTTACAATCATATGCTTGTATTACACGTCACGACTGGCCTCAACAATTTGACTTACTTTATAATTGATATTTGCTGTGAAAGTATAAAAAAATATATTACTTTTAAAAGCACTGTAGTCACAATTAAACGAAATACATAAATAATATTTTAGGTTAATATACAAAAACAAAAACACATTTTACCCATGGATACTAAGAAAAGAATAAATATAATTAATTTTATCATTATTATTTCACGAAGCAATAATAACAAAAAGCTTAAGAAGTATTTATTTTTACCAGGCGTTTAATATTCATCAAATCATGAATATGGAAGAAAGTGCTTAATTATTTCTTTCCAGGTATTCCGTGTAAAACTAAATAAATTTAATATCAATTATGGTGTAATAAAGTATTAAAAATAAATAAATCAATTATGGTTATAAACATATTATAAAACCTGTGTTATAAATGGACAAATATTAATATTACCAGAAAAACTGAGTTTCATTACAATTAGATTAAAATTTTAAATTTAAAATTGTGCAATATAATTTTATTATATATATATTAATAAATGTTTTATAACCGCAAGATAGGCAGCCAGGTCCAAATTCTCCGTCCCATTCCAAAAAATTCTTCATTCCCCCGATTGGGGTTCGAACCTACGATCATTATGTTAACAGTTGGAGATTGTTATACATTTTTTTTATAATTAAATACTATCTGCTGTTAACGAAGTCGTGAATTAACATTTTAATTATGCATATGAGATATTACGTTTAAAATGAACTTTGTACGCATTAATCAGATAGCTACGCATGCTCTCCACATTGTTTATTAAGGGTTCATTGAAACTAAGGAATTACAATTAATTAAAGCAGTTATTATGCCTTTTTTATTAAAACAAAAACTCTATTAATATATAAAAAGAAATTTTATTATAATCTATTTTTAAACCTTTCTATATTATAAAATAGTATTATTTATAGTTAAATTGATAAATGAGTATACAAACAAACACTATCAATATTCAAAACAAAAGATTAAACAATAACCGGCTGTGACCGTTCCCAACATAATAAGCACGATGTATATTTAACATAGAAATCGGGGTCACGTTCAATGACGTACTCAGTCAGTCAGGCACAGAGTATTTTCGAGTGTTACGACACTACCACGCCGTCAGTCAGCGCTTACCTCATACATCTACCTATTATTAGTTGGATACGAGGCACGAGCTTCCATCAATTACAATACCCCACCAGTAACCACGGCGCCGTGCTGCAAAACGAACGTCCAAAATGACTAAACTCACGAACTTCCTATATTATTTCCTCGCGCATATATTCACAGTGCAATCGTATAAAATACTCGGCATATTTCCTTCTTTGGACCGTAACAATTACTTGACGTACCGGGATNAGTTGGTACGAGGCACGAGCTTCCATCAATTACAATACCCCACCAGCCCACCAGTAACCACGGCGCCGCGGTGTAAAACGAACGTCCAAAATGACTAAACTCACGAACTTCCTATATTATTTCCTCGCGCATATATTCACAGTGCAATCGTATAAAATACTCGGCATATTTCCTTCTTTGGACCGTAACAATTACTTGACGTACCGGGATCTGTTCCGGGAGCTGGCGAATCGGAATCATGATGTGACTCTCATCAACCATTTCGAAGTTCCGGACGCTCCTGCCAGCTATCGGAGTGTATTGCTGAGTGAAAATAAACAAGTTTACAAGAGATCTTCTTTCGAATCAGTGATAGTGAATGAGGTTTCGCGCGTGCCGTTCGAGACGCTAGTTGCTACTAAAGCCGGCAACGACGACTGTAAGGTTTTAATGAATAATAACCAGGTCTTACATATGATAAGAACTCGTCCTAGATTTGACGTGATAATTGTGGAATCCTATAATAGTGATTGTGCGCTCGCTTTGGCGGCAAATTTGAGTGCCCCATATATTTCTTTCAACCCACATCCCACAGAGCCCTGGCATTACAGTAGGTTGGGTATAAACTTCAATTCTGCATATGTTCCGCATTCGCTTCTTCCGTATGGAAAGCGACCATGGTTCTTTGACCGAGTGAAGAGTTTCGTATTGTATTACGTTTCTAATTGGGTCTACTATATAGGATCGCAAGTGACGGATCATGTTTACTTATATAAATACTTGGGAGACGAGCTGGCTTCTCTGGAGAGTATCGCGTCAAATGCTAGTTTAGTGTTTGTGAACACACACAAGTCAGTTTTCGGGGGGGTTGTGCGAGCTGATAACGTTGTGGACATTGGTGGAATACACATAAGGCCCCCCAAGGTTCTTCCCACGGTAAGTTAAGCATGTGTTAGACATGAAAAATTATTGGTATAATAATATTTTAGTGCTATAACTGTCGCCTGTCACGATAATATACGGATATTAAATAAATACGATAGACGTAAATGAATAGACACAATGAATAGAAATGTACACATAATTATATTTGCTTGTGTAACATGATATTTTCTATTTTTTTTGTTTGTCAGTGTTTATATTATCTCTTTACTTTATAACACATGTATTTTAATCCAGCATTTAGCAAAATATTTTCTTTGATTTTCGAGGCATTGCGTCTTGAATGGCGGAACTTAACGCCGCGCTTTATCTTGTTACCAAAACAAACGAACGAGAATATGAATAAATAATAGTTAATTTCTTAGGATGGGTATCGAATTCATAACCGTCGCGTTTACAGTCGCACGCTTGTGCCACTGTGCCATGACGGCCTCATATGATAGTAGGTATATGTGTAAATATTGTTAACTAAACATTGTGTATAATAAATGGACTTTGCACATACATTTCTATAATACAACTTAATAACTTTGAAACGTAGGTTTTAAGAGAGATAAATAATATGAATAATTATTATTATTTACAGGGAGACTTTTAAGTATCTTAACTATAATTACCTTATGTAAAATGTTATTATTAAATAAAAAAATATTACGTCGCTGTGAATTAATTGGAAAGCGTCTGAATGAAAGTTGACGGTAGTACGCACGCATCACAGGCACGCATACCTTAGGTTCGATTCCCCCCACTATGAAAATGCATACCATGCATGAATGAAGTCACCTATGTTTTTATGGATGGCTAGAAATTGGAAAACAGAGTGAAATTTAGATTCTTTTTAGAATTTACACACAAATGTATTCTTAAAACTACCTTTATCCCGCATATAACAGGCAAGGCAGAAACCACTTGTATAGAGTTAAGATATTCTTGCCATACTTCAATTTTTGCCTGAATTTGAAAAACTGCGTGCTTAGTGGAACTTAACGCTGCAATGTGTCTACCAGAGCGAGTTAATAAAGCTAATACATCCTCCGATTGTCTTTAAACACTAGTTAATAATTAAAATTATAATAATATTATTTAAAATATTCAATACATTTCAGGAGATGGAAAGATTTATAAATGAAGCTGAACATGGTGTTATTTACGTAAACTTAGGAACCATTGTAAAGGATTCCACAATGCCAATAGAAAAACTGAACGAATTGATATCAACATTCAGAAAATTACCACTCAGGGTGCTGTTCAAATGGGACGGACAGAACCTGGAAAACTTGCCAAGAAACGTGATGACTATGAGATGGCTACCGCAGTACGATATCTTAAGTTAGTATTGAATTTTAAAAAGTTTTGTTGAGATTTTCTTTTAAAATGTCCTAAAATATAAGATTTTAAGACATACTAATTTCTTCTTATATTTTATTTATTTGTTCGCTATTGTCTATTTAAACATATTTTAAAGGAATCATTTCTTTTTTTATTTTTACTAAATGTATATTGTTACTTATTTATCCTTTACGTATTAGAATTGGCATCATCTATTCTAGATATTTTTTAATATTAATTAATAAAAATAAAACAGATATTTAAAAATATTTGTGTGTAAAAGAAATACAAGTATAAAAATGAAAAAAGTAATTAAGAATTAAATATAATTAAGAATTAAATATTGGGAGGGAACTGTAATTATTTTCACTTGGTTAGTCTTTATGCAATATTTTCATAGTAAAATTATCTTATCTTTTATGATTGGTACAAACGTATGCGATTATAAAGTATAGCAGCGTCTAATTTAATGAAACTAATGAAAATAAATATCATATAAACTTAAATTTATTTCAAAAATCCTTGTTATTTTCCAGAGCATCACAACGTAAAAGCGTTTATATCTCATACGGGAATTCTGAGCACCATAGAGGCTTTAGATGCGGGAGTCCCGGTGGTCGCGATACCGCTATTCGGTGACGAGTACAGTAATGCTGCCACGCTGGTCGACGCGGGCATAGCGACTATTGTTAATTATGAAAATCTAAATAAGGAAATACTTTTGGATGCTATCAATGATGTTTTGGATCCAGGGTTAGTAATGTTTTAATTTATTATTTGATTTGATTCTGCCACTCAACACGCAATGCTTCCAGAAATCAGTGGAAAATGAGGGACAGAGTGTCTTAACACTACGTTCCCTCTGCCTATTCTGCTGTTATACAGCGTGACGTTTTAAACAAATACTCTAAAATAAAGAGATTATGTCTTTATTTAATCGACGAAGAAAAATCTGTAATAAAAAATTATAGATCAAGGTTTAACTTTTAGATACAAATAGTCCAAGGTGATGTCAATATTATTTTCGGAACTTCAGTAACAAANATTGAAAAACAGAGTGAAGACTACTTTCTTTTTAGAATTTACACACACACACACACATGTATTCTAAAAATTACCTTTATCCCGCATATAACAAGCAAGGCAGAAACCACTTGTATAGAGTTAAGATGTTCTAGCCATACTTCGGTTTTTGCCTGAATTTGAAAAACTGCGTGCTTAGCGGAACTTAACGCTGCACTGTGTCTACCAGAGCGAGTAAATAAGGCTAATACATCCTCCGATTGTCTTTATACACTAGTTAATAATTAAAATTATAATATTCTATATTTTAATACAAATATTTATTTAATATAACATATTCCACACATTTCAGGAGATAGAAAGATTTATAAATGAAGCTGAACATGGTGTTATTTACGTAAACTTAGGAACCACTGTAAAGGATTCCACAATGCCAATAGAAAAACTGAACGAATTGATATCTACATTCAGAAAATTACCACTCAGGGTGCTGTTCAAATGGGACGGACAGAACCTGGAAAACTTGCCAAGAAACGTGATGACTATGAGATGGCTACCGCAGTACGATATCTTAAGTTAGTATTGAATTCTAAAAAGTTTTGTTGAGATTTTCTTTTAAAATGTCTTAAAATGTACTTATATTTTAAGACATACTAACTTCTTATATTTTATTTATTTGTTCGCTATTGTCTATTTAAGCATATTTTAAAGGAATAATAACTTTTTTTATTTTTAGTAAATGTATATTCTTACTTATTTATTATCCTTTACGTATTAGGATTGTCATCATCTATTCTAGATATTTTTTAATATTTTAATTAATGAAAATAAAATAGATGTAGATAAATATTTAAAAATATTTGTGTGTAAAAGAAATACAAGTATAAAAATGGAAAAAAAAAGTAATTAAGAATTAAACATTGGGAAAATTATAACTGTAATTATTTTCCCTTGGTTAGTCCAAAAATCCTTATGCAATATTTTCATAGTAAAATTATCTTATCTTTTATGGTGCGACTAAGTTAATGAAACTAATGAAAACAAATATCGCATAAACTTAAATTTATTTAAAAAATCCTTCTTATTTTCCAGAGCATCACAACGTAAAAGCGTTTATATCTCATACGGGAATTCTGAGCACCATAGAGGCGTTAGATGCGGGTGTCCCGGTGGTGGCGATACCGCTATTCGGTGACGAGTACGGTAATGCTGCCACGCTGGTCGACGCGGGCATAGCGACTATTGTTAATTATGAAAATCTAAATAAGGAAATACTTTTGGATGCCATCAATGATGTTTTGGATCCAGGGTAAGTAATGTTTTAATTTATTATTTGATTTGATTCTGCCACTTAACACGCAATGCCTCCAGAATTCAGTGGAAAATGAGGGACAGAGTGTCTTAACACTACGTTCCCTCTGCCTATTCTGCTGTTATACAGCGTGACGTTTTAAACAAATACTCTAAAATAAAGAGATTATGTCTTTATTTAATCGACGAAGAAAAATCTGTAATAAAAAATTATAGATCAAGGTTTAACTTTTAGATACAAATAGTCCAAGGTGATGTCAATATTATTTTCGGAACTTCAGTAACAAAAATGTTGAATTCACATATTTTTTAATATTTAAATTTTAAATCGAATACTGCAGTACATGTTCTGCAATATTTCGTTACGTAAGCGAAAGGACCTTGATTTTTAAAACATCGCTTGTAGATGATATCAACAACCAAACGTTGGAATGACATAATCATACTAAAAATATTTACTTTGGCAATTTTAAGTTAACTTAGTAGTTACACAATAAAAATATAATAAAATTTAACTAATAGGTACAAGCTAAATATAAATATTCTATTTTCATACGGGAAAATATTTATTTTTTTATCAGTTTAGTATAGATAACACGCAAACAATATACAGATAGTTAATTAAGGTTTAAAAAGCAAATTATTGGACGTTATGGTATTTTTGTCACTTGTATTAAAATATAATCCATATTGTTTTTACTTAGTTAAACATAATCTTTATTGAAGTTATGTAAAGAAATTATATGCATTACCCCATAAGTTATGATATAATCGTGAAAGTAAAGCTATTTACTCGAAAAGGCAGTTATTATGTAAATTGAAAAATTTTCTATGAGCCCCAAATAAATGTAAAATTTTAAGGTCAAATATAAACTATAATAAATTTCGTCAGTGGTCAGATAATGCTAAACCAAAATCATTAAACGAATACGACTAAATTAAAAGGTAAGGCTTAACTTCATGAGCAAAAACTAAGCAGCCCGTAATAAAAATATATGTAAATCTTTAAAAATGTAATAAATCGACTAAATATCTTAGAAAAAAAGAATATACATTACCTACCTGTAAAATAAATAACTTTTTCTATCTAATACTTCTAATAGTATTGGTGTAAATAAGTAGTAAAGCTAAAAAATAAAATTAAATAAATAGGATGGTAAGTGGAAATAATGAAAATACGCCGTATAAAGTAAAGAAACAAACTCTCCGATTACACTGTTATTATTATAATAAAAAAAAATAATTAATTTTACAGATGGCAAGAACGAGCAAAATTAGTTTCTCGAATATGGCATGACCGCCCCATGTCGCCATTAGAGAGCGCCATCTATTGGACAGAGTTCGTAGCAAGGTATAACGGAACACCCAACTTGGTAGCGCCGTCAGCTTCATCACCTTATTACCTACAATTTCAACTAGATGTCTTAGCGTTCGTGGGACTTGTTTTTTATATTCTGATGTATGTTCTATATAAAATACTGAGTGTATGCTGCTGTTGCTGCTGCCAGAACGATCCACAGGTTGAGGAAGCCAATTTGGACGAGAGAAGAACTAAAAGAGTGAAATTTGAATAATTTTTAATGTGTTATAATAATAAATTGGACAACGATAATATAATATATTACTTATATAGTATTTTTTATTTATTGTTAATATTGTTACTAAAAACATTTTGTGAAAAATTTGCTTTATACTAAAATTAATTAAAAGTCTGAATATGAGCATAGATACTTAATGTTACAAAATATTAGACTGGTCATAAATAAACAAGTTGATCTTAGATATTTTCTTTTATTATTTGTTATATGAGGAAAAAATACTTTTAAAAAAAATAGATATTTTTTTTGAAAAAAAAATAGATATTTTTTTCAAGCGCAAGTACTTCAATTGATTACGTTATGAATTTAAAAAATAAAACCGACTTTGAAATAAAATATTTTATGTTCTCTGTGTTGCTTTTTCACCTTAGCCATACAATTATTATAATCAAATTTGATTAATAGGTAGAAACAATACAAACAAAATAATATAAATATAAATACATTTTCCTTATAGATATTTCATCTGATTATCTTAATTAATAATATCTACTACCAGCTGCATCTACTTATCTGTTGAAAATTTTTATATCATTATTTTATATACAACTAAGGACAAAACGATACCTACCACGGAGTAATCGATAGTGAGTTACGAGACTAGAGAAGAACGTGCTCAGCTAATTTGTGCACGTTGAATATGAGCGGTAAAAGAGATTGAGACAGATCTCGGTAGACCTTCGAAAATACAGTATCAAAGATACCGGAGGAACATCACGTAAAAAGCATGAGGACTTCGCGCCATGGGCATGTATGAAAAGGTTGATAAAAGTGGACGAACCGAAAGTAGTCCTATGTAGAAACCGTAGCATTTGGCGTTTCGTTCTCTCGTGCTTGCTTGTTCGCCGGGGCTTGCGGCAGACTGAGAGCTAGCAACCATTGTTTTTCCAATTCCCTATTCGATTTTCTTTCAAATTATGTGGGATTTATATAAATAACATATGAGTGCAATTTTCTCCATACGTTACCACGTATCTCTTCTGTTCTCCACGCATTACCATAAATTTAATTATAGGTGATTGTGGCAGGATTCATCTAGGCAACCCTAGTGTAATCTATTCTACTATCATATATCACTCTTAAATATAAGTATCATTAAAAAAACAGATACCTGCAGAGTTAAACGCTGGGATCTCGACCTATTATTTGTACGTATTAACATTCATAGAGACATTGCATAATCATACTGCAGTATGACAATAAGTTTTATAAAAGTGTATCTTAGACAGAAAAAAACGTTTGTAAATTATTATTAATATTTATAAATTATAAAAAAGTTGTTTTTACATACTCGTATACAATAAAGGCGACCATTAAGAATCACTTTAGTTATTCACGCACTAATGCAATTGTATTAATTGCTGTTTATTCAAGCTACAAATACTTACCTATATCATTAAAAGTAAATCTTTTATATGTTGTTTAGATAAAATCTATGTTTCAATAGGTGAAGCAAAAACCTTAACTTATGGGTACTCCATAAGTTAAGGTTTTTGCTTAAGATGTAAATAGCAGGAGTATATAAAAAATACAATAAATTAATAAAATTAACTATACTTTTTGTTGCTATGGCAGCGTATGGCGATAGAATTAGTTCTTTAGTAAATATAAGTAATTTAAAATATCACATTGCAAAAGCTGATTGCCTATATAATAAAGGCATAAATTTAAATTTATGTAGGTATATCATTTTGATAACTGCCCGCTAAAGATGGGCGGGTAGATAAAATTCGATTATAATAGATAAAATTCACGCAATCTATCATTTCTTATTTGAAGATAGCAGAGATCGATTGGACTAAATATTTTCCGAAAATAAAAAAAAATATCATAAACGACGTAATAACTTGTTTTGATAATTGTTTTCTCAATTGCTTAAAGTTTTTAACAAGATTTACATTATGTTATTTACAAATATGTTTTTGGTTTTAACTATTTTTTTACTTATAGTCAGCATTTTTATTTGCAATTTTTTTCGTTGTTACCATTTTATGCAATGTAGTTTAAAAATCTTGTTTATATCTTACTACTGTAACTAAGTATAATTTTTTATAATGAAATTGGTTTTAACTGTTTAAGTATGTAGTTAAATCAAAAATGTTTACATTTTTATAGTTATACATAAATATATATTTTTTATAATATAAGTAAAACTTTATTTTAGTAAACATTTTTTGCTATATAATATATATATATATATATTATTTTTATTATTACGCAATTTTGTTTATCGGTTTTTTTTTTACTTTTTCATTTTACTTTATTTTTCATAGAATAATAAGTATATGTTAAGATAGTTTTATATGTGGTGTGTAGTGTGCAATGAACGTGTAGAGTACAATGTTCTTTGTACGAAAGATAAAAATAAAGTACACTATTTATAAGATAAATAAATAAATAACAATAAAGAAAACATTGAGGCCAGTCGAGCGTATGACCTAAACGCGACTGATTGTAGGTTCCATTCCCACTTGAGGAAATTACAAATTTCATATTTTCTTTTCCTCTCTCTGGTATCCAGGGAAAACGACCTTCATCACGCAACATCTTCAAAATTCAGCGAAAAGTGGGGAGACAGCTAGAAGCTGAAAAAAGAAACCTTTATACCTAAATTAAATTTTCTTAACGTCTTCTTTTCTCGGACATTAATAGTAATAGTTTAAACAGCAAATTATATTTATATGTGATATACAAGGATAACTTTGCATATTATTGTTAATATCTAAAAGTAGGTAGTATCTATTCAAGGAAGAGTCAATTAAATCTATGACAAAGTTTTAAACTGCAACAAATAAATAGTCTTGCTATCGTCAAACGTCATTTAAAAAATTTTAGTATCTCACAAGTCACGCTGATCGTCAATAGTATCAGTTATCATTTAAAGATGTGGAAAACAAAATGTTTTGTCGCATTCTTCCGAAGGTACTGGTTTAGTGCGGACGTTAAGTAAACAGTGATAAAATGCAGGCAAATTTTGTATTGATATATTTTTTATCTTTAAAATTCGCACATTTGGTTAGTTCGCAATCGTTGAATATTCTTGGAGTGTTTCCATATCAAGGGAAAAGTCATTTTTTCGTCTTCAAGCCATATCTTGAAGAGCTGGCGCGGAGAGGACACAATGTTACAGTTATTTCATACTTCCCAAGTGAAAAGCCATTGCAAAATTACCATGACATAAGCTTGGTAGAACATTCGAAAATCTTAGAGGATGTGTTTTCAATACATCGATCGTATTACACTATATTTCAAATTAGTCAGTTCATATACTCGTCTGGAACGGAAAATTGTAGAACTTTGCTAGCGGATAAAAATGTTCAAAATCTTTGGAAATCCAAAATGAAATTCGACCTCGTCGTTGTTGAACAGTTCAATAGTGATTGCCCGCTTGGATTAGCTCACGCTTTAAAAGCTCCAGTCGTCGGTTTGACGTCCCACTGCTTAACCCCCTGGGTATACGACAGGTTTGGGGTCCCTTATAACCCATCTTATGTGTCATTTCAATTTCTGGAAGGGGGAACGAAGCCTACTTTTTATCAGCGAATAGAAAGAACTATATTGAATGCGTATTTGAAATTCGGCTTCAAATTCATGTGCCAAAATGTAGATCAACAAACACTTGCTAAGTATTTCGATAACGTGCCACCTCTTGAAGAGCTGGCTCGTAATATGAAATTTCTTCTTGTTTACACACATTTTGTTTTAACTGGTTCAAGTTTATTACCTCCTAACGTAATAGAAGTTGGTGGCTATCACTTAAAAGAACCGAAACTTCTGTCAAATATTAACCCGGTGAGTATTGTTTATTTTTTAGAAACTTCAGCATTACCCACTTCTTATTTAATTGTTTATTATAAGTACCAAATTAAGTTAAATCAGTCAAATATTTAATTTGTTTGTAATAAATGGCTTTCATGATTGTTTATGTTTAACAATTAAGTAAGTTAAGTTCTAAATAACGAGATGATAATTTATATTTTCTTATTGCGAAAAACTATCATGTGTGATAATAAAAATTTACAGGAACTACAAAAATTTATTGATGAGTCTGAACATGGAGTTATTTACATAAGCTTTGGATCAATGCTTAAGGCCGTCTCGACGCCAAAAGAAAAAATAATTGCCATAATTGATGCGCTATCGGAACTTCCACAACGAGCTATATGGAAATGGGAAGAAGAGACTTTACCTGGAAACCCTAAAAATATATATTTATCTAAATGGTTGCCACAAAATGAGATATTAGGTAAGTCATTTATTTTTTTACTATTAGTTATATTTTTGCAAGCAAAAAATAAGTATATGCTAAACGTAAAATGCTAATATTGAATTAATTTTTATTTCCCGTTGCCCTAAAATTTTAGAGTAATTCTTTCAATGTGAGGAGGATAATTTACAATCTTTATCACTTCTGTATGTCGTCCACGTGGCTTAATGTAACTTTAAGAAATCATAATATTATTAAATAACATTAAAAAAATAACAAAAAATGATAAGAGACAATGAAAAGACGCAGGGGCACAAAGTGTGCTGCAAAGTCGACTGGTTGTGGGTTCGATCCCCATTCGAAGAAAGGAAATATTTATTTTATTGATATTTTCATTCTTTCGTTCTGGTGTCGATGCAAAGCGCGGTGTTGAAACCCGCCTCCACGCCATGCCTCCAGAACTCGGCGGAAAGTGGGGGACGGAGTGTCTTGCACGTGGTTCCCTCTACCTACCCTACTGTATGCGGGATACAGCGTGAAGCTGATTAAAAAACGTTAGAAATCGAAAATGCGAATTTAAAAATAGACAATCAAATACAAATAATTCACGTAATGATTATATTGTAGTTGTTTTAAGAATAATAATTTTACTAAATTAAGAAAATATGTTTTGAATAAGGTTGCATAAAACACTGGATATTGTTAATTTTAAGAGTATAAAACTTGATTATATTAAATAATCTTAATTAGTATCTACTTAATGAAAGAAGGCAGTAGGTTAATATTAAAACCGATTAATTAAATCGATAATAAAATGGTTTTATATTAAAAAAAAACATTATGATGAATCTATTCAAACCAACGCAATAGCCAAATATCTTCCGAATCTGCTAAATTTAATCATTCTAGGTCAACTGGAAGTACCCTATTAATTTTGATCCTCTTTATAATGTCGAAATATGCGTTTTTTGCTATTTAAGGCTATAACTTTTTAAGATTTAAGAACAAATTTATAGTGTTTCTCTTCATACATGTCCTTCAGGGGCTCCTCATCCTTTTTACGTGATCTTCCTCCAGTATTTCCGATACTGATTTTCGAAGGTTAATCGAGGTCTGCCCCTACCTCTCTTAGAATATTATGTATAAGTTTAATTAATGAACTGAATAACAATGTAGCTATTAATTGGAACACCAATGAAGATATTAAAACTAATATCAATAACTCTACTCGTTAATCGATTTCAAAAAGAAAGAGCTCAACGCTTTTTGCATATATCAACAAAAAAAATAAAATAAATAAAAATACTTTATTTGTTCAACAGATTTTACATAAAAATAATTGTTACAGAGATCTCCTTTTAAGCAAGTAATGCCTGTATTAGGAGACCCTGGTCTTCCTATATAATATCTAAACTATCTGCTAATAATATCTGCTTTAACTTTAAACTAAAAAAAAAAGAAACATTTTACAAATAAAATAATAAATTAATTGCTTTGTACATAAATATATTAGTTAGGTTGAACATGTTTTTTTGTGTATATGATTCCATAAGTGTGTGTCTGTGTATGTGTGCATGTGTGTGTGTGAGTATACAGGGTGTCCCAGGGGTCAACGATAAAACGAAAACAGGTGATAGTTATGAGAAAAATATAAAAAAAAATCTGTGTTATGTATTTTTCATATTATATTGATTTAAAAAAATATCGGAAAAACCGACACTCTGTGATGATTTTTCAAGTCTACTACAAATATTACTCTTTTTTCATTTTTTTTTTTTANAAGGTTATTACCGAATTAACGATTTTATAAATGACTAGCGGACGCGCGCAGCTTCGCCCGCTTATTTGCACTTTTAGGGGTGAATCCTAATAAACCATGAAACACGCGTTCAATGAAATAATTTTAAGAGTTTAAATTTCAAATCTTATAAAAATCGGTGACGATTTAAAAAAAAATCCATACAAAATTTCAACCTCTATTTCATCCCCTTGGGAGTCGAATATTACAAATTCCCGTCTTAGCGAGCACCTACGTCCTATAAGTAACTCCTATGCAAAATTTGAGATTCCTAGCACATGTAGTTTCTGAGATTTCGTGATGAGTGAGTGACCTTTCGATTTTATATATATATAGATTAATTATACTTATAATTTAAAATACGTTATTTTGTAAGTCGTTTAATGATTGCCAACAAATAACGGGTTTTAAATTAGTATCAATAAATAATTAATAATTTTATTTATTACACTTACTTAAATTTTTCTTCATTTTACTTCAGTAATTAAAATATTATATTTTATATAAGATTTTTTTTTAAATGACATTTATAGGAGGAGGTAATGCGTTGGTTGATGATACAACAACCTTACTATAATATCCAATTATATATATATTATTTATTCTTTATTGCACATGTAATAAAATAATAAGAAAACAGTTAAAAAGTAATGTTTACAATGGCGGGCTTATTTCTGAAAGAAATCTCTTCCAGCCAACCTATGGAAGTGAATGAATGACAAACAGCGGAATAACAACACCGTGCAATCAAAAAATAATTAAAATATCTGAAAAATATATATATTAACTAACACATTATATACATAATACATGTTACAATATATACATATATACACAAGTTATAAATGTATAATTATATATACTATTAAATCGACTATATATACATAGACATACATATATAATACATACATAATAAATACCCTTACATACATACATATATACATATATATATAATATATACTAGAAACACTGATTAAAGCTATGTCAAATTACTTTCACTTTTGAGCAAATGTTTTTTAAGTTGGGATTTAAATGAATTTAGGGAATATAATTTAATAATAAAAATATACACTTCTTAGAATATTAAGTTCATATAAGCCAAATCGGGCTTAAGACCGTGAAAAAAAAATATTTTGATGTACTATGTTATAAATAAATAAAAAAATAAATTACTGACATTCTACTGAGAGCTTAACCGACTAAAACGTTTAAGCTTAAATAATATTTATAATTTTCAGCGCATCCAAAAGTTCTCGCGTTTTACTCTCACTGTGGGCTATTGGGGACCACAGAAGCAATTTACCATGGCGTGCCAATGGTGGCGATGCCGATATTTGGAGACCAGCCAGCTAACGCCGCTGCTGTTGAGGAAAGCGGGCTCGGCGTCCAAATACAAATAGCACAGCTGACAAAAGATAAATTATTAGAGAAATTGAAAATTGTCCTCGATCCACAGTACGTCTATTATCTATTTTATAACTTTTTTTCCATCTTAATGGAGCATAAGGTTTAAGCATACACTTACGCGTAGAGCAGAGCAAAGAAATTAAAATAAATTTAAAAATGGATTTTAAGCTTTTGTATTAAAATATTTGCTTTTTTTATGCATTGGACGCATTGCGTGTTGAGTGACGGAACTAAACGCCAATAATAATAAATAAAAAAATAATTCTCTCGAATGGGGATCGAACGCACAATCGTTGCCTTATAGTAACCCTCTTGTGTCCCCGCGCCACGACTGGCCTCAGATATACATTATAAAATGTTTTTATTGATATATCATAAATTAATAATTTCAGGTTCAGGCGAAACGTGAAGATTCTTTCAAAAGCCTGGCAGGACAGACCGACTTCAGCTATGGAGAGCGCAATATATTGGACGGAGTTTGCAGCGCGCTACCATAATTTTACATTTAGAACTCCAGCTGCAGATGTACCACTTTATCAATATCTTTGTCTAGATATCCTATTTGTTTTTGTTCTCATTTTTATTATTTTATTAGCTTTTCTAAAAACTTTACTATTATTGATAAAAACGAAATTATATTCGAATAAATCAAAAAAGCATAAAAAACATTAATTTAGTACTATAAGAGATGGTGGATGGTGGTGGTGGATGGGATAGGTGCCTTATATGAGGTAAATCAGCGTCACACTGTATCGCGCACACAGCAGGGTAGGCAGAGGGTCTAGTGTTAAAACACTCCGTTCACCACTTTCCGCCAAATTCTGAAGCATTACGTGTTGAGTGGCGAAACTCAACGCCGCGCTTTACCTTGACACCAGAGCGAAGAAATGTAAATATAAATTTAAATAAATATTTTATTTCTTCGAGTGGGGATTGATCCACAAGCAAAAAAAAATACTATAACTGCTATTTACTTGTCTTAAAATAGAGCTGTCATGTGATTTATAATTAAGTTTTTATGTATATACTTTAAAACGTTACCATTTTGTTGTTATTTGAGAATAATAATTATTAATATTTATTTTATTCNCCACTTTATCAATATCTTTGTCTAGATATCCTATTTGTTTTTGTTCTCATTTTTATTATTTTATTAGCTTTTCTAAAAACTTTACTATTATTGATAAAAACGAAATTATATTCGAATAAATCAAAAAAGCATAAAAAACATTAATTTAGTACTATAAGAGATGGTGGATGGTGGTGGTGGATGGGTTAGGTACCTTATATGAGGTAAATCAGCTTCACACTGTATCGCGCACACAGCTGGGTAGGCAGAGGGTCTAGTGTTAAAACACTCCGTTCACCACTTTCCGCCAAATTCTGGAGTATTGCGTGTTGAGTGGCGAAACTCAACGCCGCGCTTTACCTTGACACCAGAGCGAGGAAATGTAAATATAAATTTAAATAAATATTTTATTTCTTCGAGTGGGGATTGATCCACAAGCAAAAAAAAATTACTATAACTGCTATTTACTTGTCTTAAAATAGAGCTGCCATGTGATTTATAATTAAGTTTTTATGTATATACTTTAAAACGTTACCCTTTTGTTGTTATTTGAGAATAATAATTATTAATATTTATTTTATTCAACAAATAAAACAATGAACAAACTGAAAAATAAATTATTTATTTATTTATTAAGGTACAAAAACGTATGTAATAACTTAGCCTTGGATTATTATTAAAATTATGAATCGGCCCGAAGCCCCGAACTCGAGCTTGAAAAAAACCAGTATTAAGGCCGACACATTGGCCAGCGTTCGTACATCACGTTTATCTTTTTGATTTTTCTTTTATCTCTATAATATTTTGATATCTGATTTATTAACTCGACCTAAAAACTAATTTAAAAGATAATCCTGTGCTCGTATACAATTGTGTAATTATTATTTATAATGGCTGTGTTCACTTTTTTAAATATTTTTGTATTAATAACTATATGTAGCTTTAATACTGTGCAATCGTTAAATATTTTAGGTGTTTTTCCATTGCCCGCAAAAAGTCATTTCTTCGTCTTTTCTCCATATTTAAAAGAGTTGGCAAATCGTGGGCACAATGTGACTGTTATATCGTACTATCCACAAAAAGAAATTCTGGCTAACTATCATGATATAGACCTGGGTGAATCTTCCAAACCTATCGAGATCACTCATCCGTTAAGCAAATCACTACTTTTTGTTTTTATTTCACTCACATTGCTTCAAGCATTCAGTGGTCCGGTAACTTGTAGAGTGTTATTAGATAATGAAGATGTTCAAAATTTGTGGGAAACTCGTGTGAAGTTCGATTTGGTCGTTGTGGAACAGTTCAACACGGATTGTGGCCTGGCTTTGGCTTACGCGTTGAAAGCTCCTGTGATTGGCATCACTTCTCATGTACTACTACCTTGGCACTATAACAGGTTTGGTGTTCCTTACAATCCGTCATATGTAACTTACGGTTTCTTGAAAGGTGGGACGGAACCGACTTTACTGGAAAGAATCACAAGAAGCTTTCTATATAGTTATAGCAATTTCATATTTACTCATGTAAGTCAAGCAATAGAACAAAATATAGCTAGTGAATACATAAGTGACGTGCCTCCGCTTAATGATCTAGCTAAAGATATTAAATTAGTGTTAGTGTACCAAAATTTCATTCTGTCAGGATCTTCAATATCAGGTCCTAACGTTATTGACGTTAGTGGTTACCATGTTGCTGAACCGAAACCTTTGCCAGAGGTAAGAAATATATTTTATTTATATATAGGGAACAAATAATCAACACCTATATAAAGAGATATAAAAATTAATATATAGGGCTTAAAAATATAATTACGAGTAAAAATATTTCAATTAATGTATTCGGATCCCATATATTCGTTACAAATAATCTGAAAATAATATTAAATATACGTTACATAATAAAATGTGGTTACAACCTAAAGATATATTCAAATTGCTTAAAATTTGTATTAGCCAATAATAGAGAAAATCTCCCGTTATCGATATTGAGGCCCCAGTAATCGACACCTAATTATCGATAGAGATAGAATATATGAGATCCGAATATACCTTGTATTAATATAAAAAAAATATAATTATACCATATATGTACATTTTATGACTTAATAAATAACATTTAAAAAATATTTTTCTCAATAGGACTTGAAAAAATTCATCGACGAGTCCGAGCATGGAGTCATTTATATAAGTTTTGGAACACTTTTAAAAGGATCCGCGATGTCCATCGACAAAATACAAAGTATTATAGACGCTATGTCTGAACTACCCCAGCGTGTTAT
>JAKRZM010000330.1:0-22092 GCA_036379175.1 Heliconius cydno galanthus
CGGTAGCCCCATCACATCTTGAAACTATAATCTTGAAATAATTTGCGCTTTGTATGTAATGCCGTCACTAGTTGATCAAATTGAATATTCATGTTACTAACTCAAGGTGGTAATAGTGCAAGCAAGCTTATAAATCGTCATAGAGATGGCACATTTTCAATTTTATGAGAGTTATGAGTAGTGTAACTAATGTACGAATCAGTATTTATTAATTTGTTCGATTTGTTAAAAAAAATCTTAATTTTTAGGGCTCTCTAGACTCTCGGTGGGCGAGCTAGACTCACGCTTTTCCGGTTTTTTATTTTAAGGGGTAACTGTACTATATACTCCAGGAACTTCCTGGTGTCATTCCGTCTTAATAAAATTTAAAGTTTCACCTTTCCTTGAAAATTAATCTTTTTATGAGTCTCTAATAAATTTCACATATAAGTTGAGGCTAAATTTAATTTCTTAGTTGACTACTAAAATTTTTATAGCGAGGAATAATAGCTCTTTAACCAGCTCACGCATAAAGTTAAAAGGGAAATAAAAGTTTATAACGATCGATATGATTTTTAACACTTTGTCCTAGTACACATAGCTACGTAATATAATATTTTATGAATTTTAAATGGAATTAAATAAAAAATAAATATACTTACCAACTACCAAGTTTTAAGATTGTACTGTACAGTGTCTAGGTCTAGGTCAATTACACAATATGTCGTCCTAATATTTTCGTCTTAGAAACAAATATCTATTTAATAATAAATATTTTTAATTAAGTATGCCTACCGCAAAAAATATATGCGAAAGAGATTGTTTTTATGTGAATAGGGTCATAAACGTACATAACCGAAACGATTGTTGATCGTGTATCATCTAGAGAGGACGTTGTCGTTATTTGGTCCCATTAAAACAAATATGGTGGGCACAGATGATAAAGCTATCTGTTATAACATCAGTTAGCATTACAAGTTAAACTTGCATATACCTATGTATGTACATCATATCAATTTATACGCATAAAGTAAACAATAAATATGATGTGTGGTTTAATGCGGTTGCCTTATAATTAAACTAATAGTAATATATTATTTCATTACATTCATGTAATGTGAGTATTGATTATGCAACTAGTGGCTACTGCCATATGCCATCTGTTGTAATTGAAACTTGCAGCAAGTAGCAAGCAAAGAGTACATCAAGACACTCGAGTATCAAGAGATTTCGTTCTTTTTTTTTATGAAAAGGACAATGGCAAAGGAGCGCATATGAAATCTAGCAGTAAGTGTTCGCCGCCGCCCAAGATCCAAAATGGATTTATTTTTGTGGTTGACGTGCAAACTTGTGTCTTCTGGGGGTTGAATTGAACCAAGTTCCTTTCACCCCATAAGTAAACATTCCGGAGGGATGCCTTAGTATTTTCCCGAAAAGACTTGCCCAGTCGGAGTACCAGTGTCAGCTCAGGAGATCATGAACGAATCGCAAAAGGAGACATGTCATCTGACCCGCTCGACTTATGGATGTCCAAAGAAGACAGAGTTCGCCTAACAGCTTTTTGGCTGAACTTAACTGCAGGTATTGAGCTCTGGCATGACGCGTGGTGCATGATCCAAGCCAACTGGCATGCGCATGCCTACCGGAGGGGATCTATGAGAGCATATCGTCGATAGCATATTGCATGTGCTTCATGAGCAATTTCTGCATTATCCGAAAAGGTTATACAGTTTTTTACAGAACACTTATTAGGTAGGTACCTATGTAAAAATACCATAACGTTTTCAGCATCTCTTGTAAAATCGACGCAGATAGAGTTAACTGATTTGCGAATTAAGGTATCGATATGAAAGATATTACTTATTATTATTTAGGTACTAGCGACCCACGCGCGGATTCGCCCTCTTGAACTTTGTATATTAGCCAAGTTATACAAAATTTTCAGATCAACATTTTAGCCTATGTTTTTCTGACATATAAAGTTTCATCGAAATCCGTTAAGTAGTGTTTGCGTGAAAGTGCAACAAACATCCATCCACAAACTTTCGCACTTAAAATATACGTAGGATTGCCGCAGAACATTGAACTATGGATCATTAAATTTGTCTTTTACCTGCTCTATGGGTATATTTGTAATGACTAACTCATACAATACATATGTATATCTAAGTCTTGATCTCAGAAAACAAAAGTTCTCACGAAATATAATCGCAACGCAATAGTTTGATACCTAAGTACCTACCTAACTTACAATAACTCGTAAATTTTTACTTATAGTCTACCTACTGATATACTAGAGAACATATGTTATTGTAATAGGATCTAAATAATGTTAAAAAAAAAAAGTTTTTTCGTTATTTTAAAAAATGATCAAGTGCGAGTTAAGGTATCGGAGTCAGCTCCCACCGAGGGCTCCGTACTAATTTCATGATTGTAGGTCAACGGGCATGTGACTTGAAAGTTGACAGACTTAAGTTTGCGACTGTATGCATGCTTGCTTGGAATGATTTTTCCATGATATAAGTACCTAACTGTAGGTTCACGGGAAATAGCATATAGGTTTTGATTACGCGGCAAATTTCAATATTTTAATTGTGATGATTTAATAGCTTTATTTTTCTTTATTTATATTTAATATTAATTTCGGCTCGCTACCTCCACGCAATTCTAGACTGAGATCCCACCGTTGAATCCTGCATATACCAGTTTTCTTAATTAAACCTATATTAATGAATAAATCACAACGCAATCACCTTTAATTACATTTTTGGAGAAAATTGCACTCATACGTTTTTTACATGAATCGCACATCATTTGAAAGATAATCGCATAAGGAATTGGAAAATTAAGGGTTGCCAGCTCTCAGTCTGCCGCAAGTCTAGGGTTGCCTGGTTTAAACATGTCACTAAATGTTAATAATTTGCACTCATGTGTTTTTTTAATGAATTATATATCAAATTAAAGCTTATTTTTTTCTGAACACTATAAAACAGGGTTGCCTGGAAAATTCCTGCCGCAAACAGGGGTTGCCAGCGTTTGAAATATTTTATTCCGGTTCCGTTTGACTATGAGAATAGACCATGAAATGCGCGGTATGCCTTATGTTTTAAAGTAAAATATTATATAATAGAAGTTCAATCTTTAAATAAATGTTTATTCTAATTGTTCACCTGTTAAATGATGATTTTAATCATATTAAGTACGCGCAGAAGAAATCGTCCTTATTTTTCAAGTAAAATAATGAATCTATAATATTGAGTCTTTGCAAAATCTATTTTCTAAATACTAATATTTATTTAAATTACCATTTTGAAACAACTAAATTATCTTATTAAATAAATGTTTCAACGGTCGGATCTCAGGTCATTCTGACAGACGGAGAGACAGACATACAAAGATGGACAACAAAGAGGTCCCATAATGGGCCTGGTTTTTTCTTTTGAGGTACAAAATCCTAGACACAAAGTAAATGCAATCAAGACCGAGACAAGTGGCTACCAAGTAAATAAAATTAATCATTTTACAACATACATCATGATAGTCATCTACTTGAATATTTATGAACGTAGCAATATTAGATAGGTATATGAATTTTGCAACATCCTTAGCAAATCCGGACGTAATATTTGTCTATCTTTAACTGTTTGTTAAACGAGGTAAGCTAAATTTTGAAAAGTACCTAGAATAAATTTTTGATAGTAGATTTTCTACGTTACGTTACGTTACGCTAGAAATCGATTAATTCATTTTCCTTGAATTCCGAAGTAGTTTAATTTTTACAATTTGGTTTTGTTATTGCAATACTATTTTTTTTGGTAAAAGTAGGTTTAACAGTCACTTGAGTTTCTTAACTCATCCCCCTCTGCAAACTCTTCTATATACGATATTTGGTCAAATTTTTGATTGAGACAGAAGAAATATAAACATTATATTTCTTATTCAATGTAAAGCATTTACCCCTTTTACAGTTTAAAGATTAAAATGCAGATCTTCGCGACAATATAAAATAATGTAGGTAACATTATGTGAATCGAACCCACAACTGTTGAAATGACTGTAAAAATCACATTCTGTGCCACTACCCGACAACAGCATCAAAAGGATTTTAATGAAACTATGTTTATTTTATAGCTCTACTCTAATATTCAGCAAGATGTAGGCTATAATTTATTTCGAAGGTCTAAATACCTAATGGGAATCCTAGTAGCCCGTCTAATCTATAAGATATATTAATATAGCAACTTAGCAAAAGTTGGTCAACGTGATGAGCGTTTTCTGTAGACAAAAAAACGGAGGTCTAATGTGAAACCAAAGCAGCCCAGCAAATCCTTGAGAGATATGAATATAAAACCCTAAGAAATATTATTCTAGCTTTATGAGCACTTTCAGATGAAAAATCAAAAGATCAAAAAATAACTAACAACAACCTAATACTTAAAAAATAAGAGCAAATGCCATCGCAACCTTGCATGAAACCAGTTTTTTTAACTAGTAACTTATAATTAGTGTTTACTTGCCTTCATAACCTTCTACGCATAATAAACAATCATCACCGTTCCCTTGCGTTCAAATCCAAAGAACTTCTATAAAGCTCACAAACGTGTTCAGCTTATATGTATAATAGGCACACAATAAGCATTAATTTTATGAATAATCTATAAATTAATATAATTAATAAAATCTATCAAATAATCAGCTTCTCGCTGTATTCCACACACATCATTGTAGGCGGTAGGTTTCCCTCATATTCGCCGAATTTTTCGTGGCCAGAGCGAAGAAATGAAAAAACAAATAAATAATAATTCATTCCCTCGAGTGGGGATCAATCAAACAATCATCGCGCACACTTTGTGCACCTGCGCCACGCCTGGCCCCTGTCAACTTAGCTTACTTATGACTGAAGAAATAGATAATTAATAATTATTTAAATATACCCACAGTGTACGTATGTATGTGAAATTACAATAACAAAAATGTACGAGTTATTGTAAGTACAAAAGAAATATAAAAAAATAATCGTAATGTTAGCTAAATTACCCTATATCAATAAGAAAATGAACTTTTATCACCTTTGTACTGGTGTTACGTTGTAACTTTCATTTCCTTGTCATTAAATTGTAGGTACGTAGGTTTGCTGAGTGTATGCTGCAGAAAGTCATCATGTTTTTTTCACACGAAACAAGAAAGATGCAATCCGCAATTTTATAAATATAAAAGGTATATGGATATCTCTTCTGAAGGCTTTAGCTTTTCTTTTCATGGCTTAGTCTAACAAATGTATTATATAAATTAAAGGTATAAATATTACCTATATTATATTTATTAAAACATTTCCTTTTTGTATTACTTAATTTATATAACACATATTCATAAGTTTAGGGGATCGTGGCGCAGTTGTACAGCGTCTCACAGCAAATAGGGGTTCAATGCCCATGCGGGAGAATGAATTATTTTAATTTAAGTAGGTACTCATCAGAGTCTTTGAGCTTCGTCAATGAACTGGCAGTACTCTGAATTTTGGCGAATTGCGGAGTATGGAGTATCTAAACATTAGAGTCGCTAGAGAAAAAAAATTATATATAAAAGTTATTATAGGTATATTTATATGTACAGTATGTTATTAAGTACCTATTAATAGTTACTAGTGTAAAGAAATCAAAACACCTCGAGGCTTTTACAGAACTTATATTTCTTCCAGGGCTAAATACCATTAGGCTTGTACATTATATGTCTCAGGACTTTTACAGAACTTATACTTCTTCCAGGGCTAGATACCATTAGGCTTGTACAATGTATATCTTAAATTATAATACAATATTTTATTCTAGAGGACCACTTTCCTCTTCAACTCCAAATCTAATAATGCGCATCAGAATTTTCATCACATCAAGCGTCTTTTTTAAATTGTCAACTCGCGCTAGTTCTATGTATAAATTTTCAAATATATCGTTTTATTAAACAAAGAGGTTGATTTACATTTTGTTATAACAAATTATCGTGAATATAAAAACTATTTATATAAAATCATTACATTAGCATACCTACATAAATACATGATCATATATGTTGCTTGTGGATTCGATATTCACTCGTAGTAATAAATCAAATTATGTTATTTTTTCCGGTGTGATGAGGGTCTCAATACATAATTTGGAAGTACATTGTTTATATTAACAGTATCGTAAGATCTTTATAAGATATATATTTAATAACATAAAAATATTGATTAAACAAGAAATGTATACAAAATGTTCCTAGTACCTACCTTTAATTTTACCTTCAAATGTCAAGCTGCAGTTAAACAACTTGTTTAAAGTTACAACAAATATAATGTTTATTTAATTATAAGTTATCTAAATAACTCAATGTCTCATAGTGTCGACAGACATTTAAGAAAGGATGCGCTTTGGTAAGTGACTTACGTGAATGAATCGTGATCCGGTAAAGTTGGTGGCCAGCAATTACCTAATCTTGCAACGATTCACATTTGAACGCGACGTTCACACTAGAATGTAACTTAATTGTACGATTTAGACAGAACTCGGTACAACATCATAGTTGAGTAATTCAGAGCATATATTAATATTTCATAAGTCATTTTTACATATATATAGATACCTACATGAGGTCGTCGTAGCACAGGAGCGTGTGACTGTAAACTACAACGTGACAGCTGTGAGTTCGATTCCTAGTCGGCGGAATGAATTATTATTACATTATTGTAATACTTAGAGTGTCTATAATAATACTAGGTTCCCTGTGCCTATTCTACTAAGAGCGTGAAGCTGAAAAAATATATAGATGATAATATCATATTATATATATAGTAGGAAATGATGTCCAGAATTCTTCCTGATATATATGTCATTGTATACATACACCTGAGATCGATTCTCATTCATGGAAATTCTTATACTTAACAATACTTAAGTTTCATCGGTTCGATAGAACTTCGATAGCTCCGGGGGCGATAAGAATTATAGAATACGTAATTCGACCCATGTTTTTACGCAATGAAAAACTATATCATTCGAATATCATCGATGATGGGCCCAGCTGGAAAATAGGACGGTCCTGAGACCGAGAGACCCCGGGTTAAGTCCAAATGTCTGTAGTTCCGTCTTTTATTGAGAAAAGCTGAGTCATCCAGGTCATCTCTAAAATCAGTAAAGCACAATTAAGTTATAGTCCAACTAAGTACTATTCCTAATCATTTGATAAAAAAATAGGTGTCCCTCTAAGGTTCCCCGCTCCACCTAGAAAAGAAAAAATATTTTGATTATTTTGTAGATATTTATGTTCTTATAGTATGGACCAGAAATAATTAACATAAAAAAATCTTTAAGAATTATGCAGAGAAATAAACACTATTCTTGGATGTAGATTATAAGATGAGCATCCCCGTTTGCAGCAGACTACGAGCACTGCCCCTAACCCTACCAGTAATCAAAAATACCGCATTCAGATCATATGTTAAAAATATCCTAGTAGTAGGTACCAGGACATGTGAAGGTTTTACTTTCACCCTACATGTACCCAGCCCTGCTCTTATATTCAATCTAGTTACGGCCCAAAACAACATTGTCAATTTATTAAAAAAAATTAAGTTATATCCTTAAAAATATATATAAATATTCAATGTAATTTGATTGAGGTTTACTCATTTCATTGGATACACCTACCTACATATTGTAATGTTTTTTTTTAGATGATAAACAAACAGCTACGTAAGATAATGTAACGTTACGTAAATGTGCTTTAATAGAAGCTTGCAAATAATGCGATGTACCGTAAGTACTTATCGATGATGACAATGCACAAATTATTGAAATTTATTTTTAACATAGCTTCACGCTGTATCCCGGACACAGCAAGGTAGGCTGAGGGAACCTAGTGTTAAGACACTCTGTTCTTCATTATCCGCTAAATTCTGGAGGCATTGTGTATTGAGTAGTGAAAGTCAATGTAGCTCTTTGCCATAACACCAGAGAGAAGAAAGTGAAAATATTAAATATTTTATTTTCTTGAGTAAGAATCGAACACATCACCTGTAGCGTTAACAATCACATGCTTGTGCTCCTGCACCACAACTAGCACGGGACAGGAGTTCAAGCGTATTTTTATTATAAACTTAATAATTACAAGTAGATAAGTAAATCTTATTATAGTGCCCGCTGTCCTAGACACGAAAATGAAAATTATGAAAAATCGTAAAAACAAAAAATAATTTCGCATTAAAATTACACACGAGGTAACATAGAACAGTGCATTTATGTAGATTGTTAATTCATTTACTTAAATGAATATTCGATAACGAATAAGGTTATCAGCAATCCTACTTCCATAATTACAGCGATGTTCTAATCTGAGTTCACCCAAGCCGCAGGGACAATGGCTTGCATCACGTCTGGCCGCGGAACAGCTTCCGTTCTCTAGCTCCTCTCACGGTCTCCGCACTCCTGAGTGGGGATTCTTTTCTGCATATATAACTAACAGCCGACCCCTCAACTGATATACTCGTATCGCATACCACCAACATGAAGGTAATACCATCTAGTACGCTATTTCGTATTGTTGATTCTATTCTATCAAAATACTTTTTTCACTTACTTTTTATATAGTACCTAATTTAAAAAAATATATTTTTTATGTTTATTTCTTTATGGAAAAACTGATAAAGTTCTAAGAACGATAAACATCTAAAAAAATACCTATGTTAGATGTTAAATGTTTTTTTTATATACCTTTACGTTATCATTACCTACTTTTATTCAAAATAAATTTAAATAAGTCTGAATTATTTAAAGCTGTAAAATAAGTTTGTGAAAGATTTTCAATTTTCAAAATAAGAAAATATGTTTTTTATTTTCTTCCAGGTTTTCGTCTGTCTTTTAGCCCTAGCAGTGGCTGCAAATGCCGGTTACATAGGCGGCGGCGGCGGCGGATGGTCTCGCGGAGGCGGCGGAGGCAGCGGCTGGTCTAGTGGCGGAGGCAGTGGCTGGTCAAGTGGTGGAGGAGGCAGTGGCTGGTCGAGTGGTGGCGGTGGTGGATACGGAGGCGGCGGCGGCTACGGAGGCGGCGGTGGCTACGGAGGCGGAAGTGGTGGACGTGAGTGACATTTAAATATTGTTAACACTAAGATTTGCTTACGTTTTAAATTAACGTTATTACTAACTAGCGACCCACCTGCGGCTTTGCCCGTTTAAACCAATTGTTATATTGTAGACAAGTTATACAAAATCATTACTTACATCAATTCTCTGTTATTCTGGTGTATAAGTTATATTATTCTAAAGTTTCATCTAAATCTGTTCTGTAGGTTTTGCAACACAAACCTCCATCCATCCTCACAAATTTACATATTTATAATATAATATACCTATTATCTATATACCTACTCTACTATAATATGTATTAGAAACCATGTAACTTAAAAAGACCTAAACTGCTAAAATATTATGATATATGTATATCTTATCGTATTTTAACGTATATATAGTAAAACATAGATATTATTTATTTTGCAGAAGTTAAAATCATAAAAATCATCACCTCTGGTGGCGGCGGAGGCGGAGGCGGCGGCGGTTACGGTAAGCTTTAATATAATATGTCCTATCTTTAGAAAGGATATTCAAACTCATTATGTAAAATACAATCATTGTAAGAACTAGACAACACGATATACATATTTTGTTTCTACTAAAAGTAGGTGTATGTTTATTGGTACTGCCTTTTTATTTTATTTTAATGATAGGTATATGATGTACCTGTTTATATTTGTTTAATCAATTGAAAAGTAATTGTCAAAAATCTAATAATTGTACGGCCTAGTAACCTTTCAAACATTTAAAAAGTACTTCAACCTAGTCTCACTCCCGTTCACAGTGGATCACTAAAAAAAATTTGTTGACTATCCAAAAATATATTATACTAACAATCAGGTAGTATAAACTCTGAGGTAGGTAAGCAAGAGTGCGACTGTAACGCGATGGCTGTGAGTTCGATCCCCACTTGGGCGAATGATTTATTATTTCTTAATCTTTTCATTTCTTTATTCTGAACCAAGGCATAAGCCCCATGTTGAGTTACGCAATGTCTCGAAAAATCGGCGGAAAATGGAGAACGGAGTGTCTTAACTCTAGATTCCTCCCTTCTGCCTACCCTGCTTTATGCAAGATACAGCGGAAAACATTAAAAAAAAACAATTAAAAAATAACAATTTGCGTTCGTTCATCGAATATAATAGATAATAAACTTCGACTTTTACGTCGTCTACAAGCGATAAACGCAGCCGACATTAAGCATCAAAGATTTAAAAAGTGGTATTATTTGCGCACACCGCATCAACACATTAAGAGAGAGGTCAAAAGACAGAACAAGAGGGTCATCCATTCACTTCACAGTAAGGCAGAATTATGGATTTCGAAATAATGCCTGTATTAAATGCATCTTAATGTTTTGAATATCATTTCGCAACTATTATGTTTCTGTTAAGTACTTACTAGACTTAAAATTTTAAAATATATTTTAATAACATTTTAATTCGTCAAAATTTTGCTAGATAAATAGATCGAGATATCCAAATGTTAAGTAAAATATGAATTTTGAACAGAGATCCTAATTGATAAGAGAGAATCTACACTCCGTTCTACAATTTCATCTTGAGTTTCATACATTGACATCTAAAATAAATTTATTTTTAGGAGGTGGTTTCGGCGGTGGCCATGGAGGCGGATTCGGTGGTGGTAGTGGAGGATGGAAGATCGGTGGCGGCAGCGGTGGGTGGTCAAGCGGGGGCGGAAGCGGTGGCTGGAAGCTGGGCGGCGGCGGCGGTGGTGGCAGCGGCTGGTCCAGCGGTGGCTCGTCCGGATGGTGGTGATCGTGATATATGCACTCTATGACAATACAACCGTACCTCAAACCTATGTTTTGTTTCTTTTAACCAATTTTCCTATATAACTAGTTTTAAAATATATCCTTTTTACCTTTTTTTCCTACTTTTTCGTCTCAATTTTTATGTGTTTAAGACAGAAAAATAATACCTATAAATTGCAAATAGAAAATTTCTTAATATTCGGTGTATTCCTTAGTCCGTTTTCGTACGCGCGGGTACCGGGCTCATCGAGTCTGTTATTCTTTTTGCGAAAATTAAAATACGTATAACAAATTAATATCAAACATTCAATCCTTTAAGAGATGCATGTTTTTAAATAATTATAACATGTATAAACATGTTATAATTATTTAAAAACATGCTATAGATTAATTTTAAGATGGAAAATGAATTCAAACAGTCCGGCCAAAAATCGTTTCGGAAAATCGGGAAAGTACCACACGAAATGTGATGATTTTAGAACAATACTACTTGTAGCAGAGAAAACTCAAAATCATTACACATAAATAAACAGTATAAGTGATAATGCTTAAATAAATAAAAAATGAAAGAAAAGAAATATGTAACATAAAAAGTTAAAAAATATAATGAAAATATATTTATTCCACATAAATATCTACTAACATACTACATAGTTAAAAGACAGATCATCATCATCAGCCTGTCCTCGTCCACTGCTGGACATAGGCCTCTCCAATGGCACGCAAAAAACATATACTTAGTTCATAAAAATAACAAATATTTATTTTTTAAATTTTTTATTAAATTTTTGCCTCTTTGCTCTGTTTGGGTCATAATTTTCTTTGTCGGACGAATCAGTGCTGAGAGGAGAAGGGCCACGAGCCACTTTTCTTGTCTTTCTAACTTCTTGTTGAAAAGGTTCCAAAGGGGCCAAAACTTCACTAAAATCTCTAAAATTAAGGTAAATCAAAAAAAAAGATTATTTAATAAACAAGTTTATAAAACAATGAAATTTGTGTGACATAACTTATGCATGGATCCAGGAGCAAATGGGTGGAGCTGCAAGCAGAATTCTAATAAATAATTTAAAATATGAATATTCCTTACTGAAAAGGTGTGGTGTGAACATCTACAGTAGTTTCAAGTGTATTTACAATTTCATCATCTGTCTCGCTATCAGCTTCAGACTCTGACACTATAATACCTTTTACTCTTTGGGAACTAGGAGTTATAACACTTTCCTTGAACTTTGTATTATCTGCATTATCTTGAAAGTGTTTATTATCACTTTTAATGTTTGAAAAGGTATTAACATTTTGTATATTTGTATATTTGTCATCAGTTTGTATTGCAACAGATTGCTTATTTATATATTGATAATTATCTTCATTACAGTCTGATATGTTCAGAGTAGTAACAAAGTTTTTACTATCTATGACAATAGTTACAGGGTTCAAATTACATGTTTTTTTATAGTTAATACTTTCTTTACATAAGCAACAAGTTTCATATAATAAGCTTCTTTTATAAAATGGCACTTTGTGTAGAGGTAGCATACTTTGGGGTTTTGTTTTAGTAATTATATTGATATCCTTATTTTTAGTTATACCTATATTTTTTTCAGCCTCTAGTATAGCTTGAAATGGTAGCATATCTTTATCAATATAGTCATTTGGACTTTCATTTATTACTATGATGTCTTCATCAAGAACAATTCCACTTTCATCATTTTCAATTTTATTATTTTTAGGTACTACCTGTAATTTACTTTGAGGGTTTGCTTGTTTCTTAAGTTTCTTCTTCTTTATTGGTAAATCTTTCATTTTTTCAATTCCATCATGTAAAGTTTTATTATTTTTTCTTTTACTGTTGTGAATATTATGTTTAGCTGATCCTAATAAGCTATCTTTAATTAAATTTCTATTGACTCCTAAATCAGTGAAAGCTTTACGTTGTTTGTTTTGAGATGGCAAGTTTGAATCTAGCCATTTCTTAACATAGACATTTTTATTTTCCATTTCTATAGCTTTGGAAAATGAAATATTTTCACCTGGATAAATTGTTATTATATTTTCTTTGTCTTTTACTAAATTATCAAGGGTGCTTTTCCTTTTGTTACAGTACTTTGATAGAGCCTGAATACATTCTGGGAATACTTGCTTTTCTGCTTTTAATTGATCTGAGATTCTTTGTCGCCTAAAAACTAGGAAAACATTATTATTATTATTATTCTAGATTCAATGTTTACATGTCCATATAAAAACTATCTATTAAAACAATATACCATTCAAGTTAAATAAATCTTGAAATGTAGTAAGTAAATTTAAAATATGCTCTGTGCGCTGAGACAAAGGTCTATCTACTGAATTGTTTATTACAGATGGTGGTGTTAGGCACAACAAACATTCCTCAGCAGTTGTAACACAATTTTGGCAATTAAAGTGTCCACAAGGATATCTTAAGTAAATTGCGCTTAAACGATCGCTGCAACAAAAATATATATATATATATATATATGTAATAAAAACATCTTTATTAATTACTTTTTAATTTTTATTAATATTGTAATTATGTTTTGAAGAATCTTGTCTCACCAAGTTACACATTTATTATTATTTACTATATCTTTCACATATTTAACTGCTAGATCTATATTTATATTAGTCATAATAATAGAATCATCTTGATATCCTTAAAATAATTGAAGTTAAACACTTAAAAACGAAAATGTAAATGAAACAGTTATGAATTTACTGTTATGTGTTGATGTCATTTAACCAGTGCATTTAACTCAAGATAGTGTTGCCGATCGATAGTGGACTATCGATATTCTATCGATAGTTGTCGGATAGAAAGACTATCGATAGTATAATCGATAGTATCGATTGAATAGATAGCATCGATTGAATAGATAGCATCGAAACTATCGATAGTTGAAAAGGGTTCAATACTATCGGATAATGCAATACTATCGATACAATCGATAGTATCGTATCGTATCTCCCAGTCAGAAAAGTATCGACACTATTGAATTTCTGGGAAACGATAGTATCGACAATATCGATAATACCGATACTTAGCATGCGATCGATAGTTCACAACAATCGATAGTATCGTTTCCTAGAAATTCAAGAGTATCGATACTATCGATAGTATCGATACTTTTCTGACTGGGAGATACGATACTATCGATAGTATTGCATTGTTCGATAGTATTGTACCCTTTTGAACTATCGATAGTTTCAATACTATCTATTCAATCGATACTATCGATCGCATGGGCTTTTTTAGATTAAAACTATCGATTGCGAAACTATCGATAGCTTGGCAACACTAACTCAAGATCAAGACATGAAGACAGTATAACAGTATATTATATTACTTTACTCTATGACTTAGCACAGATAAATATGTAGAAATAAGCCCGCCATTGTAAACATACCTTTTCAACAGTTTTGTTTTAGTATTTTTTTTATATGTGCGATAAGGAATATAATAGATAATGATTTACATTTCAAAACATTAGCATAAACATAAATTAAGCGGGCCGGGCGGGCGGTATAATAGCTATTAGCTTGGCAAAAGTTAGTAGTACTGAGAGTGAGAGGTGGAAGTTCCACCGTGGAACTAAACATTTTTTTAATGGCAGCACTACTTAACTGTCACGTATTGTTGTATTTCAAATTGTAACGATACTTAAGTATCTATATGGAATTACCGGTAATTAACGTTAATTTAAATGTGAATTGGTAACGTTAACAAGCCCTGGTGTATAATATATAGCAGGGAGCAGGCACAGAGTACATTCTAATCTATACTTATAATAAATCAGTAAAAATATTTTGTCTGTACATTTGGTATTTTTGACTGAAATGGATAGAAACACACTTAAAAAGAATAATAGAAAGCTACGATTTTTTTTTAATTTCTTGTCTGTCTGTATGTATGGTCACGCTTATCTCCAAAAATACTGAACCAATTTACTTCACTTTCACTAATTGCTTTGTTGTAACTCAACTTACCATCTAAAGTTTGTTTTGAAGATTTGGGTGTTTTTTGTAATATGCAATCATTACATTTTTTTTACAAAGAATAAATTCTTACTCAAATCGATAATTTAACATTTAATGCTGTTTCTGAACGAGTCAATTAAATTATTCATTGACATCAACACATTTGACTGTCATTCAATTCTGTTTATTAAATGCATAATCATATAGTTCAAACGGACGAAGCCGCGGGCGAGCCGGTGGTATACTATATAATAGAGACCAATCTTCGGCATCAAAAGTGGTAACAGGAATCAACGCCATCTATTAGTCACATTTTGAACATAATAGTTTTATTTTGAACATAATAGTTTTATATATCTATACTTATAATAAAATCGTAAGTTGGTCGGTGTGTGCACTTGGAAGATATTTAAAAAAAAAATGTTATTGGGAACCTTTATTCACGTAATAGAACTTTATTAAGTAAAATTTTATGAAGTATTTTTATGTAAATTTTTAATTAAATACGAAAAATTTGTGTCTAGTTGATTTAATTTTTTATCTTAAAATTCAAGTGACCTGTATATTGTGGGCAAATAGGATTCTAATATGTATTTAAATACATATGAATTTTAATATCATTAAATATATTTTTTTAAGAGAAAAGAAAAAGAAGGATACTTACTTCTATGCCTTTAATCTATAAATGCAGTTGCTATCACAATAAGAAGATAATAAGGCTAGTTGTCTAATTTTGTTCCTAATAATTATAATTATCTTAAAATCAAAATGATTATTGTATATCTTTTGAAACATTTACCAGAGATACAAGGATCATGTAATATACAATAAATGAAAATGTGTAGAATGTTAATATTTGGCAAAGTGAAATATACTATTTTACACTTATTAGGTATTTGTCAAAAAGGTATCATTTGACACATTTTTGTCCGTCTACGAAACATTAAATCGAAGCGCCATAAATAAAGAACCGAACCGAACATTAAAGATCCAATAATAAAGGTTATAACGCTTTCTATAGAATGAAATCTTATATATTAGATATACATTTCCAAAGTTTTCCAAATTTACCCTTTTCAAATAATATTTATTTTTATTTCTTTCAGAGTAGTTATTGTTATAGAGTAGTTTATTTCTATAAAAAGTAATTACTTTATTTCGAAAAATTAAATGTCTTTTATGCTAAAATAAAATATCTTAATTTTCAAGTTAATTTATATACTTTTTAAAATATTTATTAATGTATTAAAATATCCTAATCATACCAGATCATTAATAATCAATTTATTATTATTTTTTTAAATTGGTTTTAAACCAGTGTGCACTTTTGAACTTTTAAACAATTAGGTAACTATCTACTTTTATTATTATATTTGCTATATAAGTCCATGATGTTAAATTATTTATGGTTTGTATATTTTTATTCTGATGGTACTTTTGAAATAGCAGTAGGTACCTACATTTGTTGTTGATTTGATACTGCACGTTAGTACCGTACTTCCCAAACCACTCACCGTAATGTACTTACATTACGGTCCACAAGATGTGGCCGCCTAAAAGCCAGCTGCAGATGGCTGCACTGATTTAATTTTAGCATTAATATGCCTTAATAGTCTCAATACAATTATTTCTTGTTGGAATCTTAAGGATTTTTTCAACAAGGTAGAAGATCAAAATCATGGTAAAGTACTTTTAAATTATTTCGTTTAATCATCCCCTCAAACATACTATGTTATAATATAAGCTTTAAAAATTCGATTTTGTGAAATATAATCATAATAAACTATTTATTGCAACCATTTTCTACTGTAAGAAAGCAATAAAATGATTTTAGTGAGTTTAATTGTAACTGGGAGCCCAGCGATAAGTGTAAGCTTAAAAATAAGCAAGAACACTATGATAATCAATTAGGAATTGAATGACCAACTTTTAAAACTAAGAATTGTTAGTAATACTTGTTCATATATAATGTTTTCTAAAGATGTAGATTTTATTGCAATAAAAAATTATATTGCAATACAATTGTGGCTTTAAAATCTTATATGATATTCTTTATGAATTTGTTATATTGAAGTACACACAAAACTCTAAGTTATATGCTCTCAAATTTTCATACAATGCTTTCAACTTTGCTTAGGAAAATTTTATATTTTCAAACAAATACTTAAGTTTTGTATGAACGTAACACAGGATTATAGAAGCAGGGAGAGACGACAACTATTTAACGCAGCCAAATCAAAGAAACAAGAGATAATTCACATGATTGAATGAAATCGTGCAAAGGCGGTCTCATCAACATAAGGGATCTCTTACAGGCAGATTATTATAGCTGCTAAGGACAAATGACAATGTATTTGAAAGCTTAAATAGATATGCACTAAGGGAGGGTTTCATGGAATTTCTATAGGAAAGAAAGGAATTTAATTTTTTTTTTCAATTCAAACTGTTAAGTTATAAATCACGATAGTGTAGTACAGTCGCAGTGTTAGTGTGCTGGGGAATATTTATGTTTTTAATTATTTTCGGTTCGTCGTATTGTTTAGCGAGAGGCTCAAAGCGCAGCGCTACAGTACTCCGCCAGCAAACCTTTAGAAAGTTAGAGTTATTTTAGCCTACCCCGCTTAAGAGAAAAGATGAGACGAAACTAAAGATCAAAGAAAAAACACAACAAATCCACAAAGCAAAAAAAAATTATTACATATTTACTAAACAAAATCTTACAAAAATAAAAAGTAATATTAGAAATATTATATAAAATAACAGATAATTAAGAACAATGTTGCCTCTTTTTATAACTAGATCTCGTAATAACAAATACTTACTAACACTTTAAAACCCTTTTAGGATTTTAATAATTTGTACATTGCATCGAGTTTTATTATATTTAAAGTACTAAACCAAACATAACAATAACGTTATAAAAATTATTACACCTCTTATAGTTTTATAAATAGGTACATTCATTATGATATGTTGTTATTATCAAAAGTTTCAATCATTCAAGAGTTTTAAACTCTATTTCTACTTTATTAAATAACAACTGAGAAACAAACAAAAGTGAATATTGCAGTTGTGTAAGGAAGTAACAATAACGCAAAAACAATTTTTTAAACATAGTACACATATTTAAATAAATCATTGTATAAATCACTCAACTCTCATATTGTATAATTTCTTTAAGAGATCTATTAACCAAAACTCAGAGGATTAACATATATTAAATTTTCAAATGTTTAATAGAATAGGCTACTTGATCCTTCATTTAAGTCTCTGACTCCATAGAAATGTTAAACAAACATTTGACTTAATTAACCAAGCATAAATCGCAGTTTTAATTATAAACTTGACTTCTACTAGTTTACGTGATAAGTATATTATGTTGTTATTGCATATCACCAAAAAGCTTTATACTTAATATAATTACACATCTGTGTAGGTTTTGTATCAAGTCAGTAAACAAATAAAGTTCTTGCGTTATACTTTTACACCTTTTACTTCGAAAGTTACATGGAATACAAAATAATAAGTACCCTAAAACACCACGCTACACTTCATCACGAGCGGCATACAGATTAGTACTTACGTATATTTGTTTCCAGCTCCCCCTCTTTCTACGCCCATGGTTTACAGGTATGACATATTATGGGCGAATGCGTTGTTCGCATTTGGAATAAAAAAAATCTATATACTGAAATTATATAACTCAAGTAGCCTATTTAAAAAAAATATATTATTACCTTTTAAATTATACATGTTGTCGGCTTACGCCCAATGTTAATAATCAATCCTAATCCATAAATTGCAACCATAGGCTGAAATAGACAGAGATGGAAGACGGCATGCAGGTTAGTGATTGGACAGATATGTCGAACAATCCAAGATTGACGTTAACTGGAGATAGGAGATACATTATTAACATTGGGCGTTAGAGTGTAAACCTGCTAACAGCCTATTAAGTAAATTCTCAGAGTACATAACGACAAAAAACAGATTTAGCAGGTTTACACACTAATTGAGGGTTAGAGTACGCATGATGGTTATGTGATAAAAGAAAATCCAATTCAGTTATCAAATTCACATGGGAGAAATACTTTCTTTACAATAACCAGCATTTAGACCATTCAGTTCGATCTCTTTTTATTTTTCTGTTTTGCAGGACAAGTGTAAAGCCAAGTATGTACATCAATCACACCGTCGCCGTTCATTGTAGTTTGGTAGGCTAGTAGGCGTCCAACACTAACCGTCACGTAGCTCGTCTGATAGTTAATGGAAAATTGTGCTAACATTTATGTCTAATATGAAACCCTGTCGGTTAAGCATATACGACTAAAACCATCATGCTTACCCTAAAATGTATGGCCTCCCGTCGACAATATTGTTATTACATTCAATAACTCCTACATCATATTTAATACTAATAATTATAAACCTAAAGATCACCTATTCATTTAAAGCTTCTATTAAAGATTCGAAAATTATTTATATTACGATGAGAAGTCATAAATACTTATATTCTAACGACTTCTATGTACATGTATATACTAGGGTCTTAATTAAGTAGATAGAAATTAATTAAAATATTTTATAAAACATATAAAGATTTGCACTCGCACCTCTCGGAGTCGAGTCCCAATACATTAAATTTTTTAAATGCTTTCTAAAATATTTTTCTATACTTAGTATGGAATGACACTTTGAAAATATTAAAGAAATTAATTATTTAGTATAGTAAAAATCAATAGTACCTAGTACCTAGCATCTATTGGACTTAGGTGATGATTTGTCTTTAAGAAATAATATTTCAATATAAGATGTCACTACTGCTATATATACAAATAGCAATTAAATGTAAAAGTAGTATAGACAGACAGGAAATTTGCATACATTTACTTGTAAACATTAATTGGGGAACAGAGTGTATGAACACTCTCCCCTATGCCAACCCTGCTATACACAGGAAACAATGTAAAGAAAAAAAAACGTATCTTATCGTTCACGTCGAGCTCGCTTGGCTCTCGCAGTAGGCGCTGTGGGAGTGTGATCTTCATCATCTCGTCTCTTAGTAGGAGCCTGAGGTCTCTGTAACTGACTTTGTGCCGTCAATTGCAATTGCAAGGCATGAGTATTCAAACGTTCAGCCAAAAGTAACGGTTTCAAAGCTGCCATTTTGTGACTATATAAAGTAACCCGCGGTCTACTGTTGACTGCCGCTGTCAATTGATCCCTTACGGACATTGCAGGGATGTCAGAATTATTATTCCATATATCATTTTCTTGTTTTTTGTCAGTTGTACTGTTAGATTGGGGGCTGTCAGCCAGTTCGCCGTTGTCAGGGCTACAAATTATATTCACTTGGGCCCTGACTTCTGCGTCGAATTTAGATATTGTACTCACGAGGGGTTTCGCCCAGCCTATATGAAGTATAGGTGTTTGACTGCCTTCTTCCCATTTGCAAATTCCATCATAAAACCTAAATGAAAAAAGAAAACATTTACATATTTAAACACCATGCTTATTATACACATATATAGACTACATAATTGTCAATTATTTTTGAAAGAAAATAACTCATTGTATTTTTACATTGAAATTAATTCTTAGGAAGAAACCTGAAGCTGAAGCTATATTAATTATTCTTGTCCCTATTAAAATTTATGTTTTAATACTATATAAACTAATATAGGCCATAAAATAATAGTTATAATACCTTATAATAAATACTTCAAAGAAATCACTTATCATCTTATTATCTACTTGTATTGATTTTATTAGGGATTTTAGATACATAATATACAGAGTTGTTTTGTCATCACCACTTTAAATGAAATGAAACCACAATTTTAACTACTCTATAAAAGCCTAATACAATTAAAACAAAAGAGATTTTGTCAAAAACTTAAATAATAAAATTATCGTTGTAAAATAAAACGCCATTTGTCAAAGGAACACGGTGGTGTTCCTGCACACGCCTCATTCCGAAATACGGTAATCTATTTGTAACTGCGTCACACGTAATACAGTATCGATAAACATCGTGAAATAAGAAAAACCTACGTCGAAACTATTGACGTATCTTAACTATTATTTTTAAGTGTGGGTTTGAAAATTTATCTTTATATGCTGCTCCCGTAAAAGGAGCGCAGACGCTTCCACTCAGTATAAAAAAAATTACCTTAAGAGAGAAGCGAAACATTCCGGATCCTTTAAAATTGTTCTTGCAGAATGACCTGAACTTTCAGCTTTCATCAATTGAGGTATTAACTCATTGGCGATTTCAGAAAATTCTTTATAAATCTCCTCATCATCTCTTGAATAGTTGTAGCTAAAAACAATTATAAATATGTCAGTTGAATCAAAATATTATTTTTCTAGCTTCATATTCTCCAAACACTATTTCTCACACAGTACATATTACCATTTTTGGGAAAAGGCATGTTGAAAAAATGAAAATATAAATAAATATTTCAGATTCTCAAGTGGGGATTGAACCGACAACCAGTCGATTTTACAGTCACATTTTGTGCCCAGTTGCCACAACTGGCCTAAAAAAAGAATGTAATTAACAAAATAATAAAAAACTCAATAAGAATATAAGATATTGAGAACATACTGCCTAATAACATCACCAGCACATGCCCATGCATGAAAAGCTTCTTTGTACATTTTTTTCCTGTAATAGTGACCCCCTTGAAATGTATACGGATATACATGACGATCTTCATAATGAGTTTTGGCAGAACGAATCGCTTGAACATATAGAGAAGCACAGTCTGGTCTTGGAGAAGAATTTGGATTTATTTTATCTTTTCTTAAAGAGTTTTCAGAATCCTCTGTGCAGTCATCATTTTTCATATATTCATCTAAGTCACCAAGGTTACCTAAGGCCATAGGATATGCTTCCAAATGACCTAAAATTAAATATAATTATCTTAAATACCATAGATATAACATTTTTTTTTTATTTATATATAATATTAGTGGAACCAAACGCGGCTACGCCCACTTGAACTATACGAATATTTATTAAATATATTTATGAAATTATTTTCAATAGAGAGATGCGTTAAGCAAGCTCATTTTGGGTGACGTTTTCTAACAACAAACTTTGCAAATCGTTGCTTAGCAACGGCGGTTGTTATTAACATGGCGGAATAAATTGCATGTCAAATTAATAAGTATTTTAATATATTGGTATATATCGAAAATATTACAAATATGAGAAAAAAAAGTATCCTATGTTCATCC
>JAKRZM010000330.1:23561-75275 GCA_036379175.1 Heliconius cydno galanthus
TTTAATATAGAAAAATGTTTAGTACGCGCGCACGGCAAACTTTAGGTACTTTTTCTAATATTTAGAATTTCCTTTAGTTACTTTTATTTCTTTTGTTTGTTCATTTCGGTTACTCAGATATTATTTCTAATAATAAATCTCCACTTATTATTATTTTTTAACTTATTTTAATTATTTAGGCTTATATTTTCGCGGGCGTAGCCGCGTCCGGGCCCACTAGTAATATATATAAATTTAAGAACGTTGAAGCACACTAGGACATCTAATTGTAAACATGACAGCTGCAAATTTGATTTCCACTCAGGAGAATGAAATATTTTTATTTCCTTGTATTGGTGACATTGTACACATATTCTTAAAGGTATTATAAAGGACAAAGAATACTAAATATTAAATACATATGTATTCTATCCTTTGGTTATAATAAAAAATAAATTTAAGTGCTCTAAGCCGCATTTGAGTCTCTAGTATACATTAATATTACCTTTTTCATACAGTAGCCAAAGTAGTTCATGTTGCATTTGTGCTACTTCATGAACATCAATTGTTGGTGTCAGAGTAGGATTTATTGATGACACCAAAGCAGCAAGTTCCATTATTCTTGTACATACAACTGGTTTACCTGCTACATAAAGCCATGATCTTGCCTGTACACCTTCTCCTACTGATCTCCCTCTCTTGTCTTCATTGCCTTTGCCATGCCATGTCACCTATTCATGAAGAAATATAAAGGAAAAATAAATCATCAACAATTTTAAAAATATTTTGTTAAATATTTTTAAAATTGTTGATGATTTATTTTGTTATATAAGAGGGCTTCAAATTTTTTTTGACTGAAACAAGGTAAGGAGAGGGAATTTAGTGCTAAGAAACTCTATTTCTCTTTATGATATTCCCATTATTATATATATCACTGGTATCTGGCACTTTTTTTTAAATTTTATCACCTGCACTTTGTGTACCATGAATTGGAGTGGGGGTGTAAATAACTCCTACACATCCCCATTAACTTAAAACTATCGTAATAACTATCTACTATAACTATCGTAGTACTTGATCAGAACGGCCAAGAAAAAATACTAATTATATTAACACAGTGTATTATAACGTAATATACAGAACAGTCTGCAAGGACTCCTAGAAAATTTATATATATACTACTAATATAAAAGACTAAATCAATTCATACATAAAAATAATAAATTTAGAATTTACAATTAAAATAATTTCTTACTTCAGCTGTATTTGCTCCATCTTTTCCAAAAACTACCCAAGCGTGATCTTCCGATAATGCAAGATGTACATCGTTTTTGCCCAATACTTGACAACCTGCTGTAACAGCAAAGGCCACTCCAAAGCAATCTAGTTTGTTACCAGTCAAAAAGCTATAAATAGACTGCAAATGTGCTCTATCTTTATAATAACTTCGAGTAAGTGAATTCCAAACAACATCGGCAACTCTTTTTACCAAGTCGCGGGTCGCTAGTTCACCACTCAGTAATTTGGAATCGACGCCACTACGCATTATTGTCACAAAACGTTCATATAGTGATTTTACTTCACTCCATTCCACAGATGGAAATTTCATTTTTATATATTTATTTGAAGCTAGATTAACATCTTTATCACTATTTTTTATATTCGTTAAGTTGTTTTCAACGGCTCCTATCAGAATGGAAAATAAAGCCAAATCGGGTTCTTTATTACTTCGTAATTGTTCTTCGAACAGGTCACAAACTTTTTGAATACTGTCTATTGGAAAAAAATTTTTATACTCTAACAATCCAGACATGATTTACTATTTAACATTATATATGTTTAAAAATAAACAAAAACAACAGCAGACGCCGGTTCAGAGGTTGACATTTTTATTTTATAGTGTTACCGCTTCATGCTTTTAATAATTTTAAATACATAAAGTTTTTTTTACATATTGTATTTTTTTCATATATCATATTTTCGACGCTGATACGTTTTAATATTTATTCAATAACATTTTATTTAATAAAAATAGTTACATTTACATGGGTCAACTAGGAAAATTATAATTTGGTTTAATTTGTGTTGAATTCGCGTAACTCGCGTTGAACCCGAATTAATAGTGTTCGCATAACCCGGGCAGGACTTATTTTTAAATTGAATGAAAAACATGCAAAATTAGATTTAAAAAAAAAAATCTTCTCCGAGAAAACAAAAAAAGGCCGCTAAGTTGCATAATATTCATTCGAGATAACTTCCGATGACCACTCGCTAGTCGCTATCCGATACTGATCGAGGCTTTATTAAATATTCAAGGTAACAATACTATGCGTATTACGAATTTATAAATAATTATTCTATAATCTATTCTAGGGATAGCGATTATTTCCGAAAAATATCCATTCTTAAATCGATTCAATCGATTCAAGGCGGGGGGGGGGGGGGTTCATCATGCCCCGGGCGCTCATAAAGGGGCGCCAAATAATTCGCAAAACTATTTAAACATACATATGAAATTATATTGTGTTCACCTGGGGGGCGCTTTAAAAGTATTATGCACCGGTCGCGAATTAAGCTCGCTACGCCACTGTGACGAGGCCAGTCTTACGGCACTTTCGCCCCTCAGCGTGGTGGGGCCCAACAGTCACACACTCTCCCGATTACCATACGCAGGGCATTCCCTTGCTCTCGCTGTCCCTTTCACGAGCGTCCATCAAAGCTCGTACGTATTCTTCAGCGGCGAGTTACTCTCGCCTCTCCCCGTCCGGTGACACTGTTTCCCAGGTCAACAGCAGTTTAACCCTTTCGAAAAAAAATCACAATGTATCCCGCACATAGCAAGAGAGAACTCCTTAGTGTTACGATAGTCCCTTTCCTACTTTCCGCTAATTTTTTCGAGGTATTGCGTATTCGTGTTGTGTGGCGGAACTCCACACTGGGTCTTTGCCTTGGTGCCGTAACCATTGCCTGGTTAACTAATTATAATTTAGTAGTTTTTCCCGAAGAAAAACCGAGTTCGTTCCATGAATCGATTCAGTATTGTACATATCGATTAAAAAAATCGATTAATCGATATCAGCCATCCTTAGTCCTAAGTTAGGACTCCTAACTCTACTCTACTCTATTCTATGGCGACATTGGCTAGCACTCTGCTAGCCAATGTTGCCAGCCCTACTAACTCCTAGTTGACAAATATGTATAAGTTTGCAGTGAGTGCAAACTTTGCACTCATTTCATACCTTTTTTTTTTTTAAAGGACAAGGCAAACGAGCGTTCGGATCACCTGATGGTGATCACCGCCGCCCACGACCCCGTGCAACGCCAGAGGAGCTACAGGTGCGTTGCCGGCCTTCGTTTATATTGTAAGTCAAATTTCATAATTGTTGGTCCACAGTACCATAAAGAGTTTGCACGCGATGAATTTCATACAAAATGTAGCAAAAACTATAATAGCTCATATTTTTAGATTGCATTGACCCCATTTTTTGAGCTCAAAGATACCGTAAATCTGGTTATTTGATATTAATTTCAGCATATCCGATCTTGAAATAAGCAGTCTAGAGAGACATAAACACAGCGAAAACAATGAAGTAATATAAAGGTTAAGTTTTTTTGTACGTAACTCTAAAAAATTACTACGTGAACGTCGAAAGCCTCGAAATTGAAAATTTTGATAAAATTAATTATTTTAATAAAATTTATAACATTTTAATTAGATATTTGCATTTTAGCTTGATTTTTTCTTTATAAATATATATTTTTTTTTTAATGAATTTCTTGTATTTTACTGTTTTCTACTGTCTTTTTAAGTTCCATATGTTGTTTTTTGCTTTCCCGAGGTTGGCAACACTGGTGCTAGCGCTAATTTTTGTTTAGCATCTGCGCTGGCTGCCCGATACAGCCTTTTTGAGGATTTAGGATACATAAATAATAAATATTAACACTGGATTATTAAAATTTAACAAAATATATATCTGTTTTGAAAAAGATGACTAATAATGAAATACAAAACAAGATTTATCGCAAAAAATATCACTTTATAAAATTACAAGTGAAAAGCTTAATCATTGTAAGATTTCCTTTTTTTAAATATGTTTCATATGATTGAAGTTATGATAATTATTTAATATTTTCTTTAGGAAAATGCTGCACTCTGCGACGAAGTTGCCAAAATTCAAGAAAATATTCAAATTGTAAAAGAAGAGCGTAAATTTCTACTTCGTAAACTTTTAGATTATGAAAATGATGGTGATACGGGACATTCACTTTATTCACATGAACAGTTAAATCTAACAAATGGCTCAAAAACAAAACCAAAGAAAAGACGAAGTTTTGAAGAAGGTTCAAAAAACGTTTAGAATTTTATGCATACTTCTTAGTTTTAGTCATTAATAAAATACCGTTAAATTTTCTATAGTTCAATAATTTATATGTATATCATCGGCGACAGAGCAGCATCTTGTAACTGCAATTTATGATTCTTTTTCCTAAAGATCATTACTTGTGCAGTATTATAAAACTATGTGATGCTGCAATGATAAATTACTTTTTAATCATGCTGGGTCAATACAGTACAATCTTATTACTTTTTTAAGAATTGATGTCATTTTTAAGGTAGTTTTACTGTCTACTATAAATAATGTATTATGGCATTTTGAAGGTCCTGCACTGACGCTGTTGATATCTTCATAATTATTAATTTAATATATAAGGCACACAATAACATACTATACTACAGTTGTGTAAATATTATAAATGTGACAATTTGTGATGGTAATGGATGTTTGTTTCATTTCACACAAACTACTGAATTGATTTAGATAAAACAAGTGTACAGTAATATAGTTTACATCAGAATAACCCAGAGGCTACAATTTAATAAATTTTGGCTATAATTAAAGCTTAAGCAGATGAAGATGCATTTCAGTTGCTAAGTGATAAATATGGGATAACTAATTAGCATGAATGTGTTAGTTTTTATCAACTTGGTTTTATAATCTTTGAGGTTTTATTTTATTTGAAATAAAATCAATCAAACAATCAGCTTCACACTGTATCCCGCACACAGCAGGGTAGGCAGAGGGAACCTAGTGTTAAGACACTATATTCCCCACTTTCTGCCAAATTCTTGAGGCATTGCATGTTGAATGGTAGAACTCAATGCCACACTTTGCTTAGACACCAGAGCAAAGAAATGGAAATATAAATTTAAATAAATATTTCATATCTGCCAGTGGGGATTGAACCTACAACCAGTCGGTTTTACAATCACATTTTGTGCCCCTGCACCACAATTGGCTACAACAGTACAATCTTATTACCTTTTGAAGAATTGATGTCATTTTTTCTGTTTTCACAACTTTCATGACTAACAGCAGTAGAGTAGCAAACTTAACTTGTGCCTAGTGTTAATATTTTTTCAGCACCCCCAGACTAACCCATATAATTTCATATGTAAAATATACTCCCAAATTAATAAATGAATAATCTTAAGCTCACGCTTAGTTTTATATGAGTAGTCCTTACATAATTAAATCAAATGCATAAATAGACCATTTGGAACCCCTTTGGGAGTAGCATGTGGGCATGATGCCACCCCTTCCCTCCCTCACTATGCCTGTGCATAGCAGTGTGGACTAATGTGTCTCTTAGTACTATACAAGGAGTATTAGCAAAAATATATGTTTGTTTCATTTCCCACTTTTTTAATACACATTTGTTTTAAACAATGTAATACAATACTGCACTTGTTCTGCTACTAGCAAGAAATTGAAAATAATTCATACCCCTGAGTGGGAATTGAACCTACACAGACTTGCAGTTTGTAAGCAAAATAGTTTAAAAAATATTTAGAAGATAAAATATAAAATAAGAAAAAATACTATTAATCTCAAAATACTTTTTTTTACATTGAAAGTTTATAAAAATATATTTTACACAAAATTTCTGTACCTCAGCAACTTTTCTGGGTATTTATTGTTCCATTACACATCATTCAGTTTCATTATCTGAATTATCATCTGCAAATGATAAAAGTTGTTTTTTAGTTTCTTTTTGTTTGTGGCAGGATCTTTTACTTGATGTTTTGATTTTTTTGTCATCGCCACTTTCCTTTTTCTTTGCTTTAAAAATCACTCTTTCATTTAGGTCAGCTTTTAATTCAGATTCTTGTTTCCTCATTTTCTGTTTTTCTGCTTCAGCCTCTTCTAATGTAAGGTCACCTTTTTTCAGAACCACTACTTGAGGTAATTCACTACTATCGTCTTCGACAAAATCTTCTTCAGAATTTTCTAGTTTATCAAATTTATGATTTACGTTATCATAACCCGCTTCCTTTTTAAGAACCTTTAAAAAATGTGGATCTTCCGGCTTTGTATAGTTCACATTTCTTTTTCTATTCATTATGACAATAAATAAAATAGTTATTCCTATTACGAGTCTTGCGGCAGATATATAAATAGTATTTATAAATGCAAAAGTAATTAATAACAATACAATTCTTTATCCATATCTTATTTTTTTTTAAGTTCAGTTCTTTTATTATGGTGTTTCTATTGTGTTTTTTATTTATAAAATAAAATTGATTGTGATATACAATAAAATTATATTGCTTAGTGGTGTTTACCAAGTGTCATTTGTCAAATGTCAATGGACCAGTAATAGTTAATATAAATTGTCATCTAGATTAGGGATTAGTGCTCAACTGGCACGCTCGAAGCGCGTCGATAGTGGACTATCGATAGGCTATCGATATTCTATCGATAGTTGTCCGATAGTAAAACTATCGATAGTATCGATAGTATCGATTGACTAGATAGTATCGACACTATACACAAACATCGACACAATACTATTGGACAATGCAATACAATCGATAGTATCGTATCTAAAACAGTCAGAAAACTATACTTAGCATGCGATCTATAGTTCACAACAATCGATACTATCGTTTCCTACAAATTCAATAGTATCGATACTTTACTGACTGGGAGATACGATACTATCGATAGTATTGTACCCTTTTGAACTATCGACAGTTTCATTTCTATCTATGCAATCAATACTATCGATCGCATGGCCTCTTTTAGATTAAAACTATCGATTGCGAAACTATCGTTAGTTTGGCAACACTATTAGGGATAATATTTATGTCATCAGTACTCGTTAGTGAACAAACAGCGATGCTTAGCTGTAAACATCGATGTTTTTAAATCGATAATTTTTGAGTTCGATAACATCGACACGTAGATATATTGTGAATGAAATATCACAAATATCTTACGTGTGGTAACTGTAGAACTTGTAGAAGCAATATTAATGTTGTTGGCTCTACTGGCCTTTACAGTGTCACCGGACTGTGCAGGCCGAGCTAGAAGAGCTAGAAGACCTTGAAGGTACCAACAATCAGAACACAGTGTTACAAAGGCGTTTCCTATGAGGCTTGAACCGATTTGACTAATGGAATAGAACCTGAAATCCATATTTCAGGTTCTATTCCAATTATAAGCCTAAAATACATTAAAGGGCTTATGAAAATTGACGAATGATGAATATTTGGAATACTGATCCGATATTCATAAGCAAAAGAAGACATTTTTTAAGTAAGTCCATTGATTTCTCGTCAAAGTCGGTTAACTTTGTTAAGGCGGCCGGACGTGATACAGCGGTATCGTCCGCGAATAGGGCTAGGTTCGTGCCTGGGGAGTTTGGGATGTGGTGTGTGTATAGAATGTACAGAAGCGGTTGATTGTTTTCATTATTAAGTTATATATTTTTTTATGTTAAATTTTTAAAAGATCTTCAATAATAGGCAGGGCTTGTTAACGTTACTAATTCACATTTAAATTAACGTTAATTACCGGTAATTCCATAGAGATACCTAAGATATCGATACAATTTGGTAGCGATACTTGGTAACTTAACGGAATAATAACGTTATAATAAGGTCAATTTTGCATAAATGTTAATATTAAATTTAGTGTTACTTCGAAAGTAGCGATAAAAGTAGCGGTATAAATCATCCTTTTATTTTGTTACCCTTATGCGACGTTGCCGTTAAATTTGATTTCACTACAATTGCTCATTTTGTTAAATAAAAATAAAAATGGGGCGTAAGTATTATGGACTATACAAAAGTCAAAAGAACAATAAATATTTTTTCATATAAGTAATTTACGTTAATATTGAAAATAGTAAGTGAATTATAGTTTAATGCGGCGGCTTAACTAAAATAGCTAATTAGTTTCATGGCGCAGCGGCACAAGGGTGTCACTGTAACGCGACGGTTGTGGGTTCGTTCTAATTGAAATATTTATTTATGTTTATATTTCCATTTCTTCGCTCAGGTGTTGAGACAAAGCGCAGCGTTGAGTTTTGCCACTCAATGCATTCCCTCCAGAATTCGCCAGAAAGTGGGGAACGGAGTGTCTTAACACTAGGTTCCCTCTGCCTACCCTGCTCTGTTCGGGATACAACGTGAAGCTAAAAGAAAAAAAAGAAAGTTTCACATAATATTTTTTATAATGATAATAATTTTATTAAAATTACCTATTTAAGTTTTAAAAAACTACATGCTTAACGATTGTAAAACCAACGATGTACCTATATTCACAAAAAACAATCAAAACTCGGAATCAGACGAGAGCGACGTTAACAAAACTAGCTTATAAATTTTAACAATACCTAATGATACCGTAGGTAAAAATTATCTGAATATGAAGGTAAATATGCTACTTTTCAAGTATCAATACCCGGAGTAACGATACCAACTTTTTAATGGTATTTCATTTATATATTTTTTTCTGGCCACACTGTTAGGGACCGACAATTACAAAGTTCAGCTCAAGCGTCGCGAACTGTACCATATTTATTATAAGTCTTACTTTTCATTTGGATGTTCTAAAATTTATGTTTTAATTTATGTATATATAATATTCTTAAAAAGACAAGCTAGAGCAACATATTAAACATGTAAGCCACCATATTTATTTTGTTTTTCTGTTTTGTAGTCTGTGGTTTCTACTAGCTTCTAGTTACGAAGCATAGACATAACGACATGTACACTAGCTTTTTCAAGCATCACGAAAACGACGAAAACAACGGGCTAGTGTGTATGGAAGTGCATTTAACTGATTGCGCCGCAATTAATATTCCCGGGTAAGTAATAAAAAAAATTGTCATATTGTACTCTTTCGTAAATAAATTAAGCAGAACGTATAAGAGAAAATGTCATTGTTAATCTTACGGGTGTGTGCAGTCTATATATCTTCATCCTAAACACGAGGATCTCTTCTTAAAACGGTACCTATTTCTTTTATATATTGTTTTTGTTATGCAAAATAAGTAATTTCATGTTATAATATCTTTTTGTATACTTACTTCTTCATAAGAGGTTAGACCATATATCTGATTAATTATACACTTTTTGTTGCAGAGTGGCGTGTGATGAGGAATGATTAATAATAAGTCACAATTTATTTGGTTTTAATTAAGGGGAATAAGTAACAGTGAAGTTTTCATCACTATCAGAATGGCAACATTAGAGCAGCAAGCTTCCAAACTTTTAGATTTTAACCAAAAACTTGATATAAACCTTCTTGATAATATTGTTGGATGCTTGTATTCTACTGTTGGCGATCAACAGAGAGTTGCACAAGATATTTTAACAGCCCTGAAGGAACACCCCGATGCATGGACAAGAGTTGATACAATTTTAGAGTACTCTCAAAACCAAGAAACAAAATACTATGCCTTACAAATATTAGAGCAAGTCATACAAACAAGATGGAAAGTATTACCTAGAAACCAATGTGAAGGTATAAAAAAATATATTGTTGGTCTTATTATAAAAAATTCATCAGACCCTGTTACAATGGACGGCAATAAAGTATATTTAAAAAAATTAAATATGATATTAATTCAAGTGTTGAAAAGAGAATGGCCTCACAATTGGGAAACTTTTATAAGTGATATTGTTGGAGCATCTAAGACTAATGAAAGTCTATGTCAAAACAACATGGTTATCCTAAAACTCCTTAGTGAAGAAGTATTTGTCTTTAGCACAGGACAACTAACACAAACAAAGGCTAAGCATCTAAAGGACACCATGTGTTCTGAATTCAGCCAAATTTATACTCTGTGTCAATTTGTTCTTGAAAATTCACAAAATGCCCCTTTAGTTGATGCAACTCTTCACACATTATTAAGATTCTTAAATTGGATTCCATTGGGTTATATATTTGAAATGAAATTGATAAGTACATTAATATTTAAATTTTTAAATGTTCCAATGTTTCGTAATGTGACCTTAAGTTGTTTGACTGAAATTGCTGGTGTGACAGTGAGCAATTACGAGGAGCAGTTTGTTGCACTTCTTGTACAAACTATGGAGCAACTGGAAGTAATGTTGCCTCTTACAACAAACATACGAGAAGCTTACTCAGCAGGGAGGGACCAAGAGCAAGTTTTTATCCAAAACCTGGCCTTGTTTCTGTGTACGTATTTAAAAGAACATGGACAACTAATTGAGAGAAGAGGTCTCACTAATACATTGATGAATGCACTTCGTTACCTTGTTTTAATATCAGAGGTAGAGGAAGTTGAAATTTTTAAAATTTGTTTAGAGTTTTGGAATGCTCTGACTGCTGATTTGTACAAGACTGCACCATGTGCACATTCAGCTGGTTTGTATAGCATGGGGAAAAGTGTTGGTCGTAAAGCGTTGTATGCTGATGTTTTAAGTGGAGTCCGATATATAATGATATCTCGAATGGCTAAACCAGAAGAGGTATTGGTAGTTGAAAATGAAAATGGTGAAGTTGTGAGAGAATTTATGAAAGATACAGATTCCATTAACTTATATAAGAATATGCGAGAGACATTAGTTTACTTGACACACTTGGATTATCAAGATACAGAACGAATAATGACAGAAAAGTTACAAAATCAAGTGAATGGTACTGAATGGTCATGGAAAAATCTAAACACTCTTTGCTGGGCAATTGGATCTATATCAGGAGCTATGATGGAAGAAGATGAGAAACGATTTTTAGTAATTGTTATAAAGGAGTTGTTAGGTTTGTGCGAGCAAAAAAAAGGAAAAGATAATAAAGCTATTATAGCTAGTAATATAATGTATGTAGTTGGGCAGTATCCACGATTTCTTAGAGCTCATTGGAAATTCTTGAAAACTGTTGTAAATAAACTGTTTGAATTCATGCATGAAACACATGATGGTGTCCAGGACATGGCATGTGATACATTTATTAAAATAGCCTTAAAGTGTCGTCGTCATTTTGTTACCACACAAGTGGGTGAAGCCTGCCCATTTATTGAAGAAATACTTAGTACCATCAGTTCTATTATTTGTGATTTGCAGACATTACAGGTTCATACATTTTATGAAGCAGTGGGATACATGATCAGTGCACAAGTTGACCAAGTTGCACAGGAACAATTAATTGAAAAGTATATGCTACTTCCAAATCAGGTGTGGGATGATATTATTTCTCAAGCCTCTCACAATGTTGATATTCTCAAAGATCCTGAAGCTGTAAAACAACTTGTAAGTATACTTAAAACTAATGGACGAGCCTGTAGAGCATTAGGTCATCCATATGTAGTTCAGTTAGGAAGAATTTACTTGGATATGTTGAACGTTTATAAAGTAATGTCGGAAAATATAAGTCAAGCAATCTCATTAAATGGTGTGGTGGTAACAAAACAACCTTTAATAAAAAATATGAGAATAATAAAAAAAGAAACCTTAAAGTTAATAGCAACTTGGGTGTCTCGATCGACAGACAATAGTATGGTCTTGGAGAATTTTATTCCGCCTTTATTAGATGCTGTTCTCTTGGACTACCAAAGAACAGCAGTACCGGATGCAAGAGAACCCGAAGTGCTATCATGTATGGCAGCTATTGTTTATAAGTTAGGAAGCCATATAACATCAGAGGTACCAAAAATTTTTGATGCAGTTTTCGAATGTACTTTAGACATGATTAACAAAGATTTTGAAGAATACCCTGAACACAGGACTGAATTCTTCTTATTATTACAAGCAGTGAATACACACTGTTTTAAAGCATTCCTCAGCATACCGCCGGCACAGTTCAAACTGGTGTTGGACTCGATAATATGGGCCTTTAAGCACACAATGAGAAACGTAGCTGACACAGGTCTTCAGATTTTGTACAGATTATTACAAAATGTTGAACAACACCCGCAGGCAGCACAAAGTTTCTACCAAACATATCTATGTGATATTCTGGAGCATGTATTCAGTGTTGTAACAGATACTTCACACGGTGCTGGCCTTACCATGCATGCAACTATTCTTGCATACATATTTTCTTTGGTGGAAACTGGAAGAGTTTCTGTACCGCTTGGACGCAATTCTGATAATGTGCTGTATATACAGGTAAGAATTAGTTTTATCATAATACTACCAACCAGACTGCAGCTTCGCCCATTTAAAGTTATTGTCATGTTATAGAAGAATTATATAAAACATTAACCTAAATTGAAGTCTATGTGTTATTCTGATGTATAAGCTTTCACATTTGTAATATTAGAAAGATTTACTCTTGGTAGGCCATTATGGCACAGCATCTGACAGTAAACACCAGGTTGTTGGTTGATCTATTATTATTTCACCCCTCTGATAGGATAAAGGATTAGGATAAAGTTAGTTCTGCCCATTTATATGCAATGTCTACAATTTGACTGGAAAGTAAACACTAGTGGGTTGACAATATTATGTGCTACTTATAAGAAACAGCACAAACCTGAAAATATATCATATTACCTTACAATTTAATATAATTATTTTATTTTATATTTTTACAGGAATATGTGGCTAACCTACTCAAAACTGCATTTCCACATTTGACAGACAATCAAGTAAAAATAACTGTTCAAGGGTTGTTTAATTTGGACCAAGATATACCGGCTTTTAAAGATCATCTCAGAGATTTCCTAGTGCAAATAAGAGTAAGTTTAATAATTTGTAATTTATCTTATAATTATAGGCTTAATATTAAATAAATATAGTTGGCCATCGCATTAAGCAAATTACCAGGAGAGGCATAATATGTTTTTATAAAACTATGAGTAATATTTTTTAGTTTTTACAATTTCGAAAAATGGTTTATTCTTTACTATAAGACTATATTTTTTTTAACATTCTTGAATGGAATAAAAATGTATAAGTACATAATGACAATGGTAAGCAGGTTTATACTCTAAGCCGACGATATCATCAAATTTGCAATTCAGACTCTTAAAAATATTTCATTGAACACGTGTTTCACGGCTTATTAGAATTTACCCCCTAAACTGAAAATATTTTCATAAATATATTTATTAAATAACTTAATAAGAAATTTTAATAAACATCTATTTAACTCATTAAGACCACCATAGTGAAACCGTGCAATGTCGTGAAAAGTAACCGCGACTGTTTTGGCTTCAATTCCCACTCGGGTGTATAAATTATTTTCATTGCCTTGCCTTAAAGAACACAAAGCTCGGCGTTGAGTTTCCAACACGCAATGTCTTGATAATTGAGCTTAGCGTGGGGAAAAATGTCTTAAGTCTGTTCCTTCTGCCTAGTCTGCTGCATATACGAGATACAGCGTGAAAAAGATTTAATTTTATTACTTCATATCTTATTTTATAAATATCTTCTATTTTATTTACAGGAATACACAGGGGAAGACGACAGTGACTTATATTTAGAAGAGCGACTATTTGCGTTGCGTCAAGCGCAAGAAGAGAAACGAAGGGTTCAACTATCCGTACCGGGCATTATAAATCCTCACGAACTACCGGAGGAGATGCAAGATTAATTTTAGTTTTAGTATGGAAGTTAAAGTGGTAACAGTTCACTTAACACAAAATAATAAATTAATAATATAAGAATAGATATTCTTCTCACTTAGCGATTTATCAATATATATGTTATATATATAAATATTTGTTTTGTCTATTTATATCAAACAAAGTTTGAGTTTAGGTGTGCTTCTTTGATTTAAATCTACATAATTTCTTTTGATGATTATTATGTTAGAAACAGTATTTATGAAATTAATTTAAGCAGGTCACTAATTGCATTTACAATTTGTAACAGTAGGTACAATAGAGTCCTGTTTTAGTGGACTGTTATCATTGAGGCAGATAATAATCTTATGCTTGTCGTAATAATACCTTGCTATGTCAGTTTGTACAAAGGATCGCCTGAGACGATGGAAGATGATGTATGGTAGTGGCAAGGTTACACAAGGAACCTGCGTAAAGGTATATCCTACAAGCATGAGAAGTAGTGTATGGCCTTTTTTTTTTGTTAATTAATAGGGGAAAAATCATGCAACAATCTACATTGCTAGAGGATAATTCCAGAAATAACTGTTTCTGTTCAATATTACTTTGGATTTTTTAGGTTATGAAATCTCTGTGATGGATCCAGTGTGGGATGTGCAACATGTGCGCTATGGAATCTGAGTATTATGAGTAGATTCTGGAAAAAAAACTTTATAAAGTGAATTGCTGTTAGTAACGTTTTTTTTATGTTTTGTTTAATGTTGTCAACACTAACTTTATAATGATTTGGGAATCGAACATTCACGGTTACCAAATGCGTTTTGGGTCCGATTTACTGTCGAATCTTTCAATTTGTGTTTGAAATAAACAGATAATTATATAAAACCGTTTATACTTTATTTATAAGCTTTAATTTAAATTTAAATCTTCTGTCCTTGTCCTTGTTTGCTCAGTTTAATAATACTTTTTTTCGTAACCATTTCACACTTAAAATATATGTTACCGGCAATATAATATAATTTGGTAATCTATACAATACTTCGCCAATTTATAGAATATCTAAAACGTGAAGGTATGAAATATTATTTACTTTATACTTTGCCTAGGTATTCTATAAAACACTGTAATGTATGTAAAAGACGACAGCGAAGAAGGGGACGTGTGCAGGCTGGCAATAAATGTGTTTTGACATCTTTACTAGCTTCCATTTTATGCAGATTTTTAATGATAATTCCACATGTACTAAAGCCACTGCAGATACAGATGTATGTGCATGCTAAAAGTTTCTACCCTTACTTAACTTAAATACTGCTAAATCTGTAACTCGAATATGGACCAACATATATTTATTTTACACAATGTCGCAGTGGCGTAGCTAGGGTATTTGCTGCCCGGTGCGGCTTAGGGGACTTGATGCCCTTTAAAATGGTCTAAGGTCTAAAAAAAAAAACAAAGTGATCGTCGACTTTGATGCCCCTTTCCTTTGGATGAATTCTAAAAAAAACAACAACGTGATCGTCGACTTTGATGCCCCTTTCCTTTTGATGCCCGGTGCGACCGCACCGCTCGCACCCCCCTAGCTACGCCACTGCAATGTCGGTGGAACAGCAAGTAGCTTGTACAATCCCTAGTAGACAAATATTCATATTATTTCATACATTGCCTGGACATATTGTATAGAATACTGAAATTATACATACACATATAATGGATATAATATGACAAGTACGTATTATTTCTCTAGAACCAGTTAGCTTCTAGACAAGTGTAATCAGCAACTGTAACGACGACTGCTGCGGTTGTGAATTCAATTAATTATTATTTTCGTTTCTTCACTATTTGGCGCCCCTTTTTGAACTGCGCTCGGGGCATGATGACACCCTTGGCAAGGCAAGGCAATCCCAGGCAATCTTGTTTGGAGGCCACCTGAGATTCCCTCCTCCGCTGTGCCTGCTGGGTGAGCAGGTTCCCTGGAGAAAGGAGATCACCTACCTGGGCGTAACCATTGACAGGAGGTTGCAGATGTCCAGGCAGGTGAAGAAGGCCGCTGCTGCTGCCAAGGTGGCGTTATTCCACCTCCGCCCGCTGCTGCGCTCCAAGTTACCGCTGCGCACGAGACTTGCCCTCTACAAGTCCTACGTGAGGCCACACCTCACGTACGCCGCCCCGGCCTGGTACGCGCTCGCAAGTGCGCCCCAGTGCAAGGTCCTACAGGTGGCCCAAAACGTCGCCCTCCGACGCGTCACCCAGGCTCCCTATTACGTCCGGAACACCACCATCCAGCGCGACCTCAGAATAGAGAGCCTGGAGGTACACATCGGCCGGCTCGCGCGCAACGCATACAGCCGCGCCGATGCATCGGATCACCCACACCTCAAAGATATTGCGCCATGGCATACCAGGCCACCGGACAGGATGCGCCTACCAAGGGATATCCTCACCCTTCCCAATTCCGACTCCTGCCCCTTCGGTCGCTGGTCGCCTAAGCTGGGCCTCTTACGGGTAACCGTGAGTCTCACCTGGCTTGGCTGACCGCCCAGGGGGCATACAGCTCATCCCTCCATCATGACCCCAAGTTGACCCCCCAGTTAACCTGATTTCCCCCTTGGCTCCCAGGCCATCCCCCAATGACGCGGCTATTGTAGTAGCCGCGTCATGCCGGGCAACCGCCCTGTACTGTTTCCCGGCGCAAGCGCCGGACGAAAGAAATCCACTTCTCTGCACAATCTTACTTAGTAATAAGATAACTAATAACGCTCCTAACGTATACATTTCGTGTACCTACACTGTCTCGGACCTACCTAATTGGCGGAGTGCGTGTCGTGTACCTACGTAGATCAGTTGGTTACCTTTATGTGGTTTCAAAGTTACTATTTGCTGCTGATGTGTCTTTTCTTGCTTAAATTACATTTATACAAATAAAATTGTACAATAAATGTTTTATAAGTTATTTTTATATTTTGTTATACGTTACGAATGTTTCACTGAAAGAAAGACTTCTTCTATTTTTAAGATTTTTTACTTCGTAAGTATAAAAACGGAACCCTCATAGAAACATACAAAGGTTCCCTTGTGGGTTCAAGCTTTCGTTTTCGTCTGTCTGTAAACTATATACTCACTAAGTCCGTCTAAACACTATTTTTCTCAAGATGGCACAGAGTTATCAAAACGAAATTAATATTATATATTTAGGTTTACGATTTACGAGCACAGAAAAAAATAAGCTAAACTTAAGTTTCTAGCTATATTTTCAAGTCAACGCAATCAAAAAAAAGAAGCGTTTATGCAACAAAGAATAATTAAAATTGCTGAATAAAATAAAAAGGGAGAACTATCCATTTTGCTATAGATACTTGCTCTTTTTATTTGTAAAAAATATATTCTTTAAAGAAACAATAATTACTGTAATTTAAAATATAATCCGAGGCCACCGTGGCGCAGGGGCACAAGGGTGTGGGTTCGATCCCCACTCGAGGAAACGAAATATTTACTTAAATTTATATTTCCGTTTCTTCGCTCTAGTATCGAGGCAAAAGCGCGGCGTTGAGTTCCTCCACTCAACACGGAATGCCTCCAGAATTCGGCCGAAATTGGGGAACGGAGTGTGTTAACACAATAGTAGCACTGACACTTTTTTCTATTCACCTCTTGTAGGGTATTTATAGACCCGTACTGTTTAATAGAAATTACATATATTTTTGACTTTTATTATATATAACCAGTAAAAATAAAAAATTATTACTGTGAGGTAAATGTTAAAGTAACCACTTCAAAATATATAGATTGTTTTATATTTAAAGTCAAGAGCATTATAAAAATATAACGTCTAAAAATGTTTCTATTCACCCCATTTAATCGTATACTTTTATCTCATCATTTGCAACATTTAAATTCAATTTTTATTGCTGCTAACACATCAAATTGACATTTTAACATCCATGATATTGCTGAAAATCTATATCACATTGCAGCAAAATCAATGAAAGGAATTCGTATTTTTTCTTGACTTAACATACTATTTATCTAATACGACAAAATGGATAATGCTAATGAAGAAACCTCATCAAATGATTCCGCAGATAAGCTAGTTCCTAGTAATAACCCTCAAGAAGTTCAGTCAAACGTAAATGATAGTGTCGATGTAAGTAAAAAATGTTTTTTGTACCAATTTCTTTTTATAAGGTACTGGTGTAGTAAAATATTGTAAAAATACAAAGATTCGTTAAGCTCAGTTTTGTTTGGCTTTTTATGTTATGCTTGACAATACCAAGAAATGAATTAGGTCATAAAGAGATTTTATTCCTTTCAGATTAATGCCCAGATAGACGAGCAACGCCGTCAGATGCAACCTACTAAAATGGAATCTTTTTTTGCAATTACGAAGTCCTTAATTATTAGAGCTTTAGTCGTGTATTTTATTACTTCAATGTTTCGTCAACCATCAGCACCTAAAGCTGATGTAAACAGTCCAACAGGAGTTACCCGCTCTCCTGCAATTAACATGTTTGCCAATGGAACAGTATTAGACATGTATGCATATCTATCAGAAAAGGAGTTCCATAATGTTGATGAAGGTGAGCTTATTTGGAAATTACCTGGCCTGGTATATGGAGACTGGAATACTGGACCAGCAGGTGATGGGACATTCACATATACAACAAGTTTTGTTCCTTCAGAGAGTCTTAAAAATAATGGGTCTATTTATCTTCATGTATATATTGTACCATCAGGAAAATCTCCTGATTCCAAAGACAAAAGTAATTATGCTGGATCTTACATAACATATGGTAGAAAAATGGTAAATAAATATAAAAAGTTGAAATATCTAAAAACACATAATTTATTAACTGGAGAAACAGAAAAATCAGAAGAAGAAATTATGAAAGCAGAAACACTAAAAGAAGAAATAGTTTCTCATTGGCATCCAAATTTAACAATTAATTTAGTTACTGATCAAACTAATTGGATGCAAGGCAGTGTACCACCACCATTAGATGAGTTTATATATTTCTTGCCTGATGGAAAACAATACAAACCGGCAGTATTTCTCAATGACTATTGGAATATGATGAGAGATTATGTGCCACTTAACAATACATTGGCCATCCTACAATTGCAACTTACATTTCAACCTTTAAGTCTTTTTAAATGGCAACTTTACACTACACAAGCTATGCGTGATAAGTTGAGCATGTTTTCTGCTTTAGGTGCGGAAGAACAAGATGAAGACCAAGATACAATTAAAGAGTTACTCTTAGACACATCACCTTACTTATTAGCATTGACAATATCAGTGTCAATCCTTCATTCAATATTTGAACTTTTAGCTTTCAAGAATGATATTCAATTTTGGAACAATCGACAATCACTTGAAGGTCTGTCTGTAAGATCTGTGTTCTTTAATGTATTCCAATCAACTGTGGTGCTTCTTTACGTGTTGGACAATGAAACTAATGTTATGGTCAGAATTTCATGTTTCATTGGCTTATTGATTGAAATTTGGAAAATCAACAAAGTAATGGATGTTAAATTGAATAGAGAGGACAGAATATTTGGGCTGCCTAAGTTAACTTTCAGTGATAAAGGTTCTTATGTGAAATCGAGTACCAAAGAATATGATACTTTAGCTTTCCAGTACCTTAGCTGGGCTTGCTTCCCCCTGCTGTTAGGGTATGGAGTTTATTCTCTACTTTATCAAGAACATAAAGGATGGTACTCATTTATTTTAAACATGATGTATGGTTATCTTCTGACATTTGGCTTTATTATGATGACACCCCAACTATTTATTAACTATAAATTGAAATCAGTTGCCCACTTGCCATGGCGTATGATGACGTACAAATTTTTAAATACATTTATTGATGACATCTTTGCATTTGTTATAAAAATGCCAACAATGTATCGTCTTGGATGCTTTAGAGATGGTAAGTAACTCGTTGTTTCTTAATATTTTCAAACTTTAATTATTTTGCGCATATAGCAAGGTAGACAGAGGGAGGAATGTTAATATACCACATTCTCTATCTTCCTCTCAATTTCGGCGGACCGCGTCACAGTGCTTTGTCTCATAGAGTGAGAACAAAAATAATTTAAGTATGAACACTCCAAATAGGGATTAAACTCACAGTAGTTGCATTCATAGTCAGATACTGTCCTGCTACACTACATGAGTTCTTGAACTCGCATTTGAAATAATTTCATTATTGGACATAATTTTAACAAAATGAAATAATTTTGCTACAGATATTGTTTTCTTCATATTTTTGTACCAACGTTGGATGTACAAAGTTGATCATAAGAGAGTCAATGAGTTTGGTTTCTCTGGTGAAATGGAGCAGCAGCAAAAGCAATCAGGAAATGGCAATCTTGCCCTCACTGAAGGTGATGAAACAGCAGACAAGAAAAATGATTAATTAATAGTTAAAGTTTAGCTAGATAAAGTGAAGATAAAGTATTATAAAATATAAATATAAACTTTATGTTGCTTGCTACTAAGCATTATACATTAGACACAAATTTGATAATGATAATTTCCTTTTAATATACATTTTTAGGTATCTTTATAATAATTATACATTAGATTATAATATTATTACATTATGTTAAAATATTATTACTTAATATTATATCTTGCATAATTCTGATTCAAATTAAATTAATTTTAGACATTGACAAATTATGTTTTTGTATGAATGGTCAAAATTATATTTTCTATATTTGGTATTACTACTGATTTTGTTTTATATGATATGCATATATCATTTTGATTAATGAGTGTACTTCTTATACAAAATCCATTTGATAATTAGTATTACTTACTTATGTGACTGTTTTTTTTTACCAAATATAGCATTTATCTAATATGATATTAAACTAGAGAACAATCCAAAGTAATATATAAATATAAGATAATAATTTACTACTCCAAGTACCAGCCTTTTAAACATTTTGATTTTAAGTCAAGTTTCAAGATTGGATATTCTAATTATTCTTATATTCAATAAATAAAACTTTTTATTTTATAATAAATATGCCAAGTAAGTCAAAGTTTACTTGGCTTATTTATCCACATTATTTTAAATATTCAGCATTCTTCCATACTATATTAAACTATAAAAGTTACAGGAATGTTTTTAATATTATGCAAATAGCTTACTGGAGATATTTTTTTCAATCAATGTACACTTTAATATAGTAATACGCTGTAGGAAATTAATGATAAGCATATACAAATTAAAATGTAGATCTATCTGGGCAGGAGCTCAAGATGTGTGCTTAGTGATAACAGAATAGAATGTTTCATTGTAATCTGGTACATTTCTCAAGGGTATAATTATATGATAGTTTAATTATCATAACAACCATATAAGTATGCTAATTATTTATTAGAAATTTTGTTGAAAAATATATATTTTGAATTCAAGTAAAAATGAATGCAATGAAAACTTGCAATCAACATGATATTAACTACATTTAACTCAACTCTGAACTCTATGGCAGTTATTTTTATAGAATAATGTCTGATTTATAAGATTTTCTCTTAATCTGTCTTTCACTTTAAAATAACATTTCAATTCTTTATATAATTTAAGGTTTTAAATTTATTAGAATGCATTTATTTATTATATTTCAATTAAATGTTACAGTAAAATCTTTTGATAGTTATTCTCGATTAAATAAAATATTTGTGTTGTTTTGCTGTTATTTTTTACATTTTTATGATGAATTCATAATAACAATTTGATAATGACATAATGTTTACCAAAATATGATAATTCAAGGCTGATAATAGGCAAAACTAAAATAATATTATCCTTTTTTTGGTATTTAAATTTTCAATAATCTTAATATATTTTAAATCGTCAAAGATCTTATCATCTTAATATATTGTACCAAATTGTTGTTTGCTTTGAACGGGCTGTTGTCCCTGAATATATTGTTAAAAAAAATTCAATCAATGTTTAATTCACTGTATTTTACTTTATTATATGTATATAAACTTTTGATATTTCTAATTTTCTCTTTGATTAAAAATTATAGTTGTGCGACGACTATGAAAGTATTCATTAGTCATTTTAACTTATTGAAATTAATATTTATGTGTATTAAAATGTTGTTCTAAGTTGTTGTGTTTATTTTATATCTTGAAAAAAATTATATTTTACTCAAGGATGACTGATATGGTTGTTAATTTGTTATCAGATAGTGCTCAGAATCCATACTATAACACAAAAGGCCATGAATTTAACGATTATATTTTTATTTTATCGCTACAATGTCTTACGAGCGAGTTCATATTATTATGCCGATATCTTACAGTAACTTCTAAGTGTTTTTTTTGTTTAAAAAACGCTTTATTTTGCGTAATACACATAACATACATATATATGCCTCCACTAGAGATTGTTTATGCTTATTATTAGAATACCATAAATTTCTAATTTCCGCAACATTTGTTGATTTAACAAAAGGTGTTTTCACACATTTCTTGATTTGAAAAGGAGGCGACAATTTAGTCGTATATTTTCTCAGAATAAAAAAAATATTTAGGGTAGGTATGTGATGATAAAAATTTTAATTCTCGTTTATTATATTTATTCATTTATTCAATCATCTAGTACCTTAATCAACTAGGTAACACAATTTTTAATACAGATCTGTTGGATGGCAATCAAATATAACTATTAAGTCGAAACTTTAACATAATGATTCTTCATTCTAATCTTCTGATTATTACAAAAAAATATCCTATAAAGTATTGTCCCTCCAATTATATTGAATATGAAAACTTTGTTTTTATATTACATACATTTAACGGGGTACTCTCAGACATAAACTTCCCCCTAACATAAAGTATACAATTATAATATATTGTATATATTTAGTATAACAGATAGAACATATATTAGCTATGCTGCTTATACTCAACTATTACCAAATGATTAGCTATATATATATAGCTAATAATTTGGTAATAGTAAAGATATTAAAGGTAATAGTAAAGATAATAAAGTTATTAAAGGTACTAATAAAAACGGCACGTCTGCAGCTGGCCACGGACGTGGCAGTATGCTAGCCAGTGACTCAAGTGAAAGGAGAAGAAACAATAATAATAATAATAGAAAAATTATAATAATAATGTGGACGCTCTTTTAAATATTTAAATTTTAAAGAGCGTCCACATTATTATTATATGAGTTGACAAGTAAACATTGTATTAATATGGCGCCCGACTCGTTCGTGTAGAGGTTCTCCGGGCCACACGTGTTCTCCTAGAGGAAGCAGTAGCCTCAAAAGCCCAACTCGGTTGTGGTGCCTGCGATCAAATGTGTCATCAAAATAATTTTGACTAGTACCTACAGTTGTATATAGCACAGCTAATTGATTTGTTAAATAAAATTATTTATCACATGTTGTGGCCGCACAGTCTGACTGTTCACGTGACGTTTGTGAGATGATTGATGATTTCGATGGTCACCCTGGGGTAACGAAATTTTATTTTTCAACCCCTCGATCTGGTAAAAAGACATGGCGCGGCGTTGAGTTCCGTAAGTCTCAAACATTGGACGGAAAAATGGGAATGGTGTTTATACTGTGCACGTATGTACATGCATATATTATGATAACGTGTACTAGATTTATATATATTATAAACAGCTTACTTCAATAGTCAGATCCACTACCGGAATCGAAGTCGTAAGGATTGTACTCATCGTAGTTGGAGTATAAGTATCTGGTGTAGTCAATCTCGTCGTCCCTAGAAAACCAATGATCATTATGCTTTTTGAATGTCAAATTCCTCAGGAGCCTATTATGTATAGGCACAGGGAGGGGGAAGCCGTTTACAAAAATAGAGAATAAAGGCAAAAATGAAAAACCTTTTACGCTAACAAATGTAATTAAAGTTGAAAAAACTTGATTTTTCTTAATTTAATAGCTTCATAGCTTCACGCTTTATCCCTAGCGCGGTAGTCGGAGAGAACGGAGCGCCAAACGCTACGATCTCTACATACCTCGTTCGCCTCGTCTACCGTCATCAACCTAATTTAAGTAACAGAGCTTCTAATTTAAATTGTTTAAACCTAATAAAAAAAGACAATTTAAATAAGTTCTTAATTTAAATTGTTTTTTTTTTTCATTAGAATGTTAAGAAAATCCCGGCTCGTTAAATTACTTTAGAGTAGCTCTACACGCTAAAATCATTCATGTGAAGATTTACATTTTGGACAAACATTTTTTCGACTTTAATAAGTACTTGAAGCCAGGCCAGCCGTTTGACGTTGAAAAATGTTTTATTTTAAATAAAATTATTTGACCTTAACATGTCACTGTTTAGGTTTTTAAGTATGAATTGGTTTTACTTACTCCTCTTCCTCTTCCCAAAAGCTTTCATACTCACTGTCTTCTTCTTCGGATTCATTTCTTCTATAACAAAACATATACACATTTAATACATCTTTTGTGAGTATTACAACATGTACAAAATATATTACTATAAAAGTATAATGATAATATATGCATAAAAATAAATAAAAACAAAAACTTTAGCAAGCAAATAGATAAATCAGTTTACAATGAAACCTACCGTCTTTTTCTCGCATTTTCTTGTAACACTCCATTGGACTCAATCTCTGTGAACAACACAGCTTCATAAAACTTTAAATTATATGTGATATTTCATATTGACATTATATTATAAAGTGATATAGGGTATTCTAAATCAAGTTATTTTATATAAATATAGCACGAAAACGATTACGAAGCTGCCTTGAACACTTAATATATAAATAATCATTTCATAACATTATATTGAGGTAATTTCTTTGTTATTTATCACAAATTAAACAAATGAAAATTGCTATTTTTGTAAGTTAACTTTAGTAACATAATATATATAAAAGGACTTGTCCCCAATGACTGGGGTAAGACGCACGCACAGCCGTAACCGCTGATGGTAGAAACGTGAAATTTGGACAGATGTTTACTTTCGTAATCTGGCCATCCACTAAGAAGGGATTTTGAAAAATTTTAACCCTAAATGGATGAAATAGGGGCTTAAAGTCTGTATGGATTTTTTTTTAAATTGGCACCCTTTTTGATAAAATTTGAAATTCAGACTTTTAAAAATATTAAATTGAGCACATGTTTCATGGTTTATTAGAATTCACCCCTGAGGGTGCAAATAAGCAAGCGAAGCTGCGCTCCTCCGCTAGTGTGTATATATATATATATATATATATATGGTATTGTATTAGTGAACATCTCTACTGAACATGGAACGGCGGGAGGTGGAGGACGGAGCTACAAATAGCTACGTGGAATAGAGGCCGTAGCGTTTGGCGCTCCGTTCAAGACCTCTCAACATCCAATAATGTTAGTTATGCACTATTTTGATTATGAGAAACTGTTTAAACTACCAATTATTTTAAAAATATTGAACAAGACAGTTTTCTTAATAAAATAGAAGAGAAAGATATCTTTGTATGTATGCATAATGTATATGTAGTATTTAATTTTTAACATTTAGTATAGTTCATATTACCAATCCGAGCTTTGAGCGTTTCCTGTCTTTTTTGCTTCATTTCTGATGATAACTTGTCAACCATTTTCTCAATAAATGAATCAAGAGCCAAGGTCCTACATTCTGACTTTATTGGTGTTCTGAAATCATAGGAATATATTATACGCGGAGGCACAATGTCTGACTGTTTAATCGCGGCAGTTATGAGCCCAATCCCTCCACCTATACTGCGGGATAAAGCAAAAATGTGAAGCAAAAAATATAAATAGCTGACCGGCAAATAGGGCAGTCCTTCTTCTTTTTCTTCCACATTGTGATGCAGTACTGACAAAATGTATGTGAACAGTTGAGCGTTGTCGGATTTATAAATATTTCTGCGCATATACTACACTGTAGTTCATCTACCATTAAATCCCCAATTTCCTCTAATTGCTTGGAACATTCTATAGATGCTGATGTGGTATTTTCTAAAAGAATGCTTTTTTCATGTTTAATATTTTCAAGTTCACTTGTAACCTGAAAAAGATAAAGATCAATCGAAATTACGTTTATATTTTTTAATTAAAATACCAGCTACCAGAGCTAGGAAACGAAAATATTTAACATTTCATTCATCCTAGTGAGAATCGAACCCACATTCGTCATATTTACAATCACACTTTTTTGAATGTGAAAAACTATGATAAGGGCATGGGGGTAATTCTACAATTAGAGACACTCGTGTTCATACAGAGATACTCATATTCGTATACTATGATTATATAATTTTTGTATTTATTGAGGATCATGTGTAATATGAAACTGTTGAGGGATATACACAGCACAGTTTCTGATTGTAAAATCGACGGTTTTGGATTGGAAAATACTATATATAATATTCTCACTTGGGAAAATAAAATGAATTCAATAAATTCATTTTATAGCTTTGGTAACAAGACAAAACGCTGAGTTGAGTTCAGCCTGCCTACCATGTTTTATGTAGGATAAAACGTGAAGCTAAATAAATGTACAATAACTTACTTTTGTCAACTGATCTTGTAATGACGATATAGTTTCAGTAGACTGCTCAGCTTGTTTTTGTATTCTCTCATTTTTTAGGGCCGCTAGTTCCTCTGCTGTAGCTGCCACCTTTGCCTGAGAATTTATTAACTATCTAAAGATTAATGCATATGTTTCTCGTTTGTCATTACATAAAAAGTTACAATTTATGTTAAGAGGATAGGAAAATAATTAATATTTTACTTCCTCGAAAGAGAATCAAACCCACAACTGTCATGTTATCTCATTTTCCATTTTATTTTTGAAATGGTTTATTTTATCAAAACATTCCAACCTACAATAGTATTGTAAATAAGTAAATTATGTCATAATGTCAGTATAAAAAAATGCAATTTATAAAATCTTCAAAAAAAAGGCAAAGAAGGTAGTGTTAAAACAGTTAGGGAATAACTGCCGAAAAAATTTAGAGCTGTTACGTGTTATAGAATTCATAGCCGTGACTTGTCTACAGGATTGGAGAAATAAGAATAATTTTAATATAACGATTGCCCGAGTGAAGATCAAATCTACCACTATTGTGTTAATAGGTTGAGATCCCATTGCTTATCAGGGATCTGTTTCTTCAATGAAACTTATATTTAAGAAAATAAAAAATTAAACTTTACCTTTAACTCTGAAATAGCATCCTTTTGTGATTCAATTAGTTTCTTACTCATTTCTTCTTTTTCATGTCTCTACAAAAATAAGTGGAGTTTATTTTACATTAATAAAAAAGTAATTTAATAACATTTCCAAATCACATAGTGGGCATTGTAATAAAAGACTTTTATGTCACTAATATTTTCATTTTACTCTAGGTAATAGCAAACACTCCATGGTTCATCATGGACTCCCAACTCCACCGTGACCTAATGGTGCCCACTATGAGAGAAGAAATATCAACCAGAATAAAAACCTCTTTGACCATTTTCTTTTTATAATATTCTTTTTAGCTAGATGTACAAGCTCCATTTCATGGTGGTTTTTTATTTATTTCTGCAATAATATAATTAATACAACTTGACTTGACTGTTGTAACAGTAAAGTCAAGAAATAATCATGTATGATTATTTCACAGTTTAATTTTAAGAAAGGTCAATATTTATACAACTTTACACTATATATATATCTTATTATTCATTACATTGATTTTTCTAACCATATTCATTTGTTCCACTAATATTTTTTTTGTGTTGTCTAATTTCTTGTTATTATGATTTTTCTCTTCTATGTGCTTAAATTCATTGTTTTGGAGTTCTTCTAATTGACTTGTTACTTCATTTATTAAAATAGTTTTATCTGCATCGAGTTTAATACGTTTTCTGGGTGTAGGTCCTTCATCTTCACTTAAAAATTTATATATAAAGTCATGGCCAGCATCTAATGTTATCGTGTCACCATGCTTTATGGTAGTAACATTTCCTTTACCTACGCTTGTGTTGTTAACGTGAATTCCAGACGAACTGTTATCTTCTATAATCCAAGAATCATCTGTTTTCATTAATTTACAATGGTGCCTTGATATCGTTAGGCATGGAATTTGTAATGCATTACTAAGTCCACGACCGATAGAAAACTGGAAATATTATAATTTTTAACAAAGTTTATTTTTATTTTCGTTTGTAAATGTAAACTTTTTAAAATATTGTTTTATAAAGCGCATATTAAAATGCTTACAGATGGTGTCGTTAATTTGATTTCCTTTAAATGGCTAAATTCATTCGATAAAGGTTTACACGATATTAAACATGGACAAAACTGTTGCATTTTTAACAAATATTTGTAGCCGTAAACCAAGGAACATATACTAGCCGTGAACTATGCTGAAGCTGAAATTAAAAATCTATTAAACAAATACCAGTGGCAGTTAGTTAGTATCGTACTTATGACATTTGGCACGACATAGATAATATTATTCTAGTTTGTATAAACAATGTATGTTATCTATGACCAAATAAAGTCATTTTTAAAACCAGCGTTTAAAGCTGAAATTTTGCTGTGAGCCAGGACATTGTAAAGTACGTTCATTGAAGTGGCGTCTACGAACTACGCTTATTTATTTAAAAAAATGGAATTCATTAGAAATGAGTTGATACGGACAATAATTACAATTAGTGTAGAATAATGATAAGCATGTGAAGGAAAATGATGCTGTGCTGTGGTATCAACATTACTTAGTATGATTGACTTATTCCTAGTGGATCGGTATGTTGATGGTTAAGTTATGGACACGCGCAGGCTCAGGGTGTCCTGGGAACTGACCAATATGCAATCGTTGCTAAAATAAGGGGTCTATTTTCATTTTGAGGCAGCCGCATGTAGATATCCAAACTTGGAGTCGAATTATCGCATAAGAAGCTGGAGGTTTTAAGATCCATTGATCAGAGAGAAAGAAGTCCTTCCAAAGTATTAGACACTTGTGAAACAGGAAATGGAAATGTTGAAGTAGTCTCGCTCTGTCATTATATTTAAGAATTAAGTATATGAGGGAAGCAGCGATAGAAATTTATGAGATAAACGAACGAGGTTTAAGTAAAAAGCACGATCCCACCATGTGGGTGGGATGATGAAGTGAATGATACTGTAGAGAAAAAGAAGAAAGTATTTTAGAATCATAAGGCCTCAGATAAATCTTTTTTAAAAAAAGAAAAAGTATAAGCTATAAAAGCACTTAATAATAAAAATCAAAAACAAAAACCGAACAAGCGCGAGTCGGGCTCTCCCACAGAGGGTTCCGTACAGAAATTGGAGGACTCGAGCATTTTCTGAAATTCAGGCTTAACTTAGCCAGAGCCTTTTCATCTGATACTTCACTTGAACTAGCGGCTTTTATACCAAATATTGTAGATGCTAGTTGCCCAATTTCATAATTCTAGGTTATACGAAAGTGCCCTATTTATTTTGATTCCCTTTAAAGTGTCGAAATATGCTTTTTTTGCCATATCTTTTCTCTACGTAAATATAGAAATATATATTTTGTATAGTAGAATGAAGTGTTGTTTAACACTTAAGTACAAAATAAATAAAATTATGAAAGGTTACAAGATGAAAAATTATAAGACAAGTAATTGCTTAATGACAATGAAAAATTAAGAAGATCACCATCCATTAGGTTTTGTTGTTATCAGGGATTTTATTTTTTTGCTATTTATTTATATTATGATGTTAGTGACAATAGCCAGTGTCCGTATAAATCAAGATTTTCAACTGCAACTTTTTAAAATATATTTTTTTATGAAATGCTTAAAACTAGTGTATGCGTATAGTAATTAAAAAAGGAGTTTATTTTTATTAGGATTGCGTACAAAAAAAAAACAGAACCTCTACGATTAACGTGTTTATATCTATTCGTCTGTCACACTGAAATAGAGAGAAAAGAATACAGTGAATTAATTCTTTTGACACAATATTTGTGCTTATAAAGGCATGTCGAAAATTGAAAGAAAGTTAATAAGACATTTGATAACTATTTCTGAAGATGTATCTTTACATGGATATGCATGGCAGTAGGAATCGGGAGCATTCCATAGTATAGTGGCCCTTTGAAATTCTGTGACAATCTTTCAAAGGAGCGATCGTAAGGGCGCCTTTCTTTAATTTTGCACATTTTGGACAAGACCATTATACACATTATGCCCTTTTTAAATCATCAACAGATCTATAATTTTATTGGATTTTTAATTATTATTACATCCTTCTTTCGGAATGGCGAAAGAATGGTGTAATAATAACAGTCAGAGCAAGACGAGGGTAGATACATATAGTATTTGAAAGAAATTAAGAAAGGATAGAATGCAAGACCAATGTACCTAAATGGAATAGATATTCGAAAAAGCGAATAAAGTGATATTTCATTACAGGTCAACGGGAAGTACCTACGGTACTTATAAATGTTCAAGTGAGCTTAGAAATTTAAATTTGCAATGTCCTCTCAGTTTGGCTGAAATGAAATACAAATATAAGTACTTTTGTATGTATTTTTGTTGTGTTATACCTATAAATTACCAATTTTCAGAGAATAAGCGCCTAATTCAAATTTTATAATTCTAGGTCAGTAGGAAGTACACAGCTTTTGGCATAAATGCTCGTATCCTTTTTTTGTGTTGACTTAGAAGCTTACTGTTTTCAGTTCTCCAAGGGATTGTAAACCTGATCTGAGTGTATTTGATATTAATTTTAGATTGGTATTTCTTGGATTTGAGAAAAAGGGTTTTGATAGACGAGTAGAGACGAAGACAAATAGACGGATGATAAAGTGATCCTATAAGGGTTCCATTTTTTTGCTTTTGAGTTTTAAAATTGTAATTGAACTGAAAACTGGACTGAATTTTGTTTTAAAATTGAACATTTTTTCTTTTGTTAGTAATTTTATGATTTCACTGTATTACATATATTTTTTTTTATGAAGAAAGGCCATATGAGGCCGAACCTGGGCCATATACAGGGCCAATCGATATTTTGGCGTGAAATAATGTCTCTCTCCGTTGATGACCCCCCATTTCTTTGAGGCCAACATGGCCATATTTAAATAAATATGTGTTATGCCATTCCAAAATACATCTATAAGAAATTATTCATAAATGTAAAAAAAACCGGTTAAGTGCGAGATGGATTTGCACACCGAAAGGAAGTACAACTTACTTAAGTTGGCAAACTTAAATATGCGGGCTTAAGCATACTCATTTTGAATGCAATGAACTACATATGCAGATGCAATTTAATGTTTTTTTTCTAAGAAATACCTAAAAAAAAATTACTTTTTACAATTTTCTCTTTATTTGTGCTATAAAACGTTGCTTCGTACCAAATTTTAAGATATTGAGCTTACGGAAAATAACTTGTAGGTTTTGATTCCCTTGCGAGTTTTAAAAATTTGCCGCATAAACAGCGGCATCTTTTGATTCCGTTGGTTTAGAAATTTTATTTTTTCACAACTCCAAAGTAACAGTAGACCTGAGTAGACCTTGACACCTTGTTGGAAGGACAACAAAGAAACTCTTAAAGGATCACCTATAGGGGCTCCGTTTTTTCCTTTCGTGGTACAGAATCCAAAAAGTGTGAAAAAATAACCATTTACGTATTTACTTCTTTAAATAATATAAAATTATAGTTAAATATGATAAAGCTTTTGATAAATTTAAATTTCATATTATGATTTGTTTGTTAATGAAATAATATGTATTAAAACTGATTGATGCTACGGATTGAAGTAACAGATATGAATATACACAGTTCTTAATTATACAGAAGAATATTATTTTGAATTGTGAAAGTATTGTCCTTACCAATTAGTGCATACAGTCGTCAACAAGACGGTATTTTTAAGAATCTCAGCATTCAAAATTATATTACCAAGTTATTTCGTCAAGATTTTAATCGGCCAAGATATCCGTCCACGTATCTATTATACTGGAAGCTGTGAGCTAAGGATAAAGAGATGATGATAGTGAAAGCATATTTCTCGACGGATAAAACGAATAGATAGAGGTCTTTAATATAAACGAAGCAGACTTTAGTACTCTCGAAAAATGCAAGCGTGGCGGTCGGGTACACATTGAATTTTTAAAGCGCCAGTTTTGTGGCTTGTTGGCTGCGTGGGGGTTTCAAATATGTTTCCTGCTATTTCGCCTCGCCTCTTTACTTTACAGCACATAGTCATGTTTCATATATTTACACTTCTTTTTATTTTATAAGTGCCTCTAGAAATTTTTATTTATATGATCAAACTTAAAAATGTCTTACTATTTTATTAAACCATTGAGATTTGAGCAGCAATTTGAGATCAACAATATTGATTTCAATACAATTATTGTTAACGCCTTCGTCATGTATATGGCTATTTAAGATAAAAATATTTTTTCATATCCGAGTTCCAGAGATTAGCGCGAATAAACAAATAAACAAACTTGTCAGTTTTATTGAAACTTATTATTGTTTTTAAAATAAAATAATGATAATAAAATGACATTTCCAGAAAAAAGTAAATGAGTTGTGTCGTCGGTCAGTGGTGAGGTCCGCAGCGGCTTCACTTCGGCCCTCAATATATCAACGTAGACAGGACGAAAATTGGACTGGACCCTTGTTAATGTCCCGCACTTAGGCCCTTTCACCCTTGTTTGTGATTATTTATTTAAGACTTATTGATACACCTATATCTATCACCTTACAAAGAGAAACATACAAACGTGGGACTCATCAGTTTGCTTTCTATTTACCTATTATATATTTTTTATAAATAATTTTTAGTTGTTCCCGCTCATTCTGCTGAATACGTCAAATGATTACAGATAAATAGAAATAAGTGGCTTAATGTTTACATCTTGCATTATGTCATTTGGAAATGTTTGTAATTGACAAATATAAAATAAAAAAATCAAAATTATGTTATTTTGTTCGTTATGTATAATTTTAGTCCTTACGTGGATTGTTTTTATACATTTAAAGTAGATACCTGTTAATTTTCAACACTCTGCCCAAAATAGGTACCTACTATACTAATACAGTGTTAGAAATATAATTAACACGCGATGTCTCCAGAATACGGCTATAAGTGGGAAGCTTAACGTTTTAATACGAGTCTTAACTTAACCTACTATATGAACTAAACAGCGTGAACCTAAAAATAATAATTTATTAAAAAATAAATAAATAAAAATAAAATATCATTAGGTACCTATGTAGGTGAGTTTAGGCTAAGTATATTATCTCTATATAAAAGAGCAATTTCATGCTTTTGCAATTTCTTCGCTACGACAGGCCTCTAAAGCGTGGCGTTGAATTCTATAAATCACTAAGATTTTTCTGTCTAAAAAAATAAACATAACTATTCTTCGAAGTGCGAATCGAACGCACAGTCATCGCGCTTACAGTAAGACGTTGTCTCGCTACGCCACGATTGCCTCTGTCTTTCTTTCATTTTGTCGGTAAAATGAAGTAAATTTAAATTTAAAACGTTTGTGTTACGAATATAATTTATAAGAAAAATCTTTTTCCCGTATATTTCGTGTAAGTACTGCATAATGTAATGCGAGGTCACGCATGCAAGCGGAAGGTGCGATCTCGGAGCACACTTCGCGCATGGAGAGCGGCTCCCTGGAGCGTGGTATGACCTACACTAGACGAGTGGACCTCCCTAATAAAATATATGTTGGGATTTCACGTACAATTTTTCTTTCTTTTAAAATACCAAAATGTTTTTTATGTACATTCATCAATATATATTTTTTTATTTTATATACTCTAGGCACTATAATGTGTGGAATATTTAATGGATATTTTTATCGTGCCTTAGAAATGATTTTATTAGAACGTATATTTGAAATTTTTTTATATGCATTTAAAAAATATATTTCGTGGCGATATTATTTTAGTTATATAGTTTTTGGTAAGTACCTACATCTACCTACTGTGTGTAATAGATTTAAAATGCAGTTTATAATAACTACATAGCTAAGCAGATTAGGAAATTAAAAAAAAAAAGAAAACTAAGATATTTTAAAATATGACGTATGTCATAGTAAATATTTAAAATATTGAACAATTTGTAAGCCACTGTCACTGAAAAAGATTCATTCATTTTTCAATGTAGGCGTAATGCAAAACAAAAGTCATGCTAAAGCACGAATGCTTTGTCATTTTTATATTAATTTTTAATAATAAATAGTGCGTATATTTAATATAAGCGAACATGTGGATTTAAAAATAACAATCAGGGTTTTCACCACAATCCGTCTGTGGGATATTTATTCATCCTTATAGTTGTAAGACTTTTTAAGAGAGGTTTTTTACAAACAAAAACACAATGTTCTTGTTTTTATTCTATATGAGATAAATATGAGAAGTAAAAAACTAATAATAAGAAGCTTTTAAATTGTTATGGTGTGTTTAACAAATCATTGATAGTGATACCCATTAAAGGAGGGCTGTGCATAAAATTGAACACCCCCATTTTGTTTGTGATTATATGTAGGTAATTTCATTGTGATCAGAGCGGAAATTATAATTCAAATTTCATCAGACACTAGGAAGTGAGCCAAATTAAGATTGAAAGATATATAAAAAAACTAAAATAATATCACCATCAAATATTTTTTTATGTAAAACCATATAAAAGTATTTAAAATATAGGTCCTAATAAAATTAGTAATGATGATAAAAGCACGAGAAACCATAGCAAACTGTATCTGTCCAGTTTGCCTATGTTGGATTGCGACGGATATTCGCGTACCAAAACTAATTCAACTTTTGTGGTTCCGTGTCATACTGGCTACCTATAGCTACAACCTTACCTACTCTCTTTATGTTATAATAATTTTCGTTGTGACATTAAGACTAATGTTTGTATAGGAAAATCTCCCCATATTCGAATAGAATTTGTTTAAAGTTAAATTTATTTATATAAACATTCTGTTTTTATTTTTTTTTCTAGTTTCATTTTAATAAGTTTTAATTCAACAAAATTATGTTATAAATCCTCATTATATTAACTAAAGACATTTAAGAAAATTCCATAAGCGCTTATCCTAAATGAGTGTCATTGTTATCTTAGAAACAAATTTTCTAATATTTGCCTTTGCTTTTATTTCTAACATGCCTTAAAGTTACGCCCTAAGGCCATTGACATTTTTAGTTATTATACTAAATGTTATTATAAGTACGGGGCAGCCTCCGTAGATGTAAATGAGATTTCGTTCCAGTATGTCGTTGACTTATTCGTAAATCTAATTTTCTTATCTGTAAATGATATTTCATTACATCGCTATCGATGATATCCTATTTGAAGATGTGACTTTTATGTGTGAGGGAATTTATCGACAAAACCATATTCTTAATTTAAATTTTAGCGCTACGTTCCATGGTGGGGCCATGGACAAATGAATAATTATAAAACAAAATTCGTAATAAATTACTCTTTAACACAGACGTGTTATCGCAGGACCTAAGCAAATGGCTTAAAAGGACGCAGCCGCCGTTGCCGTCGTCGCCGTAACAGTCGCTATCTTTTAAATTATGTAGATAATTCTTACTAATATAAATTTGAAATAATATTTTTAATTAGTTTATAGAAAATATTTCGAATTTAAAATCATATTTATCGACAATCACGTAGCGACCACCATTTTTTGCACTTTATTAATATATATTGTACACACCATCAGTAAAATGAATTTATATTTCTTAAATATATATTTTTTTGTAACATTTGGGAGTAGGAGGGGTACCGAAACGAATTGTGGAAGAGTACGGCGTAAGTTAATTACACTAATGAACAAGCGAAGAAGGTGCGCTAAAAAATCCACCCCAAGATCACTCCAAAGTCTTTACTACGATGTTCATCGCGCGGTTCATTAGAGCCTGAAAGGTCGCCTCGGGTTACATGTCTTCTTATTTTTTAAATGTTTTTTTGTAGATTTACACTGTATCTCACGTTGGGGTAGGCAGAGGGAACCTGGGAAGCTAGTGTTAAGACTGAGCGTATCTAGTGTTTTTTTCTATTGTTACATCAAAATATATTTTACGAAAACATACGTCATTTGCTCTTAGACTATGAGGAGTATTTTTTCCATAACTATTTAAGTTTTAGCAGTTTAGTAAAAAAAAAATATGAGACTAAACTAATGGAAATAATTATTCTGCAGGATTTTTTTTTATTATACAATATATGTCTACGTACATGCGTACGATAAGATTAAGGATTTAAATACAATCTTTGAATATAGCACTATTGACAATATCTTGTACGCTATAACGTAGTAAGAGGCGAGTCATGGCGAAGAAGCACAAGCGTGTCAATGCGATAGGTTGAAGGTTCGATTCCCACTCGAAGAAATTAAATGTTAATATTTACCTTTCTTCGCTCTGGTTTTGAGGCAAAGCCAGGCGCTGAGTTCCGCCACTCAACACGATATGCCTCCAGAATTCGGCAGAAAGCGGGGAGCGGAGTGTCTTATCACTAGGCACCATCTGCCTACCCTGCGGGATACAGCGTGAAGCTAACAAAAAAAAGTAGTTGAAATTTAACATGAACGCCATGTAGCACTTGCAACACGATAGAGTAGCTCCTTCATTAGTACGGGCGGAGCGGTAGAGTTTTAACTATGGAAGAATTTTTCTTGTCCCTTAAACAAAGGAAATGCTAGGTACTATATATATAAGCTTGTTATAAAATGTTTGACCGATTATATCTGGATACTCGACGTTTGTGTNTTTTTATAGTAGATAAATTATTGTTATAATAACTAACGTCGTAGAGTTTCTTAGCGTTTGTTTTTACAGCCTTGCCTTGCCAACAAGCACTTGCCCTTTAACACAGACGTGTTATCGCAAGACCTAAGCAAATGGCTTAAGAGGACGCAGCCGTCGTTGTCGTCGTCACCGTAACAGTCGCTATCTTTTATTTAAATTATATAGATAATTCTTCCTAATATAAATGTGAAATAACACTTTTAATTAGCTTATCGAAAAGGCATTTACATGGGTATATTTTATACAATAACCAGATCAAGGTCATACGACCACCATTTTTTGCACTTTATTAATATATATTGTACATTCTATCAGTAAAATGGATTTATATTTCTAATATATATATATTTTTTGTAACATTTGGGAGTAGGAGGGGTACCGAAACGAATTGTGGAAGAGTACGGCGTAAGTTAATTACACTAATGAACAAGCGAAGAAGGTGCGCTAAAAAATCCACCCCAAGATCACTCCAAAGTCTTTACTACGATGTTCATCGCGCGGTTCATTAGCGCCTGAAAGGTCGCCTCGGGTTACATGTCTTCTTATTTTTTAAATGTTTTTTTGTAGATTTACTGTATCTCACGTTAGGGTAGGCAGAGGGAACCTGGGAAGCTAGTGTTAAGACTTAGCGTATCTAGTGTTTTTTTCTATTGTTACATCAAAATATATTTTACGAAAACATACGTCATTTGCTCTTAGACCATGAGGAGTATTTTTTCCATAACTATTTAAGTTTTAGCAGTTTAGTAAAAAAATATGAGACTAAACTAATGGAAATAATTATTCTGCAGGATTTTTTTTTATTATACGATATATGTCTATGTACATGCGTACGATAGGATTAAGGATTTAAATACAATCTTTCAATATAGCACTATTGACAATATCTTGTACGCTATAACGTAGTAAGAGGCGAGTCACGGCGAAGAAGCACAAGCGTGTCAATGCGATAGGTTCGATTCCCACTCGAAGAAATTAAATTTTAATATTTACCTTTCTTCGCTCTGGTTTTGAGGCAAAGCGAGGCGCTGAGTTCCGCCACTCAACACGATATGCCTCCAGAATTCGGCGGAAAGCGGGGAGCGGAGTGTCTTATCACTAGGCACCATCTGCCTACCCTGCGGGATACAGCGTGAAGCTAACAAAAAAAGTAGTTGAAATTTAACATGAACGCCATGTAGCACTTGCAACACGATAGAGTAGCTCCTTCATTAGTACGGGCGGAGCGGTAGAGTTTTAACTATGGAAGAATTTTTCTTGTCCCTTAAACAAAGGAAATGCTAGGTACTATATATATAAGCTTGTTATAAAATGTTTGACCGATTATATCTGGATACTCGACGTTTGTGTGCGATTCCGATTATATGTCGAAAAAATAGACTTTATGCAAGATGTGAATTATTGGTGAACGGGAAAGGTTGTGGGTTCGATTCGAGGATGAAATATTTAATATTTTCAATCTTTACTTCTGGTGTAGAGGCAAGAGCATGACGTTGACGACTCTAGAATTCGGTGGAAAATGGAGATCCTGGCTTGAAGCTAAAAAATTAAATTATCAATGTACTTCTTTATGTTAAAACATGAAGAACATCTCTTACAGTTGCGCAGCGAGGATATTTAGTTTGTTCTAAGAAACTGAGAGCAGTACGTACTTATTCTGTATGCGATTAAAGATCTTGATAAAAGCTGTTCCATTTTCTGTTTCTGTCACAAGAGATAAAGCCGTGTGCCAAGTCGATAAATAAATGGAACAAATCTACGCGGACCCACTTGTATTTTTCTCAACTAAGTTGGTTGTAGCAGAGGAAGTTTAAAAGCTTTTTACGGTTTAGTTACTAAATACAGTTAGGTACTAGCTAAAGGATAATTTTTTGCTTGTTTATATTAATATCAGTCTGTCTGAGAACTTGAATTTTATGTTTCTATTTTAAATCTCTTTGAAGATATTTGAAACTCGATGATAGTCATCTTTTACTTTCTTTTTATGTGGAGAATAAAAACGCTCATTGTACTTATAAAACAGAATTATATTTAAAACGGATTCTATATCCGTTTTTATAAAATAGGGGAGCGCGGGGCTGAAAGTAACGGGAGTTAACCGATGCAAATATATCGAAAGTACATTGTACAAGTATTACACGAGATAATACAGGATACAACGTGAAAGTAAAAAAATAACACAAAAAGCGTTGAAACGCGAAGTATGTGTCTTGTTTCTGAAATAAAATGGTGCATTGATTTTTTATTTAAATTAAACTTTACACAAATCTATACTTTTGTCTAATCTATCTATTTTATTTATTTTATTTATTTACCATATTTTTAAAGAAACATAGTGGCGTTCCATGCGTACCTATACACGTTCACAGCTAATTCAAATATTAATTTTTAAAATAAATATTCAAAATATCAAAAGAAAACATTTATCTAATTATTGTTTCTGCTAATATTGAAGAAAAATTAACAAACATATATTAACAATTAAGTTAGACGAAACGTGCAATAGAAAAACATAACATTTTTTGTAAGAATAACAAATATACAAATGAAATATAAAGATAAAGTTTAAAATATTATAATTTAAGTGAAATTAGTAAGAGTCTAGAAGTAAAAATGCTTATCGACTTTCTATTAAAGTATTAAAAATGTAAGTGAATATACATTTTTCTCGAGCTGTTATATGGCAATTTTCATTGAAAAAAGAAGTGGGTACTGTCCCAGTAATCCGTCCATCATGCCATGCAAATTGAATCACGTCTCTCATCAACCTACATGAATTTTTTGCAGAAAACGTGGCCTGAACAAGGTGAAAAAGAAAAAGGTACTAACAACATAAAAAAATAAAAACTGGTGTTATATAAAAAATGGTAATAATAAACTTTTTATATTGTCACGCTGGTATTTGATTATTTCCTTATCTATATATATAAAATCGAAAGGTCACTCACTCATCACGAAATTTCAGAAACTATAAGTGCTAGGAATCTGAAATTTTGCATAGGAGTCACTTATAGGACGTAGGTGCTCGCTAAGACGGGAATTTGCAATATTCGATATTTAAGGGGTTGTTTTTGGGGTTGAAAGTTTGTATGAAACTGCGTTACTACAAATGCTAGGAGTCTCAAATTTTGCATAGACGTCACTAGGACGTAGTCATGGAGACAGAAATTAATAATAACATAGTTCACGCGGGTGTAACCGCGAGCGGGCCGCTAGTGCTTAATATAAGTTGTTTTAAGGTGTCAGTTACTACAAATATTTTCTTAAGGTGTCAGTTACTACAAATATTTTCTTTTCTTTCTTTTCTATATTAATAATAATTGATTGCTATTTTAAAAACTTTTATTTAAAGCTTAAAATAATTAAGTATATTTTTAATTTGTGAACCTTTATGTGGGGCTGTCATTCCAAAGTCACTGACATTGCACGAAGAATCAGCATGCTGAAGTGGAACTGGGTTGGCCATGTCTCCAGACGTACCGACGGTCGATGGAGCCGATACGTGCTAGAGTGGGGACCGCGCTTAGGCAAGCGTAGTGTAGGACGCCCTGCAGCACGATGGACGGACGATTTAAAGAAGGTGGCTGGCACCGGATGGATGCGAGAAGCCCAAGACCGGGATGGTTGGCGCTTGATGAGGAAGGTCTACGTTCAGCAGTGGACGGCGATAGGCTGATGAAAAAAATGTGGGGCTGTTATAAATTATTAATATAGGAATCAGAATATGTACTCACAACAACCATCACGTGTATATGTTAAGCTATGGACTAAATAATTAAAACGGACATTATTTATAATGCCTGGACACTATAAATAACGACCTAGATATGTCCGACCGATTAATATTATTTATCGTATTGTCTATAAGTGACCATTGCCCAATTTGATAATAAAGCTACATTAATGGTAGCATGTGAATTTAAATCCTTATTGTTTTTGTTTGATTATGTACTGAAAGTAAACAAAAATATATTCTATTTTAGTATTTCATGTAACTATAGAACCAAATATTAGAGTTATCATACGAATTAATAATACGAAATTGGGCAAGTGCGAGTCGGCCTCGTCTTCAAAGGATTCCGTACTAAAACCATGAGTGCAGGTTAACGGAAACGTAATTTTCAAAAATTGAAATTGAGAATTGTGAAATTGAAAACTCATATTTAATCGCCATTATTTTCGAAAAGAAATTAATGGTGGTACCCTAAATTACATACATCATATTACCTATTTATATATAAAGAATTTAAGAACGTAAATATGTTTTTTTCTGGGGAATTAAATTAGGGCTAAAACAAAATCTATACTATTTGTAGCATTGATAATCATGATAATGATAAAAAAACACGCACACACATACATAAGATTTTATAGTAAGAATTTCAATTTTGTTTAATCAAAGTCCCATACAATTAGCAAACCTCTGCTACAGTAATCCTAAAGAGCACAGTGCAATTAAGGAAAAATAACTGTCATTATCATATCATATCAATGTACAAATATCCTTTTTTCCAAATAAATCAGAAGAACAATATTGTGAGATCACGTAGTCGTAAAAAGTTTCATCAAACACCAATAGTTGTAGAACAATGGTGGATAAGTTGGAGGCGAATTGAAGACTCGATATGCGCTGAAACTCCAGTCGAGAACGAACTAGATTTTGCTTTGTTCGTAAACAATAAGCGACGGACAACTCTATGGATCTTATGCCAAAAAATACCTACGTTTGTGAACTATCGAAAGTATTATAGTAGCAAATAATATTTATTAAAGCATAATGTAAGATGTCTTATTCCCTTATGCCCATATTATGTCATTAGCTAGGAATATACTGATTGCAAAGTTTCCTGTTTATATTCACAATAATGTGAGTGATTTACTGCTTTGGCTATCGGCGTTGGTTGGTTAGCTGGTAGAATTGTAAGAAGAAAAATAAATGATTTTTTAGCTTCAAGCTGTATCCAGCACGTAGCAGGGTAGGCAGAGGAAGTCTAGTCCCGAATTTTGTCGTCACCAGAGCGAATAAATGAAAATATAAAATATTTCAATTTTCGAGAGTCGAACCCATAACCTCGATAGGTTAATTACAAGTCAGTCAAATACAAGTCGCACGCGTGTGTCCCTACAAAAATAAATTGTTCCCAATAAGAATAAATTCGTTATCAACAAAATATTTTTAATATTTAATCCCAAAGCTTCTAAAAAGAGCTTGAAAATTATCAGTCCTCAGAAGAAACCAAAAATAAATTATCGCTGTTAAGTGAAATTAACTGCGAAGAATCAGATTAAGGGCCTCGTTCTCTCGGACAGGCTATCGATTTTCCTCACCCACTGACTTTTGATTAGGCTATATATTTCATTTACAATAAACTTTGCAGTATAAAATAAATTCTACAAAATTAATGACCATATAAAATTTCCGTTGTATTAAAGAAACGTTGGACTCAAATGTATTGAACGAAAAAAAAAATGTTATAAGGAAAGTTTATGCCGAGTGAACTTTATGAAAAGAACGTAATAGAATAAAAAGAGTTGCGCCCGCCAGGTATCTAAATCCTGATTAAAGCTTTTATCGGAGGACTGATTAACTGTCGAAACCAGGATGGATTTATTGTAAAAGTTGGTCGTTCTCTGAGGTTAGTGATTCTAGCGCGCACACTTTACTGGAATAATTGTCTACGTGATCGGAATTGGGTTCCCCGACGCCTTTAATAAGATCAGATAAAGAGCTCCGAGCTTTAAGTCGCTTAGTTGTGACGTAGTATGCAGGCACGTTCTGTGCCAAAATAGTATGGTAAAAAAAATCTTCATATATATAATTGTCTTTTTAAGCTTAGACTGTCTGTAAGTAAAAAATAGATGGAATTTATTTAATAATATTTAATATACTCGTAGCTTAGTAGTTTTTGAATTATAATGTTAATATCTATTAAGCCTTGCAATTCTCTATGCTATTATCCAGTACCTACTTAATTAAAAAAGCTGCTAGAGACGGGTAAAACCATTGTACCCTTTTTTATTTTCAACACTGTTTCATTACAGCCTGGGACTAGGTCTCTAGCTTTAGAAATAAATCAAACTTTCACTTTTATCTTCATCCTTCTTAGCTAGTTCTTTGACTTAATGACAAAAAAAGTATTTTGACGCCTTTTAAAATATTCACATACTTGGAATAATAATGTTTGCACATATTTAGTTGTTCAATATTTTATATTTGTATAAAATAAATGTATACACGAGTAGCCAACTAGCCAGTATATATAGTTATATAGATTACATTGTAAATGCTGTTGAATACAGCCGATAGTGTCTAAGGTAAAATAAAGTAACTGAAATGTACTTATAAATTTAATAATTTAATATTGGACTTGTACTCGTAGAGGAAGCGATTGCGGGCGGAAGCGACCGAACAGGATATTAGAACTTTGCCTTCACTAACTGAACTCAGTGAACGTATCTCAAGTCTCAACCATACATGTAATATATTATGTAATGTTTTCACTCTTTTACAATATTTGATATTTAAATATTATTTCAGCTTCACGTTGTTTTTCGTATGTACTTGTAGCAGGGTAGGTGGAAGGAGCCTAGTGTTAAGACACTCCGCTCCCCAATATAAATATTATTGATGTACTTAATAAAAACATTTCAATAGCAATAAGCTTAATTATATTTAAAAACGGACTTGTGCAAGTCACACTCACCCATCGAAGGTTCCATATTCTAGGTCAATGGGAACTACAACTTACAAATGTTGATAAACTTAAGTTTGTATGATTTTTCAGCTACACACTGTATTTCACATATAAGCAAGAGGGAAGAAGGAGCCTAGTGTTACAACACTTTCCTTCGAATTCTGGAGGCATTGCATGTTGAGTGGTCAACTCAAAGCCGCACTTTGACACGACACCAGAGCGCAGAAATGAAAATTTAAAATTTTTCAGTTCCTCGACTAGGAAACGAACTCACAATAGAACACACACTTGTTCCCTTCCGCCACATCTGTATATTTGCGGTACGGAATCCTTCGGTACTGTTCTTTACTTTTGCGGGACGGAATCCCAAAATGTGAAATAAAAGCAGGGACAAAAAGTAAAAGTAAGAGTATTTTTTTATATTAAACTTTTAATGGAAAATACCTTAATTGCTCGAATTCTAAATTGACTATTTCTAATTTCCATATTGATAAAAGTTTAGTGAAACTTTGTGTATTCTTTTTTTTCATATATTATATTACTATGAGGTTAGTTGTGGCGCAGGGGCACAAGCGTGTGACTGTAATAGCGATGGGTTGTGAGTCCGATTGTCACTCGAGGAAATAAAATATATATATATATTTTTTTGCTCTAATGTCAAGGGCAAAGCGCGGCGTTGAGATCTGCCATTCAATACGCAATACCTCCAGAATTCGGCAGAAAATGTGGAACGGTCTTAAAATGTCTTCATGGAAATGGAGTGTGTTAACACTAGGTTTCCTAGGGTAGGAATACCCTGCTACAGCGTTTAACTAAAAAAATAATATAAAAAATGGAAGCTTTATATGGCATATGGTGATGTGATTTGTAAATTGATTTTTTAATTACAAACAACGGAACTTTTTTGCTTCTATCAGTTTTATTTTTTCAACGTAAACTCTAAGCGTTAAAGCCAACCTATCCAAAAAATAATATTTAATTTAGATCAAAGGTAACAAGTAAACGTGACGTTTCTGTTTGAAAAATATTCAACATTTTTTTATACATACCTTTCCATATTTTTTACTGTTCACATTAATTTTATACGTATATATATCATAGATAATATATATCAAAATTATTGTTATTCTTTTAGATACAAGAGAGACAACAAGAATCACGTACTTTAACATAGAATAAAAATAATTACTATTGATCATAGGATCGTCACAATTTTGCAATAAACAGTATCAGCAAAAATTTAGGTATGCTACAAATTTTTCAACACTAGCAAAGTGCGAATCGGAAGCGCCCTATTCAACGCTATCTTGTCGGGGCTGCGCCTTCCTGTCGGGGCTCGCTGCGCCGCCCTGTCCGGGCTCCGGCGTCGTTTTTACGCCGGATCTGTGTATGAGTTACGGTCAACAGTGTTTCCGGTTACGCCTGCGCTCTCTCTCAGAGTGACTCTCTCGACGATTCTATTTTGTGCGCGGTGCTTCTGAATATATTATAAAAATATTTTATTTTTTTATTTTTAATAATAAGCTTTTTTTCTAAAATGATGTCGCTTATATGTGATTCTAGTAGATATTATTAACAATGCTGTGCATGTATGCTTAATACTTGTATGTCTATCTATAATTAATAAATATTTTCTACATTTTGACATGACAAACGTCACAATGAATTAAGCATATTTCTAAATTGAATTAGTAAAATATTTAGAATTTCCGTAATCAACTATTTCAATTATTCATCATTGTATGATACTCTGATTGAAATTAATTTTAGTGCTATCATTTTACTTGTCTATTTTATGAAAACAGCGTTTACTTCAAATTATTTAATTACTATCCAATAGTGTAAAATGTTTGACATTCAAACAAAAACAATGACAGCTATTATTCACTTAACGATGCTAAGATTAAAATAAGATTCAAGCCATGCCAAAATAACGACATACAAAAGTAGACATTATCTTTAAAGCTTATCTATTTGGTTCGAAATTAGAGCCTTTAATAACAATAAAAACGTAATAAGGACTCTTTCACGATTGGCAAAGTTACGAGCTGGAAGTTTATTGGTACCGTAAATACCACTTCCGTCACAATTAGCAGAACAAACAATCGCAACAAAGGGTCTGATACGAATTAAGAGACACATTTAATTCCAACTTATTGTGTTGAATTCGGCAAAAGGGAAAATCAGAAATAGCTACTGCGACTCGAGTTAATAATATTGAAACTGTGGTAAACCATATATTGGTCGTTTAACTAAAGTTTGTTTTATATAAGCAACGTTTTTGGATTACTGAGTGGTACCGAATTATTTTCATTTCCTGGTTTTTTAAAACTTCACCCATACAGCAGGGTAGCCAGAGCACCTAGTGTTAGGACACTCCGTTCTACACACACCGTCCAACTTTCAAGACATTGCATGTTAACTTATCACCTTTGTCATGTAAATGAAAATATTAATTAATAAAAATTCATTCACCCGATTGGGAATCGAACTCCCACGCTTTCACCACTGCGCCACGACGGCGTCATCCCCTATCCCCTCAGATTTATATATTTTATTGAATAAAGTATAGGGCTACACTAAGTTTTATTTTCATGATTAACTTTTCGAAATTAAATATAAAGTAAATTATTTATTCCTATAATACATATCTTTTGTAGGTACTTCCTACTTTCAAAATATGTTAACAAATACGGGATATTACATATATAGAGACCTTATTAACTAAATTAGCAGCCTCAGTTTAATGTATTCTATAATAGGAATAAACTTAAAAGCCTTTACGATTCGCTATAGTCGATTATTTCGGTCACTGAGCGATTTCGGTTTCCCAACGCACTCGATTCTAAGTGCGTTGTGGGATGATTTTTTTAAGTTCAAATTCAAATTCAAATTTATGAACCAAATAAATAGGCATGAACAATTTACTTGTATACATATAATACCTACTTTTGTATGATTGTCTGATTCTTTCCTAATTTTCCACGTATGTATCTAATATTGAGGTCAAGGAAAGTGGATAGCGGAGTGTCTTAACACTGGTTACCCTCCTACATGCGGGATACAGAGTGAAGCTAAAAAAAATGTAAAAAATATGCAGGTGTAGTTTCTCGACTTAGAACTGGCGACAAGGTTTAGAGAAAAAAGTCTAGTAAAACTTTCTTTTTGGAAAATTTTGTTTCTGTTTTCTTTTTTAACTTTTGATATATACATGTAACTTTATTAGAATATTACATTCATAAATTATGCTAAAGTACTCTATGTTGATTGTAATTTGTTGTCCGCTCTGTAATTGGATATACTACGGTGAATATCTTATTAGGTAGGTAGCGCTGTAAACACTTTAAGGTGTGCACTATTATATTTATGTACACGTTCGTACTCCCCTAAAATAGACAGTGGAATTGGATCACAATATTGGGGTTACGCAATCAATAACATTATATAACTGTACTTCCTATCCTTTCTTATTACATCATTGTAACTAATATTAAATAACACGTAGTTAGTCGGAAATATATGGCACTAATAGTGGAAGTAATAAATATAATATGTTTAGACTTAATTTATATGACTGTAATGGTGCATTAACACAGTAAGAGCGAAACATCCTTGCTTCATTATAATAATTCAAGCTGTTAATTGTGGTTATTGCCTTGTAAGTAGCTTCATTGTGTTCGTTCGCAAGCAGATACTACTGCAACGAATACATTTCTTGTGCTGGCAAACGGCCAGTTGTTGATATTTTCCTCAAACCCGCTTATAATATAGCGACACATTACCGCGACTCACTGGAGACATCTACGTTTACTTTGATCGTGATATGCAAACATTTTTGCATCTAGGGAATACTTTGTAAGGACTTGTGCTTGGTAGAAGTGTGATAGAAGTACAGTTTTCGACTATCTGTGCAAAGAAATCCGACCAAGAAATAAATAACATTAAGAAATAACAACTAAGTACACTGGGAAGCTAAAAATGTATATAAAAATACCCTAGTTAGTACAGAGTGCAAAAATAATGGATTTTAAATATAAAATAGCTATATACGAGTAAATCTCACTAATTTCTTTTATTATTTTTCAATTTTCTTTACTTTGAAGTTAGTATGGTAGTTTGGAATATATTTTTGTTATAAGTTTGTGCAAATAGTTTTAATGTCATTTTTTATTATTATTATTTTATTTTATATTAGACATTCTTAACAATAGTTATTTAAGTATTTATTTAAAACTAGTGGCTGCCCAAAATTTCCTACGCGTGGGCTATATAGCCGTTGCCATGTTAATTCTATAATATCATCCGTTGTGATTGAGACTTGGAGCAAGTAGCCAGCAAAGAATATCAAGACACTGTTCTCTATTTTCCACCAAATTTCGTTTCACTGCGTGTTGAGTTTCAACTTAACGCTACGCTTTATGTTACTGGAGCGGAAAAAAAAATTAAATATAATTATTACTCTGAGTGTAAAAGTGGTAGAGTTTGTATGGTCGAACGCGTTAATCTCAGGAATAACTGGTTCAATCTGTTTCTTTCTTTTGTTTGACGAGGAAGCCTATAAGTTATATTATATCACACTATGACAGAATGGAGTAACAACAAAAATGGTGCAAGAACGGGCGAACTTAAAAGCTTCCGTGCGTGCGCTGCGTAAACGGTCAAAGTTTGGCAAAAAATATATATTTTGGAATTGTTCCCCTATAAAAGTTCTAAAAACTTGTAGTGCTCACAGTAATAATTTCTAAAAAAAATAAGGGATATTTAAAAACTATTTAGAAGTATATAGTATTTTACCGTACCTAATTAAATACGTTAAATACTTTGAACGCATTTCATGAAGATCAAAATAATCTTTTACAGTAGGTATATGAATAAAATGGATATTTTAGGACATGTAACGTTTTAAAATTATGGGGCTGAGTGATCGTTATATATTTTTATTTAATTATTTTGAATAAAACTAATTGATGAATAGCTACAATAATTTTTATTCGTTTTATTATACAATGTTATATTTAGGGGCATAATGGCTTGTGGCCACGGAGTACGATGGGATATTATTTTAACTAAGTCCCATATGAAAACAGAATTAGTTAAACGAGAGCAAGTTGAGCGGACAAAAATGTGTTAAAATCCAAATGAGCGGTTAAATAAAATTCAAAGAATCAGTGCTTTCAAAGGCTCATTCTGACGTTAAAAACGTAGACGAGGATATACTATGTAGGTGAATAATAATTATATTATAGAATAAGATATTATAGTTATATTTTAAAAATCTCAAGAAAATCATGAAATTTCATACTAAACAAAAAAAAAATAATATGACGTCTTTGACTTTTTATATAGATTTTTATTTTATCAAATATATAAAGATCTTTAAATAAATTAGAACAAATAGCGCTTGTGTGGTTCAAAATAAAATCCCTTTTTTGGGAAATAAATCGGCTTAAATGTGTTGAGTCTGTCGCCGACCGCAACCAAGTGGGCGCGACGCCAACGCGGCGGCCTTACCAAAGTTACATAAATTGAAATATTAATTGCATTTCATCCATTTTTGTAAGCGCAATCGCTTGTAAACATTCCCTACTTTTATTTAATAGAATTAAATTATTATTTTATTATTAAAATTTGAATAATGTATTTTATTTTTTAATAAGTCAACTAAATGTTATAGTACATGTAAAAACAGATGGTTTACGGGTGAACGGAATAAAGATTCATTTAGTTCTTAAAAAAATTAAATAAAATGAAGTAGCAATGGGAAAATATATAATATAAAATACCTATATAATATAAATTTGTTACCAAGTTCTTATTCAGAAAGGAGAAGGTTCTATATTCGACAACTATATTATTTTTTATAGGCACACGCCTAGATTATTTGAAATATCCCACCGATTCAGGTTCTGATGGTAGATGAAAGACTTTGCTTTGCTATTCTTCGCTCTGGCGTCGAGGCAAAAGCCCGGCGTTCAACACTCAATGCCTTCAGAATTCGGCGGAAAGTGGGGAACGGAGTGTCTTAACACTAGGTTCCCTCTGCCTACACTGCTGTGTGCGGGATACAGCGTGAAGCTGATTTATTTTTATCTTGGTAAAATGAAATCTGACAAAAGCTTACAAATGCTTAAAGTTTAATAACTCTTACAAGAAGTTAAAATAGAAACCCAGTATTACACACAATCGTATTGTTGTTCACCTTGACGCTTCGGAGGGATGAATTCTAGCCTCAAATTGTATCAGATTTTCCGGGATTGTTAAGCACTGAATTTATATGTAAATTAGTTGTGAGCAATAGGCTACCGAAAGCAAATTTGTATTGTGTACATTCAAGAACAATGTAAGATTATAATTTAAACCTGTTTCTAATATTTTATAAGAAGGCTTGAATATTTATAAAAAAAATATTTAATTGTTATTAGTTATAAAAATTATAAATGAACACTTAAGGAACTAAATGTACTTAAGAAGTTTACAGAAAGATCCCGTTAAAACATAAATGTGAAATGAGCGCCAAGTTCGACGTTAAGTGATGCGTTGATGTCGACTTCAATAAATGAATAGAATATCTTAAAAAGGAGGATCTCCGATTCTTTTATAATTAGAAGAGGTAAGTTACCAAATTTCAAGTTTCTAGGTCATCTAGAAATGAGTTAGGTATTAATGACTGTTATTATATAAAGTTAAGTATATAAAGTTTTATGTAAAAGTATATTTGCCAATATGCACTTAAGTTAAATTATTGAAAATTTGAATATTCATACATATAGATTAAATAGTTTATAAGTAGTGAAGGGCTCAAAAGTAAATTGAAATGGATCGTGTTAAATACATATTGTTTCCAGAACTTTAACTTGGCTGAATAGTAAGCTTGCTTGCTTTGGATAGTGAAGATTTGTCAAAATTTGCCTTCGTAATAAATATAACGGTCGGCCAATTATTTACACTGTGACGGGAAAGTGAGACTCGCCTCTGGAGAGCGCTTTAATTTATGGACACTTTTCCTCTGGAAATTGCTTCGCCTACATTGTAAAAATGGATTTCAACAAGCGCAAGAAACGCCGAACATTAAATTTGATAAAGCTGACTCTAATCAAGAGGGCGAAATGCCTACATTCTTTGTACATTTTGTTTAACTTTTTTTTTGCCATGAATTAAAACATTTTTTTGTCATATTTTAGTTCTTAATTAATGGTTATACATTTTATATTAACGTGTGACTGTTTGTATTTTTACAATATTTGTATTATGTATGCTAGATGCCATCTTGGTGTCTAAATTTACGATTTGATTGTGAGTTCGATGTCACAGGTCCTCCGACCCGGAGGACGGCTGTATTTATAATTATTTTCATGTTCCAGCTCTGATAGATAAAGCACGGCGAGGCGTTGAGCTTTTCAGCACTTAATGTCTCAAGTTTGGTCGGAGAGCGAAGTGGAGAATGGACTCTCTTAACACTAAGTTCTGTATGACTATGTGAAATAAAAATTGAAGCTGATAAAAATATGAGTTCATTTTATAATTTATAATTCATTATTCTCATAGTTTCACATTATTTTTCTCATATTATTATACAAATTTGTAATAAAATAATAACTAAAAAAACAATTCATAAAAAAGAATGATCAAACTGTATAGTAAAATATAACTATAGTTTTTTATATCAGTTAATACTTAATTAACTCAGCATAATAAAAAGCAATATAGAAATGATTCGATTTTATATGATTCACTTTACTTATATTAAAATACACACTAACGAGTAAAAGCACACGATAATGAGCAGCTAGCTATTTAAAAAAATAACGATATTCGCACAAACTGTTTCTGTTCAACGAGATATAAATCTTTCTTTTATTGTTAAAGGAAATTTCAAGATGTGATATTGTTTCTCTTAATAGAGCGTTTTTTCTTCATTTCTAAAGGAAAACTTCTCATTGTTTGTAGAAAATGAAAAGAAAAACGTGTTAGGTTTTGAAAACACAAGAATGAATGTAACAGCGAATCACCAGTGCAAAGGGCACGCTCCTGCCGCCCTGCCGCCCTGCCGTCCTGCCCATGCGGTACTTCATCGTGGAATTATGAGTTTGGTGCGTGCCCGATGTCTGAAATGAGATAAGGATACCATTTAATGTTTATTCTTGTCACAAAAGGAACAATTATTAAAAATATTATGATTTGTATAGAATTCTGAATTAAAATGTTCTTATTGTTTGACATCTAGTGCCTACCTAAATGTCCTTGAATTTGTATTATATATGTATCTTTATAAATTCCTCTTATTATGTAATCTCGCTACGTTTTATTTTATTAATTGGTTTGTTTTTTGCAGCTACAGGTACAGATCTCTACAGATGTTTTCGTGTTTTTCAAAACGTTGCGTGTTGAGTGGCGAAACTCAACGCCGCACTT